>CM070097.1:23824026-23914026 GCA_036178185.1 Liparis tanakae
GCCCCTCCACCCGGTCCTCCAGAACTCCTGCCCTCATAGCAGCTGCTTCACGTCATCAGGGACACCGACTGATTCAAGAGAGAAGGGGCACTTTTTGAAACTTGAGAAATAACTTTTAACCTTTGTTCTAAAGTAATAAATGTACTTTATTAGGTTTGCAGTATATGAGCAATTGTCAGAAAAATGGCAATAATAAGACTATTAGGCAGTAATAACACTATTAGGCAGTAATCAGACCATTAGGCAGTAATAGTCCGTCCCGTGTTCCCCAGGGGGCGTGTCCACTGTGAAGCACGCCGTGTCCGCGCTGACGGGCGCCTACGCCCTCTTCCTGTTCTTCGAGCTGCACATGCTGTGGGTGCTGGCGCTCAGCGCGCTGTGCTACGTGGTGCTGCTGCTCGGCCAGCGCTCCAGCAGCAGAGGCCTCTTCCTCTCCGTGGTGGTCCTCGTCTACCTCCTCGTCGGGTGAGGAAGCGCTGCAGGGACGAGTTAACGGAGCCCTCACTTAGGAGCCGACCTGCACTCTAACCTGCTCACGGGCCAGAGCGGTCGTTCCCCGCTCTGGCCAGAGTTCATGTTGAATTGTCCTTGAGCAAGGCACTGAACCCCCAGTTTCCCTTTAATAACTAAGGATGGGTTAAATGCTCCTCAATAATATAGGATTACATCATTTAGCTGAGGGTTCTCTCCAAAGCGACTTCCATCCTGTTGCTCTCACACCGTGGAGCAGCTGCAGGGAGACCCTCGGGCGAGGGCCTTGCTCAAGGGCACACCGACTAGGGCGGGGATTGAACCGTGATTGAAAGACGTCAATGCAGAGAATAATTTACCCACGCAGATTAATACCAGTGCACATCTGTAAGATGTCCTGATGATGACGTAATGCGTTGTTGATTGCAGGGAGCTGCATTTGATCGACATGGTGACCTGGCATAAGATCCGAGGTGAGCTCCTCTGGACCGTGATCTCCTACAATGTGCTGCCGCGCCAAGGCTGAGGAACAGGGAGATGCATCTGTGAAGATATATCAACAATAACTTATCTTAACAGCTTTCAATGCGTCGACATTCAGAAATAAACATCAGTGAATATATACATCGGGCAAGAGGAGTTCTGGTGGAGAGGTTCAGGAGGAGATGCCTCCCCCTGAAGTCTCTGCCCCCCCCCAGGCTCCCAGATGGTGGTGGCCATGAAGGCCATCTCTCTGGCCTTCGACCTGGACCGGAGGACGGTGGCCCGCCTGCCCTCGCCGGCCGAGTTCCTGGGCTACGTCCTCTTCGTGGGCACCGTGGTGTTCGGCCCGTGGATCAGCTTCTCCACCTATCGGCGCGCCGTGGAGGGCGAGCGGCTGGTGAGCGTGAGCCCGGCGTGGCGCCCGGCGTGGCGCCCGGCCGCTCCTCCCGGTGCTGATGCTGTGTTCCTCAGAGCTGGCTGTGGCTGCGCAACTGCTGCCTCCGCCTGCTGAGGAGCCAGCTGTGCCTGCTGGTCTCCACCTGCGTGGCGCCGTACCTCTTCCCCCTGCTCATCCCCGTCTACGGGAACGCCGTCACGCAGAGGTACGCCTCCTCCAGAGGTACGCCTCCTCCAGAGGTACGCCTCCTCTAGAGGTACGCCTCCTCCAGAGGTACGCCTCCTCCAGAGGTACGCCTCCTCCAGAGGTACGCCTCCTCCAGAGGTACGCCTCCTCTAGAGGTACGCCTCCTCTAGAGGTACGCCTCCTCCAGAGGTACGCCTCCTCCCCTCCAGAGCTCCTCCAGAGGTACGCCTCCTCTAGAGGTACGCCTCCTCCAGAGGTACGCCTCCTCCAGAGGTACGGCTTGTTCTCGGGTAGAACAGTGAGAATAATTGTGTGTGTGTGTGTGTGTGTGTGCAGGTGGCTGCGTGCGTATGAGAACGCCGTGTCCTTCCACTTCAGTAACTTCTTCGTGGGTCACCTCAGTGAAGGCAGCAGCATGCTGGCTGGAGCCGGAGCCACGGAGGAGAAGGACCACGTCCGGTGGTGAGGGGGGGGGGGGGGGGGTCACAGGGAAGAGGGGGCTGGTGGATGGACCCTGACCCCGTGTCTCCCTCAGGGACCTGAGCGTGGTGCGCCCCCTGGCGGTGGAGCTGCCCCGCTCCATGGTGCTGGTGGTGACGTCCTGGAACGTCCCCATGTCCCAGTGGCTGAAGACATGTACGCGTCTCGTCTCCTCTCCTCTCCTCTCCCCTCGTCTCCTCTCCTCTCGTCTCGTATCGTCTCGTCTCCTCTCCTCTCCTCTCCCCTCGTCTCGTCTCCTCTCCTCTCCTCTCCCTCGTCTCCTCCTCCCTCCTCTCCCCTCCTCTCCTCTCCCCGTCTCCTCTCCTCCTCTCCCCGTCGCTCCTCTCCTCCTCCTCCTCTCCCCCCTCGTCTCCTCTCCTCCCTCTGTCTCCCCTCTCCCTCCTCCTCCCTCCTCCCTCTCCTCTCCTCTCCTCTCCTCCCCCTCTGTCTCCTCTCTCCTCCCCTCCCTCCTCTCCTCCTCTCCCCTCCTCCTCCCCTCTCCTCCCCTCTCCTCTCCTCCCCTCCTCCTCTCCTCCTCCTCTCCTCCTCCTCTCCTCTCCTCCCTCCCTCCTCTCCCCCTTGTCTCCCCTCTCTCCTCCTCCTCCTCTCCCTCTCCCTCCTCCTCCCTCCTCTCGCTCCCTCTCCTCCGCCTCGTCTCCTCTCCCCCTCTCTCCCCTCTCCTCTCTCCCTGTCTCCTCTCCTCTCCTCCCCTCCTCCTCTCCCTCTCCCTCTCTCCCCTCCTCCTCCCCTCTCCTCCCCCCTCCTCCTCCCTTGTCTCCTCCTCTCCTCTCTCCTCTCTCTCTCCTCCTCCCTCCTCCTCTCCTCCCGCCCTCTCCTCCTCTCTCCTCCTCTCGCTCCTCTCCTCCCTCCTCCTCTCCTCCTCCTTCCTCTCCTCTCCTCTCCTCTCCTCTCCTCCCCTTGTCTCCTCTCCTCTCCCCTCCTCTCCCCCCTTGTCTCCCCTCCTCTCCCCTCCTCTCCTCCCCCCTCGTCTCCTCTCCTCACTCTGTATCTGTATCTACAGTGACGATGTGTTCCTCTCCTCTTCAGACGCCTTCAAGAACGCCATGAAGCTCGGGACCTTCCCCGCCATCCTGGTCACGTACACCGCCAGCGCCTTGCTGCACGTCAGTGACCTCTGGCCTGTGACCTCTGACATGTGACCTGTGACCTCTGGCCTGTGACCTCTGGCCTGTGACCTCTGGCCTCAGGTGAGGTAACGTTCCCTGTCGTCTCCAGGGCCTGAGCTTCCACCTGGGGGCCGTGCTGCTGTCGCTGGGCTTCATCACCTACGTGGAACACGGTAGGAACCTTCCTCTGTACTATGTGTGGTTCTCTGGGTTCCTGTGTGTAGTAGTATTGGTTCTCTGGGTTCCTGTGTAGTATTATTGGTTCTCTGGGTTCCTGTGTGTGGTATTATTGGTTCTCTGGGTCAACGGGTGTGGTTCTCCTCCTCAGTCCTGAGGAAGAAGCTGGCCTCCATCTTCAGCGCCTGCATCCTGTCCAGGCCGTGTTCCTCCGACTGCAGCCACCAGCACAGGAAGGTACGGAGAGAGGTCACCTGGAGGTCACCTGGAGGTCACCTGGCCCGGTGATGTCACAGGGTCCTGGAGGTCACCTGGTCCAGGTGTCCAGGGTTCTTGCGGCCCTCCTCCAGGGCGCAGGAGCTGATCTTCTTCTGGTCTCCAGGAGCTCTGGGTCTCGTTGCTGAACCTGGTCTTCAGCCTCCTGGCCATCTTCCAGCTCACCTACCTGGGCTCCATGTTCGACCCTGGAGTGGATGAACAGGAGGTAGAGGAGGTGAGAGCACCTGGAGGACCGGCCTCAGGAGAACACACCCCATGTAGAGCAGCACACGGGGAGCTGGGGCTTTTATTTTGAAGTTTAATTGACTGAAGTGAAGTCACGGTGTGTTCTGGAAGCCGAGGGCGGTGAGTAGGCCCCGAGGCTCTGAAGGTTCTCCATCGTTCCAGAGCTCCCACCTGCTCCAGGAGACGCTCTGGGCTCGGGCACGCCGCGCCTCATGGGGACGGCTTGAAACATGGGATCACCATTCTTTCAAAGACAAATATCCTGTGCTTTTATTTTGAAGGTTTCAAACTAAATGTATTTGTTGTAATATTAGAGAAGTGTTAATGTTTATAACGTATAATGTTTCTACTCTCAAATGAATCCAATGCAAAGAGTTACTTCACAATAGGTTTGCGTTACGCCGGCCCTTTAAGAGCCCATGTCTGTCTCCAGGGTTACGCCGCCCTCCACACCATCCAGCGGTGGTCCGAGCTGAACTGGGCGGGCCACTGGGTGCTGCTGGCCTGCTGGCTCTTCTACCGGCTGATCCAGTGATGTCATCACCACGGAGGTCCAAGACCACCAGGACCTCCTGGAAGACCACCAGGACCTCCTGAAGGACCATCAAGACCACCAGGACCTCCTGAAGGACCATCAAGACCACCTGGAGGACCATCAAGACCACCTGGAAGACCACCAGGACCTCCTGAAGGACCATCAAGACCACCAGGACCTCCTGAAGGACCATCAAGACCTCCTGGAGGACCATCAAGACCACCTGGAGGACCACCAGGACCTCCTGGAAGACTACCAGGACCTCCTGGAGGACCATCAGGACCTCCTGAAGGACCATCAAGACCTCCTGGAGGACCACCAGGACCTCCTGGAAGACTACCAGGACCTCCTGGAGGACCATCAAGACCACCAGGAGGTCCACCAGGACCTCCTGGAAGACTACCAGGACCTCCTGGAGGACCATCAGGACCTCCTGAAGGACCATCAAGACCTCCTGGAGGACCACCAGGACCTCCTGGAAGACTACCAGGACTTCCTGGAGGACCACCAGGACCTCCTGGAAGACTACCAGGACCTCCTGGAGGACCATCAAGACCACCAGGAGGTCCGCTCCATGGTCCAGAACGTTCTCCGTGGTTCTCCTGGTGTTCATGTCTACGGGTCCAGAACTGTTCTCGGGTTCTTCTGTTACAACTCGATGTGTTTGTTCTGCTGCTTTGATGTTTTTCTACTTTTTTTATAAATATTCTGTAACCCTGAGCTCTGGGTCTTCTTCTTCACAAGGAACAGGAGGAACATGTAGAACATAAACATGAAGAACAGGAACATGTAGAACATAAACATGAAGAACAGGAACATGTAGAACATGAGGAACATGTAGAACAGGAACATGTAGAACAAACATGAAGAACAGGAACATGAGGTACATGTAGAACAGGAACATGAAGAACAGGAACATGTAGAACAGGAGGAACAGGAACATGTAGAACAGGAGGAACAGGAACATGTAGAACAGGAACATGTAGAACATGAAGAACATAAGGAACATGAGGAGGACCATGTCTGAAGGCCGTGTCCAGTGACCTCATCAGAGCCTCCTCTCTGACAGCCGTGAGCTGGACCTCCACCCTCCTCCCAGTGGACTTGGACCTCCACCCTCCTCCCAGTGGACTTGGACCTCCACCCGTCTCCCTCTCCTGTCCTGGTGAATCATTAACGTCTCCTCTATCAGGAACACGGAAACAGACGGAGCGCCGACCAGGTGAGACGGAGAGAAGACCTCCACCAACACCTGGAGGTCTGGACTGTGATCCACCGCGTGTGTGTGTGTCTGTGTGTGTGTGTGTGTCTGTGTGTGTGTGTGTGTCAGGTACGTAGAATGGGGAGGCGGGCCAACTGCAGCTGGATGGGTCCTGAGATCCCTCTGTCCTCTCAGATCTTCAGTGGTGAGTCTCCAGATCTGGACATGCCCCGCCCCCTATTAGCTCTGTTAACGCTGTTAGCACTGTTAGCTCTGTTAGCGCTGTTAGCACTGTTAGCTCTGTTAGCTCTGTTGGCTCTGTTAGCACTGTTAGCTCTGTTAGCTCTGTTGGCTCTGTTGGCTCTGTTGGCTCTGTTAGCACTGTTAGCTCTGTTAGCGCTGTTAGCTCTGTTAGCTCTGTTGGCTCTGTTAGCGCTGTTAGCTCTGTTAGCTCTGCCGTGTGCTCAGAGTCTCTGCTGTGACGCGGTCCCTCCTCAGCCATTGAAGACGAGCTGTGGCTCTTCCTCATCCCGGCCGGCCTGGCCGTCATCCTGCTGGCGGTGTTCCTGGAGGAGGTCGGCTTCTTCCTGCGCCACGCCGCCTCTTCCAGGCGGAGGCGCCTCTACCTGTGGATCCTGGGAATGTACCCGGTAAGGTTAGCCTCCTGTTCACGCACAGGCTCCTCCTCCTCTGAGGGGGCGGAGCTAAGCCCACACCTGTTCCCCCTGAGGCCTCCGGCCTGCTCCTCCCTCCTGGCTCACCTGTGCTGTCCTCCGGTCCCAGGTGTTGGCCTCCACCTCCCTCATCGCGCTCTACGTGCCTCGCTCGTCTTCGCTGTGTAACTTCATCGCCTCGCTGTGAGTGCCGGCCTGGAGCCCTGGAGCGCCACGCACCTGTCCGCTGCTGCTGCTGCTCCTCCTCCTCCTCCTGCTCCTCCTCCTGCTCCTCCTCCTCTCACCCCTGTGTCTGCAGGTACCACTCCGTCACGCTGCTGAAGTTCATGGGGCTGATCACAGACTTCTTTGGGGGCGGGGCCCAGATGCTGTCGGCCCTGTCGGGGCAGCACGTGTCTCCGGACCCGTTCCCCTGCTGCTGCTGCTGCTGCCTCCCCCTGGTGGCCATCAGCAGGTACTCCCCGACCGTTGCTCTCCGTGTTACCTGTGTTACCTGTGTTACCTGTGTGATGAACACGAGGCTCCTCCCCCTGCGCAGCAGCAGCCGCGGATGGATGATGGCGGCGGTGCTGCAGCTCTCATTGGTCCGCAGCCTCCTGTTCTTTGTCACCCTGGTGCTGTGGACGGACGAGCAGTACGACTACGGAGACGTGAGTCCTCTGGAGGACTAGAGACACGACTAGAGACGTGAGTCCTCTGGAGGACTAGAGACACGACTAGAGACGTGAGTCCTCTGGAGGACTAGAGACACGACTAGAGACGTGAGTCCTCTGGAGGACTAGAGACACGACTAGAGACGTGAGTCCTCTAGACTCTAGAGGACTAGAGACACGACTAGAGACGTGAGTCCTCTAGAGGACTAGAGACACGACTAGAGACGTGAGTCCTCTGGAGGACTAGAGACACGACTAGAGACGTGAGTCCTCTAGACTCTAGAGGACTAGAGACACGACTAGAGACGTGAGTCCTCTAGACTCTAGAGGACTAGAGACACGACTAGAGACGTGAGTCCTCTGGAGGACTAGAGACACGACTAGAGACGTGAGTCCTCTGGAGGACTAGAGACACGACTAGAGACGTGAGTCCTCTGGAGGACTAGAGACACGACTAGAGACGTGAGTCCTCTGGAGGACTAGAGACACGACTAGAGACGTGAGTCCTCTGGAGGACTAGAGACACGACTAGAGACGTGAGTCCTCTGGAGGACTAGAGACACGACTAGAGACGTGAGTCCTCTGGAGGACTAGAGACACGACTAGAGACGTGAGTCCTCTAGAGGACTAGAGACACGACTAGAGATGTGAGTCCTCTGGAGGACTAGAGACACGACTAGAGACGTGAGTCCTCTAGAGGACTAGAGACACGACTAGAGATGTGAGTCCTCTAGAGGACTAGAGACACGACTAGAGACGTGAGTCCTCTAGAGGACTAGAGACACGACTAGAGACGTGAGTCCTCTGGAGGACTAGAGACACGACTAGAGACGTGAGTCCTCTGGAGGACTAGAAACACGACTAGAGACGTGAGTCCTCTGGAGGACTAGAGACACGACTAGAGACGTGAGTCCTCTAGAGGACTAGAGACACGACTAGAGACGTGAGTCCTCTGGAGGACTAGAGACACAAGTCCTCTAGAGAACAGGACTAGAGACATGAGTCCTCTGGAGGACTAGAGACACGACTAGAGACGTGAGTCCTCTGGAGGACTAGAGACACAAGTCCTCTAGAGAACAGGACTAGAGACATGATTCCTCTAGAGGACTACAGAGACGTGAGTCCTATAGACTCTAGAGGACTAGAGACCCCAGCTCCTTCACAGCCAGGTGGAGTGTCGTATGAGCTCAGCTCCTGATGGTTTGACTCCGCCCCCCCAGGTGGACTCGGTCAACCTCAACCTGTACGTGAACGCCATCATCTGCGTGTCGACCTTCGTGTCGTTCTACGGCCTCCTCCTCTTCTACAAGGCCACCAAGGGCGCTCTGCCCGGCGCCGGCCTGCGGGCCAAGTTCCTGTGCGTCATCGTGGTGCTGGTGCTGTGCGGCCTGCAGAGCGGCGTGCTGGAGACCATGGGCGCTCTGGAGGTCATCCCCTGCGCCCCACCCTTCTCCGTGCTGGCCCGGTCCCAGTGTGAGTCACCGGAGTGACGCCACATGTGATGACCTCATCGCTGTGATGACCTCATCGCTGTGATGACCTCATCGCTGTGATGACCTCATCGCCGTGATGACCTCATCAACGTGTTCTCTGTGATGACCTCATCTCTGTTCTCTGTCCTCAGTGATCTACCACTACTGTGTGATCGTGGAGATGTTCTGCATCGGCCTCTACGCCCGGCACACGTTCCGTAAGGTGGAGCCCAGCGCGGTGATGGAGGTCCGAACCGGGCGGGTGGAGAAGGGCGTGCAGACGGACGGCGACCAGATGAGGCGTCACAGGTACAGCAGCGACGGCGAGGACAGCCTGTGCAGGATCGAGCACGCCCCCCTGGAGGAGTTCTCCTTCCCTCGGGTCAGAGGGCAGCCGCCGGGCCGCTCAGAACCAGAACCGGGCTTAGAACTGACCCACACCGCCGTCAGGGCGGAGCTGAGCTACGAGGACTCTAAGGACGTCACGGTGGTCTGACCCCCATGGAGGGTCTGTCACCACCGAGAAGATGGACCTGGACCACGAGGACCTGGACCACGAGGACCTGGACCACGAGGACCTGGATCATGAGGACCTGGACCACGAGGACCTGGACCACAAAGACCTGGATCATGAGGACCTGGACCACGAGGACCTGGATCATGAGGACCTGGACCACGAGGACCTGGACTAACAGCGACCCACTTGTGATCCAAAAGAAGGACTTCTACCTATTTAAAACCCTGATATTAGCAAATAATGAGGCAATGGAAAGTGACCCTCCAACCCCACAGGGGCTGACATGCAGAGGAAATAAACACATACATATATATGTATATATATATATATATATATATATATATATATATATATAATATACTGTAAGGAGGAACATTCTCTGTTCCTGAGGATAGGAACAGGAACACCCTGGGACATGGAACAGTAATGTTCTCAGCTAAAAAGAATAGATGACACATTGTAAAGAGACTCTAATAATTTATTATCTATTTTCTACTTGTGCATTTTTTTCTTTAATGTTTCTTTTTCTTTAGTTTTAAGCTTTTTGTCATTTACAATGTTTTGTCGCCTTTTTTTGTCAATAAATATACAGACAAAAGACAAAAGAAATCGTTGTCTATTCAGGATTCTGTTTTTTATTTTATTTTTATTTAACTAAACAAAACAAACAAACAAAAGAACAAAGGAACTCCTAAAGCTGGTAAAGAACAACAGGCCTGTACCCAGGTGCATGCTGGTCCGGCACCTGCCTACTCCTACATAGGACCACAGGTGCTCCCAGTGTGACACAATGAGTGAACAAATGAACAACCAAAAGACTAAACATATCACAACAACAACAACAACAACGATGAATTAAACTAAACTATAAACAAGAAGACGCTATTCTAAGATATCAAAACAACCTGAACGGCTAAACAATATTACTTGTCAATAAAATAACTAAACATCAAATAAATAGCTCCAACAGCCATGTGCTGAGTTCACATACATGTAGGGGGACCACACGTCCTCTTTCCCCGACATGTCCTCTTTTTGAGACCTAAACAAAGCGTCCGGCAGGGATTCCAGAAACGTCCAGGATTTTGCTTGGTGGGATATTTGTGTTCTCTGGGTCTTGGAGTTTTGTGAATGGTATCTCCCTTACGTTCCACTGAGAGAGGACCGTCATTGGTCCACCCATCTCAGTGTTGCCAGATGCACGATCATTATCCTGTTTTACGTTTTTGTTTTCATTGTGTGAAACCACAGTTTCATCAATTCAACTGATTCTAAAAATGAACATGGATCACACATTTAGGTTTTGCGTACCTAAAAATGAGTGCAGTTGTTCGTCTGTGATCACAACATATTATTGTTTTATTATTATGCTATAAAGGCCTTTCGGATACTGTGAACAAACACTTTTTGACTCTTCAAGACTATTCTGTCACACACACACATGTAGAATCACACAACGTTGTGTTGTAGAGGGGAGCACGCCAACGTCCTATGCAGTTATTCAGCCTCACAAAATACCGCATTGTGTGCTCCTTTTTGGTGTCATGGATATGGTCACCCTACATACAGGACATGACTCTGGTTACACTGCGCTCTGGAGTACACACATGTAGTGTACACACATGAAACACATGACACACACACACACACACACATGACACACACACACACGACACACATGACACACACATGACACACACACACACGACGACACGTTGTCGTCCAACGCGACTTGTTTTCTGATGACGTATGTGGAACGTAACTTCTTGACTTCCGGCTCGGAGCGTCTTGGTGAATTCAACGAGCGGCCGCTCCGTAAGAAACGTCTTTTCGGCCCGCCTTTCCTGCCGACAACTGAACCAATCAGAGGGTTGCCGTGTGGCGCTCCTCCAATCAGAGGGCTGGCCTGTGGCGCTCCTCCAATCAGCGGGCCGCTCCGGACTGCTCCGTTTCCGGATCCTCCCACCAATGTGATTTCTCCTATTTTGGCGGCTGCGGGGAAAACATGGCGGAACATTTGAAAGGTAACTCACGAGAACGAACTGCACGCCAAGTGAGATTCCACTGCACGTCCGTTTACTTTGGTATGAGCGCGAACTTTTGAAAGAGCCCCAGACGTGCGCGCGCTGTGCTCCACGCGAAGGAGAGCATCGTACGATACATGAGGGGTCTGTAAGGAGCCAACGGCACCGCGTAGGTTGTTTAATGCCGCCTCTTTGGGAGAGCCTCTTTGGGAGAGCCTCTTTGGGAGAGCCTCTTTGGGAGAGCCTCTTTGGGGGAGCCTCTTTGGGGAGCCTCTTTGGGAGAGCCTCTTTGGGGAGCCTCTTTGGGGGAGCCTCTTTGGGAGAGCCTCTTTGGGGGAGTCTCTTTGGGGAGCCTCTTTGGGGAGCCTCTTTGGGGGAGAAGTCTCTTTGGGGAAGTCTCTTTGGGGGAGCCTCTTTGGGGGAGTCTCTTTGGGGGAGAAGTCTCTTTGTTGCGGAGCTCCTTTGTTGCGGAGCCCCTCGTGCGGTAGAGTCGTGCGGCAGCGGACGCCTCGGACCGGGCTGGAGACGCAGACGGTACCGGAGTCCTCCCGCCGCGTCGCGTCGGTGTAAGGTGTTGCTGTGTGTAGAGGATGAGTTTGTGTTCTATGCGCATTCACAATGCACCGGACTGTGTGCACGCGCGTGTTGCTCTGCAGTGTTAAACGTGGGGTCCGGGTAAAGCTGTTCTCTGTAGAGGTAAAGCTGTTCTCTGTAGAGGTAAAGCTGTTCTCTGTAGAGGTAAAGCTGTTCTCTGTAGAGGTAAAGCTGTTCTCTGTAGAGGTAAAGCTGTTCTCTGTAGAGGGTGTTCTCTGTAGAGGTAAAGCTGTTCTCTGTAGAGGTAAAGCTGTTCTCTGTAGGTGTTCTCTGTAGGTGGCTCTGGTATCCGTGGTAACGCGTCTCTCCTCAGACTGCAGCGTGCCCTGTAAGATGTCCTGGGACGAGCTGGAGGCGCTGTGCCGCAGGGAGCGGCTCTGCTGCGGCCGGCTGGGCCTGAAGAGGGCCAACGCCAACGAGTACGAGGTGGAGTTCCTCTGCAACTACAAGAGGAAGAAGGTAACGCTGCCCCGGCTGCACCCGCTGCACCCGCTGCAGCTGTTGCGCCGCCATGCACGACTGTAACGGTTCAGCAGAGCCTTCCCTGAGCCCACTGCTGTGTTTCAGGAGGAGGAGTTCTACCTGGTGAAGTGGAAGGGCTTCCCGGAGTCCGAGAACACCTGGGAGCCCAAGAGGAACCTCAAATGCCCCAAAGTGATGAAGCAGTTCCACGTGGACCTGGACCAGCAGCTGCGGCGCCACAAGAGGCGCTGCACCCCCAAGAAGCTGGACTCCGAGGTCTCCGCCTTCCTGCTCCAGAAGGCCAAGGCCCGGAGGCGGCTGCAGCGCTGGGAGGACCACCTGAACCACAAGCGCAACCACCCGGGCCGCATCCTGGTCCTGAATGAAGTGGACCTGGAGGGCCCCCCCAAGAACTTCACCTACATCAACAACTACCAGGTGGGCCGCGGCATCGTGCTGGACGAGATGGCCGTGGGCTGCGAGTGCAAGGACTGCCTGAAGGAGCCGGCGGGCGGCTGCTGCCCCGGGGCCTCGCTGCACCGCATGGCCTACAACGAGCGGGGCCAGGTCCGGGTCCGGCCGGGCCAGCCCATCTACGAGTGCAACGCGCGCTGCAGTTGCAGCCCCGCCTGCCCCAACCGGGTGGTGCAGAAGGGCATCCAGTTCGACCTGTGCATCTTCAGGACGGAGAACGGCCGGGGGTGGGGCGTCCGCACGCTGCAGCGCATCAAGAAGAACACGTTCATCATGGAGTACGTGGGCGAGGTGAGACCAGCGGCACCGCCCTGTTGTTGTTGTTGTTGTTGTTGTTGTTGTTGTCGTCTGTCTGGGCTGTGACATCACCACAGAATGAACCAGGTAAAGTCCCCCAGCTGGGTGCACTGGCCCCTGAAGGTAGACTGACTCTTTTTAAGGTGGACCAGTTGTTCTCATTCAGTGAGGTTGAGCCCCTCTGAGTGACCTGTGCGCTGTGTTGACAACCGGCTCATTATGAGATCCTTATCTACTTTAATCCTGTGTGTGTGTGTGTGTGTGTGTGTGTGTGTGTGTGTGTGTGTGTGTGTGTGTGTGTGTGTGTGTGTGTGTGTGTGTGTGTGTGTGTGTGTGTGTGTGTGTGTGTGTGTGTGTGTGTGTGTGTGTGTGTGTGTGTGTGTGTGTGTGTGTGTGTGTGTGTGTGTGTGTGTGTGTGTGTGTGTGTGTGTGTGTGTGTGTGTGTGTGTGTGTGTGTGTGTGTGTGTGTGTGTGTGTGTGTGTGTGTGTGTGTGTGTGTGTGACCCTTCTATCCTGAGTGAGTATTCAAAGCTTGTGTCCCACACTGACTCGGCCTTTGTTTCATCAGATCATCACGACGGACGAAGCTGAGAGGCGGGGCCACGTGTACGACCGGCAGGGCGCCACCTACCTGTTCGACCTGGACTACGTGGAGGACGTGTACACAGTGGACGCGGCGCACCAGGGCAACGTATCGCACTTTGTGAACCACAGCGTGAGCGTCTTCAGAACCGGGCCCGCCGTCACGCCAATGAGTCATACTGGAGAGGGAGGGGCTCCTGACTGTGTGTGTGTGTGTGTGTGCAGTGCAACCCCAACCTGCAGGTGTTCAACGTGTTCATCGACAACATCGACGAGAGGCTCCCGAGAATCGCTTTGTTTTCAACGCGGGCGATCCGGGCCGGAGAGGAGCTGACCTTCGATTACAAGATGCAGAGTGAGTCACTAAGCAGCGTTAACGTGGTATTACAGGTGTAATAATCATACATGTTGTCATAAAGGTGTAATAAGCGTACTTGTAGTCATAAAGGTGTAATAAGCATACTTGTAGTCATAAAGGTGTAATAAGCATACTTGTAGTCATAAAGGTGTAATAAGCATACTTGTAGTCATAAAGATGTAATAGCAGGAGGAGATGTGTTGAGCCTCTGAGTGCGTCCCTGTGTTCCAGTGGACCCGGTGGACTCGGAGAGCACCAGGATGGACTCCAGCTTCAACGTGGCGGGTCTGCCCAGCTCCCCCAGGAAGAGGGTCCGGGTGGAGTGTCGATGCGGATCAGACTCGTGTCGGAAGTACCTGTTCTGACCGCCGGGTCCACGAGGACGGCGCTGTACAGATTTGTAAATTACTTTTTAATTTTGTTTTCATGAAAGCTGGAATTCCCTTTTTTTTAACTTTTTTACCATGTAAATATGAGAATGCCCTCGGTGAACCACGAGGGAGGAGTGGAGTGATTTTAACTTTTGTACAGATAGCTTAGAGGTGTGTTCCACAATGACACACGCTAACCTCCGTTATGACATCATATCTACCTGAGCCCTGGGTCACGAGGGGACTGTGACATCACTTCCTGCTGCAGACCCCCGCCCGGCTCTCTTCACCTCTGGGTTACTCTCAGAGCTCCGTTAATACTTTGGGTGGTGCAGTGACATCACGGGTAGAGATGACTACATCATGTTGTCACCCTGTGGGTGTGAAGGTGACCCACCTGGTCTCCCCGAGGACTTCGAGTCCACCTGAAGAGGACCAGGACCGGTACTGAACCTCTGGGTCCGAGGAGCATCAACAGGCTGTTATTACCATGTTATAACCCATAATACATGATGTATATCCCATAATACATGATGTATTTCCCCATCGTTCCCTTGGTAACCGATGAGTGATGTGAATATGTGTGTGTGTGTGTGTGTGTGTGTGTGTGTACAGTATCTATGTGGTCTGTTGAGTCTTTACAGTTTTTATATTTAAAGCTGTTGGTATTTGTACTTTTATAGGTGAAATAACTCAATGTAAATAAATGAATTGAAGATAACTGATGCAGGTTTTTTTTATTTGTATATTTATTATATTTTTCTCAACTTGTCATTGGATAAAGGAACGTTAGTACTTACAGTTCCAGACGAGTGAAGCACAAGCCCTGAAGATGCTCCTCATTGCTTTAAATTCACGTGATTATTTTCTTTAGACGCCTTTAAATCTTTACTTTATTTAAGTATTGTTTTCCTTAACTATATTGTTTGGCGTGGGTTGAACATTCAACATTATTACAAATGTAGCCTCAGCAGTTAACCCACCCCATGCGACTCAGTGGAGTTCAGTGCCTTGCTCAAGGACACTTCCACATGATCTACGGGCAGAGTGGGGATTGAACCTACCTGCTGGTTGCAGGACGACCTCTCCTCACGAGCCACAGCAACATAACACCTCAGCTTCATGTGTCTTTCAATAAAAAATGTCGCAGTTTAGCTCCACGTGTGGAGGTGCAGTTCGCTTCGTTGCCACCAGGGGGCGCTCAGCCCGCCACAGGTTGGTATTTCTCTTATAATAATCACGTCCTGCTTCAAATCAGAATTACTCACTGAGGACACTTCTATAAAACCAATTATTAAAAAAATTATATTATATTTATATTATATTTCTATAAACACTGGATGAGAACCGCCTGAAAGGAGGAAACAGCAGTCAATTTGAAACTCATGCCACCATCCTCTCAATAATGTTCTGATCATTTCAAATGTCTTTTATTTTCATTACAAAATCAACAACATAAATCATAAATGGCCGGAGACATGCGGAATAGCTCAACCTTTTTTATATAATACAGAACAAAGGGAACACGTCTGACTCGTGAATCTCCTTGTTCACACACTTCAGACCTTTTGGTATTTCTCATGAATGATTTCGGCTTCAGGACGCGCCGAGATTCACTTTCAACATGTCGTCTTCTGCTTTACGGCAAATTAACATTCATAGGCCACGCCCCCCCTCTATGACGTTGAGTTACTCCCAAAGAAATGTTGTTTATCGTGGATGTCCTGTAATGTTACTGTGTTTACCGCAGACCTGAGATCTGTCTCATGTACTGCTGGGGCCCAGTCACACCGGTAGTCACCGGTAGACCAGTAGACCAGCAGTCCCACCACTCTATTCTATCCTTGTGTGACCTTGTGTGACCTTCACTAACTGCTCTGGTCCTTCTGATAGGAAGACGACCTTTGAGACGAGCGGTGAGGATCAAAGGATCATTCAAGTTGATTATAACTGTTTGATTGATTTGTAATATTTGTTCTCTTTTAATGGAAACTCTTCAGATGGAAGAAACCAACCAGCAGAGGCTCTGAACCACTGGAACCCTGGACACAGTCATGACCCCATTGAACAGGGGGGGGCCGTGATGGGTCTGATCACATGATCTCGTGATCAGACCTCTATTGGTGGAGAAGACTTTTCTCCGTTTTGGGAGATGGCCATTTGATTCCCCGTGGAAGTGTTTTCTATGTACAGTTCTGGGCTCTTCACCTTCATTCGCCTCCTCAAAGCGACATTCAGAGTTTGATCACATGTGGCCTGACTCAGCAGCTCTTTTACCTTCATCAATATGTACAAAGCAAATCCAGTCCCATTAATAATGACCGTTACATGTCTTACAAAAGGGACTTTGAGTAAACGTCATGAAGCACATTCAGACCCTCGAGGAACACGAGTCACGATGTCTTGATGCTCATCGTCTTACTCACAGTCATTCCTGCCAATAGAAACACACACACACACACACACAGTAAAAACAGGATGATCCAGAACTCTGCGGTTGCATTCCAGAGTCGGTTTGCGGTCCATATAATACACATTAAGTAGAACAGAGGTCACGGTACATTTACAAAAGGTCATCTGCCTAAGGGCAACTCAAAAAGGCCTCTCCAGTGTCTCCTGGGTCCACCTGCTCCTTAGAGGGAAGACCAGTCGTCTTTCCTTCTCTCAGGTTGACGTCCGGGAGGGAAAGAAAACTCCAGAGAAGTTACTCCCTCTCCTTCGAGTGTTCCCTCCATCGTCGGTCCGGACCTCAGTGCCTCAGAGGGTGGGAAGAGCATCGAGTACACAGTGTTTCCTCCTGGAGGACTCCAGGGGGTCGGGGGCATGGGGTGGAGGTGTTTATGTAGTAAGGCCATACTTCTGGAAATAAAGACCTTCAGTTCGCTGACTGACCTCAACCTCCCCTCTTCCTCCTGAACGCCACCTCAACCTTCGGACTTTTTAAAGAGAGATGCAAGAAGGACACGGCTCGATTTAGAGATGTGTGCACGAAGAGACGCGCGAGGCGTCCTCGTGTCCTCCGAGTGAGGCGTCGACTCAGGGAGGTCACAGCGACTCCACACGTCCTCTTGTGACAGCGTCGTCGTACTGTGATGTCATCATCACAACATCAATAGGCTGTGCTCAAATTCATAATAAGTCAAGATTCTGATCAATATATACATAGAATATTTATCTGAAACAATTAGCATTTTAAATGTTTTAAAAGTCTTTTGATCTGGAACCTCTCGTATTGATTTGCGTCCTCAGATATCAACGCTATGAGAGAGAGCGTCTCTCGAGGCCAGGCATGGAGCTGCTGAGGGCGTTCTCTTTGCTCTGCGGCTGCTTTACAGCCTGAATACGCGTCCTCATAAACCACGCCACCACCGGCTCAGATGGAGGTTTACTTTTCACACCTTAAAAAACTGAATAAAAACCCTGTGGAGACTTCCTCCGTCTGTCGTCACATCCTTTACTCGGAGCTGAAGAGGAAGACGCTGAGCACGAACCTTCCTCAGTCCAGGGACCTTGTTGCATCTCTCTCTACCTCTCTCTCTCTCTCTCTCTCTCTCTCTGCTAACTAATTCATCATGTTAAGAGCATTCAGACTCAACAAGTTGCTGCTTTCTCCTTCTTGGGAACCTTTGTGTCACCAAACCAATCAAACATTCTTGGTTTCAATCAGACCTTTCTCACCAACCCTACGAAGCAGCTCATGTGTTGTTGGCTTGGTTTCCACAATGACGGCATTATGAATAAGTATTGTTCTCTTGTTGTCCTGGATGCTGTTGGAGTGAAGAAGGGTTTGGTAGATGGAACCACATGCTTACCATTCCAGTGTTTTAACCATTACACTCATTGCATCAGATCAAAAGTCCTGTGAGCGCAGACACAACACATCCCCTTCCCCGCCTCTCCTCACATGACGCGATAAGGCTCTCGTGGAGGATGAGCTTTAGTCCTGCAGCGAGCGGGGAGGTGGGACAGGAGCCCCTTCTTCAAGTCTTTGTTCAGGAAGAAGCAGACGATGGGGTTGACGCCGGCCTGGGCGAAGCTCATCCACACGGTGGTGGAGAGGTACCGGTGCGGTATCGTGCACGCCTTGACGAACACCCTCCAGTAGCACGCCACGATGTACGGAGACCACAGCACCAGGAACAGCAGCGTGATGACGTAGAACATCCGGCCCAGCTGCTTCTCCGCCTTGAACTCCTCCATGCCCAACAGGCGCCGGTTCTGGTTGTGCAAGTTCTGCCGGATGCCCAGCAGAGTCGGCGGCATCGGGCCCCGGCCGAAGCCCGCAATCCAGTTGGCTGCTGCCTGGCCGGTGGCCCCCGGCCCGTGGAAGGTCCAGTTCTGACTTATGGCCGGCACCATCTGCACCGGCTTCATCTTGCGGTGCTTGTACTCAAAGAGGAGGAGCTTCATGTAGACCACGTGCGTGGCGAGGATGAGCACGGCCAGCATGAGCATGAAGCCCAGCGTGTCGTTGGCCTTGAAGTAGCGGTGCTCGAAGATGCACTGGTCCTCCTCGCGGATGAACTTGTAGGTGCCCACGTCGAAGACCGGCGGGAACGCCATGGCCACCGACAGCGTCCACACCATGCACACCACCGCCACGCAGGTCCAGAACGTCATGCGCTTGGAGTAGAAGCGGTGGTGGGCGATGGCCATGTAGCGCGTCACGCTGATGCAGAACAGCATGAAGGCGGCGTGGAAGCAGAAGAGCACCGCCATGAAGGCCACCACCTTGCAGCTCAGCACGCTGTAGGTCCAGGCCGAGCCGTTCTTGATGGACACCAGCACGAAGGGGAAGCAGATGGCCGAGCGGACGGTGTCGGCCAGGCACAGGTCCAGCAGGAAGTAGTAAGGGGCCTTGTGCAGCGCTCGGTCCCGCAGCACCAGCAGGGACGCCACCAGGTTGCCCCCCAGGCTGATGCAGATGATCAGGCCCAGCAGCACCAGCTTGATGTAGGTGGAGACGGCCGAGGACGGGCTCTCTGCCGCCGCGCCGCCCGCCGTGGCCACCGCCGCCGCCATGGGCCCCGCCGAGCCCTCGGCGCTCTCGTTTCTATTCGCCATGCCGAACGCCCCCCCACCCATACCTGCTGTTCTTCAAACACCGGAGCCACCACTCCTCCTCCTCCTCCTCCTCCTCCTCCTCCTCCTCCGTCTGCTGCTGGTGGTTCCTCCGTCCTCGTGGTCGCCTCCTTTCTGCGTTTCACGAGGAACAGGAACGCCTCAATCCACATCGCCCCATCTCGAGAAGGGTCCCGGCGTTGGTGTTTTATGTCTTCGGACCAGAAGATCCACTCCGAGAGGCTGGAAGAAAAAACAATGAGGAAGTCACGTCAACTCAAGCAGAACCACCAACAGGGAGAACCACCACCCCTCAACTGTTCAGGTAGAACCACCACCCCTCAACTGTTCAGGTAGAACCACCACCCCTCAACTGTTCAGGTAGAACCACCACCCCTCAACTGTTCAGGTAGAACCACCACCCCTCAACTGTTCAGGTAGAACCACCACCCCTCAACCGTTCAGGTAGAACCACGCCCCCTCAACCGTTCAGGTAGAACCACGCCCCCTCAACCGTTCAGAAAGAACCACCCCCCCTCAACCGTTCAGGTAGAACCACCACCCCTCAACTGTTCAGGTAGAACCACCACCCCTCAACTGTTCAGGTAGAACCACCACCCCTCAACTGTTTAGGTAGAACCACCACCCCTCAACTGTTCAGGTAGAACCACCACCCCTCAACTGTTCAGGTAGAACCACCACCCCTCAACTGTTTAGGTAGAACCACCACCCCTCAACTGTTCAGGTAGAACCACCACCCCTCAACCGTTCAGGGAGACCCACCACCCCTCAGTCCACTGCTGAGGCCTTACAGCACGTTCTCAGGAGACATTCAAGACGAGCTGGTGGTTCAAATCTGGATTGGTCTTGACTAAACTCCTTCAAAGTGCTGCTATCACAGAGCTGGTACGACGTCTCAAACGGCACTCGTCTGTTTGCTCCCAACGTTTCATCTAAAGATGAACAACCCTTTTGACTTCAAGTTGAAATGAACAATCATTATGAATGGTGTTCATCCAGATATTAGTATTACTACCTTCATCCAGATGTTAGTATTACTACCTTCATGAAGATATTAGTATTACTACCTTCATCCAGATATTAGTATTACTACCTTCATCCAGATATTAGTATTACTACCTTCATCCAGATATTAGTATGACAACCTTCATCCAGATATTAGTATTACTACCTTCATCCAGATAGAAGTATTACTACCTTCATCCAGATAGAAGTATTACTACCTTCATCCAGATATTAGTATTACTACCTTCATCCAGATAGAAGTATTACTACCTTCATCCAGATAGAAGTATTACTACCTTCATCCAGATATTAGTATTACTACCTTCATCCAGATAGAAGTATTACTACCTTCATCCAGATATTAGTATTACTACCTTCATCCAGATATTAGTATTACAACCTTCATCCAGATAGAAGTATTACTACCTTCATCCAGATAGAAGTATTAATACCTTCATCCAGATAGAATTATTACTACCTTCATCCAGATATTAGTATTACTACCTTCATCCAGATAGAAGTATTACTACCTTCATCCAGATAGAAGTATTACTACCTTCATCCAGATAGAAGTATTACTACCTTCATCCAGATATTAGTATTACTACCTTCATCCAGATAGAAGTATTACTACCTTCATCCAGATAGAAGTATTACTACCTTCATCCAGATATTAGTATTACTACCGTCATCCAGATATAAGTATTACTACCTTCATCCAGATAGAAGTATTACTACCTTCATCCAGATAGAAGTATTACTACCTTCATCCAGATATTAGTATTACAACCTTCATCCAAATAAAAGTATTACTACCTTCCTCCAGATAGAAGTATTACTACCGTCATCCAGACAGAAGTATTACTACTGTAATCCAGATAGAAGTATTACTAGAGTCATCCAGATAGAAGTATTACTACCGTCATCCAGATAGAAGTAATACTACATTCATCCAGACAGAGGTATTACTACATTCATCCAGAGAGAAGTATTACTACCTTCATCCAGATAGAAGTATTACCGTCATCCAGACAGAAGTATTACTACTGTAATCCAGATAGAAGTATTACTAGAGTCATCCAGATAGAAGTATTACTACCGTCATCCAGATAGAAGTATTACTACCTTCATCCAGACAGAAGTATTACTACCTTCATCCAGACAGAAGTATTACTACCTTCATCCAGATAGAAGTATTACTACCTTCATCCAGATAGAAGTATTACTACCTTCATCCAGACAGAAGTATTACTACCTTCATCCAGACAGAAGTATTACTACCTTCATCCAGATAGAAGTATTACTACCTTCATCCAGATAGAAGTATTACTACCTTCATCCAGATATTAGTATTACTACCTTCATCCAGATAGAAGTATTACTACCTTCATCCAGATATTAGTATTACTACCTTCATCCAGATAGAAGTATTACTACCTTCATCCAGATAGAAGTATTACTACCTTCATCCAGATATTAGTATTACTACCGTCATCCAGATAGAAGTATTACTACCTTCTACCATATATTAGTATTACTACCTTCACCCAGATAGAAGTATTACTACCTTCATCCAGATAGAAGTATTACTACCTTCATCCAGACAGAAGTATTACTACCGTCATCCAGACAGAAGTATTACTACCGTCATCCAGACAGAAGTATTACAACCTTCATCCAGACAGAAGTATTACTACCTTCATCCAGACACTACCTTCATCCAGACAGAAGTATTACTACCGTCATCCAGACAGAAGTATTACTACCTTCATCCAGACAGAAGTATTACTACCTTCATCCAGATAGAAGTATTACTACCTTCATCCAGATATTAGTATTACTACCGTCATCCAGATAGAAGTATTACTACCTTCTACCATATATTAGTATTACTACCTTCATCCAGATAGAAGTATTACTACCTTCATCCAGACAGAAGTATTACTACCGTCATCCAGACAGAAGTATTACTACCGTCATCCAGACAGAAGTATTACAACCTTCATCCAGACAGAAGTATTACTACCTTCATCCAGACAGAAGTATTACTACCGTCATCCAGACAGAAGTATTACTACCTTCATCCAGACAGAAGTATTACTACCTTCATCCAGATAGAAGTATTACTACCTTCATCCAGATATTAGTATTACTACCGTCATCCAGATAGAAGTATTACTACCTTCTACCATATATTAGTATTACTACCTTCATCCAGATAGAAGTATTACTACCTTCATCCAGATAGAAGTATTACTACCTTCATCCAGATAGAAGTATTATTACCTTCATCCATATAGAAGTATTACTACCTTCATCCAGACAGAAGTATTACTACCGTCATCCAGACAGAAGTATTACTACCGTCATCCAGACAGAAGTATTACAACCTTCATCCAGACAGAAGTATTACTACCTTCATCCAGACAGAAGTATTACTACCTTCATCCAGACAGAAGTATTACTACCTTCATCCAGACAGAAGTATTACTACCTTCATCCAGACAGAAGTATTACTACCTTCATCCAGACAGAAGTATTACTACCTTCATCCAACATTACAGTTAGCATGCTAACCCTAAGTGAAGGTATTAGCCGTTAGCTCAGAGCTGTTTCTGTGTATTGAACAAGATGAACGATAGATAAAACCTGAGGATGACTCGATGAATACTGAACTAACCCTGAGGTGAAGGCGTCAGAACCGCTGAGGAAGAGTTTCATATCTTCATGAGGAAGAGGAGGGAGATGAAGAGCACAGAGTGAAGAGGAGAGCCTCAGAGCCTCGTGAGACGAGTCTGAACCACATCGAGCTGATCAGAGAACAGCAAATGATTCAATAAACTCCTCTTTCATCCACTGTTTGCATCGGGCTGCTCTACAGGAGGAGGAGGAGGAGGAGGAGGAGGAGGAGGAGGAGGAGGAGGAGGAGGAGGAGGAGGAGGAGGAGGAGGAGAGCGGTGTGAGGAGGAGGAGCTCTGTGGAGCTGGGAGTTGGTTGGCGGTGGAGGGCAGAGTCACTGTCAGGAACTGGGTAGCAACAGAGACCCAAAGAGGAGAGGAGGAGGAGGAGAGGAGGACCAGGAGGAGGAGAGGAGGACCAGGAGGAGGAGGAGGAGAGGAGGAGGTGGAGGAGGAGGAGGAGATGGAGAGCTCTGACAGGGAGGCACCATGAGGCCTCCAACAGGGGAGACTACAGGTCTGAGAGGACTGGGGAGTCACCCCCCCCCCCCCACACACACACACACACACACACACACACACACACTCATGTGCCACAGTGACCCCGGCTGCACCAGGACCGGGACCGGGACCGGGACCGGGACCAGGTCTGCATGGGGCCAGCTGGTCTCCCTGTAGGGCAGACCAAAGCGGTCCCAGTGAGCCGTGCCGGTCCGGGCCTACAGGAGACCAGGACCCATCCAGACCTGGTTCTCCTCAGCATGTTGCAGAACGGAACCGGGACCGGGATTACGCGGTGGTGGCGCTGCTCACCTGCGGGCTGGCCGTGTGGCGCGGTCTACAGAGACCCACCTGGACTGGCCGGTGAAGCGGTCCCGGAGCCGCTCGGACTCCCCCGGACACACGGAGCCTCTACACGGCGCGGCCGCGGTCCTCCTCCTCGTGCATGTCTCCTCTCCCCCGGAGCTCGTGTTGTCCGCCGGTGTCTCCTCGTGTTCATCCCCCGCGAGCCACGGCTTGCTGCCGGTCCTCTATCCGACGGTGCCACCGGTGCAGTCCTCCGCCCGGACCGGGCACACAGCAGCGGACGCCCCGCGGAGCGTCTCCCGCTCGTCGTCGACCCGCCGCCGCATCGCGGAGCACCGGAGAGAACCGGAGAGGGGGCTCTGCTAGCTAGCTACCGCGCCGAGGCCGGGCGCCCCCAGCGGGCAGGGCTGCGGGAGGACACCGAGGCCGGTGCTCATTCTGTCCCGCAGCCCGCGGACAGGCGGCTGCGTGCGGGGCACCGCGGAGGGACCGCCCGGGGGAAGGAGGCGTGGACCCGCGGCTCGGTGCGGTCAGGACCCGGGGAGAGGCGCAGCATCCGGCGCGGAGCGGTCAACTGCTGCTGCTGCTGCTGCTGCTGTCGGTGATCCGGTCTGCTGGTCCCCGGTCAGGGGCGGCCCGGAGCTTCTGGGGGGCTGCGGGCAGAGCCCCCCCCCCACACACACACACACACACACATGCACACACACACACACACACATGCACACACACACATGCACACACACACACACATGCACACACACACACACACACATGCACACACACACACACACTGACTGACATTGCTTATACATGCTTATGCAAATATGCAAGATTTGACAAAAAATAGATTTATTGTTATACATGTTTTTATTAGTATATCAATAATGTATAATATGCTTTGATGACAATATTGATCACAGTAGCCCACTGGTCCTTGATAACTAAGGATAGGGTAAATGCAGAGAATACATGTCATATATGTATGAAACTGTGTGTAATATAACAATAAAATAAATGTTTTTTGTCATTGATCGTTCAGTCCTTTCGTCTGGTGGTAAATACATCTGCATTACGTCAACATGTCATTTCACATTCATTTTAAATACTAAATGTTATAAGTCTGATAGATGAGCTTCAAATTATACAAATAAACCGTGTGTGTGTCTTTCTCTACATAATAAACTATAAACGTATTACTCATACCAGCCTGAGAATATGGGTACACCGGAACAATGAAGTCTAGATTTATTATTATGTGTCATGTTTTCTTTTTTAGTACCTCAACAATTTCTAATATGGTTAAATGGAAATATTGATCAGTCAGTAACTCCTTTAAATGCATTGTTTCAATGATAATTTAGAGCATACCTTTTTTAATATCCTAAAAATATGTTTGAAAACAAAGTCATTAGTTTACCGTTTTAATCCATGAGATGTGTGGCTGCACGATTCTTATACACTCACAATTATTCGTTATCGTGATCTTTTAATTTAAATGTGTTGTCTGTAATGTCATTTTAATTCAAATTGTAAGTAACTTATTTTTCTTCTACTTCTGACACAACGCTGCGACCTGGAAGGTCAAACAGGTCAAACACACTCCCTCTGAACGTGTGTGTGTTTTTAGGGCTTGTCCTGTGAGGTGTCTCTCCTCCTGCCCACCAGCAGGTGGCAGCACTGAGCTGCTCCTTCAGTCCCACCCACACACAGATGCCTGTTTGAGCTTTGATCGATCTGATAATGCCTTGTTGAACACTTCTGTGACGTCAGTTACATCAACATGTTGTGTACACGTACTCACTCACTGATTTATAATAATAATAAAATAAACAAAGCCGACTTTAGAAGGTGTCTGTCGTCCCATTTGAATGATTCACGAGGTCAGAATCAGTTTTCATTGTCTTACACAACGTGTGTCCAGAGAAAGTTCCTCCACTTTATCTGCTTTTGTTCTTTCATTTTATATCTATATCCTTGTCTTTCCTACAATCACCTCGTAAGACATTCAAACTGCATATCACTATGTATTCTATTATGTGAGTAGAGATGATGAAACATGCATTCAGGGTGTTTTTATAGAGTTACTACAATATATCATGCACGTTTCTTTTGTTTATCAGATATGTGATAATTTACATCTTTCAAAAGTGATCACATTGGTTTCTTCTGAAGACATCATCAGCCTAAAAAAAGAAGAAGAAACTTCCCAAAAAGACTCGTTTCATAAAGCAGCCACACCAGTTACTCCAACAGGTGGATATGTAATAAAAACAGAACTATTTTCAGTGGCGGATTCATTCATATTTTGTACCGATATATGTGGGATTTGGCCAAAATATTATATATAATAATAATATATCAAATGTATTTGCGCTCTTCATTTTATAATTAACATCAAACACTTCTTTTAAAAGTTAAACATACAAATTGCAAATTCCGCTGTCGTCGTTTGGCCTCCGGGCCAGCAGGGGGCGCTGGTGGAGCACTATAACGGCTCTGCGCGCCCCTCACCAGCGGGGGAGCAAGACCAACCCGGAAGCCGCAGAACGTTAGTTTACTGTCTCGTGAAACGTTATTTAATAAAGTCCCGACTACCGGAGACTGTCCGCGTGCCGGTGGAGGATGACGTCGGTCCCGGTGTGAGCGACACGGTGAAGCAGCTGCTAACGGGAGAAGAACCGGGACGAGGATGGCGGACGAAGCTCCTTTCCAGTTCCTCCATAACGAAGTCATCCAGTACGTCTACAAGGCGGCGGAGAGCGGGGACAAGGTACGGGGGTCGGCGGGTCTGAGGTCAGCTGGTCGGCTGGTCTGGGGTCAGCTGGTCTGAGGTCAGCTGGTCTGAGGTCAGCGGGTCTGAGGTTCTCTGGTCAGCGGGTCTGAGGTTCTCTGGTCAGCTGGTCTGAGGTCAGCGGGTCTGAGGTTCTCTGGTCAGCTGGTCTGAGGTCAGCGGGTCTGAGATTCTCTGGTCAGCTGGTCTGAGGTCAGCTGTTCTCTGGTCAGCTGGTCTGAGGTCAGTGGTCATCTCTGTCTCTCCTCTGTCCTCCAGGAGAATGGCCGCCACGTCTCCACGCTGGAGAACATGGGCTTCAGAGTGGGCCAGGGGCTGATCGAGAGGTAACACACACACACACACACACACACACACGCTTAACCCATCAGTGTGAACAGTGAGGAGCCTCTGCTCTTCCTCTTCCTCCTCTTCCTCAGACTCACCAATGACGCGGCGCGGTTCAAAGACGAGCTGGACATCCTGAAGTTCGTCTGTAAGGACTTCTGGACCTGCGTGTTCAAGAAGCAGATCGACAACCTGCGCACCAACCACCAGGTGAGTCCTCAGGGCCAGGTGAGTCCTCCTGGCAGAGCAGCGTCTCCGTGGCGACGCCTCAGCATCTCCGTGGCGACGCCTCAGCTGTGCGTGATGCGTTTCAGGGGATCTACGTTCTCCAGGACAACAAGTTCCGGTTGCTGAGTCAGCTGTCGGCGGGGAAGCAGTACCTGGAACACGCCCCCAAGGTGCCTCCTCCTCCTCCTCCTCCTCCTCCTCCTCCTGTTGAGGTTTACACCTCCTCCTCCTGACTAACTCCTCCTCTCCTCCTCTCCTCAGTACCTGGCCTTCACCTGTGGCCTGGTGAGAGGAGCTCTGTCCGTCCTCGGGGTGAAGAGCATCGTGACCGCCGAGGTGTCCGTCATGCCCGCCTGTGAGAAGCCCTCCTCCAATCAGAGAAGAGCTTGACCATCAGGTCGTCCTCCAATCAGAGGGCCGGGGGTTCACGTACATGCCGACGTGTCCTTGAGCAAGGCACCTTACCCCGAGGGACGGCTACAGGAGGGGGGGGGAGACCACCGGCCCTCTGATGGAGGACGACCACGAGGCTCCTGGAGTCAGACGCTGGTCACATGACGTGTTGAGAGACCGGAGGCCATGTTCCTGAAGAGGACTCATCTCTCCCTCTCTCTCTCTCTCTCTCTCTCTCTCCCCCTCCCCTCTATCTTTGTGCAGGTAAATTCCAGATCATGATCCAGAAGATGTGCTGAGGCCACGCCCACTCTGTGGAGTCGAGGCCACGCCCACTCTGGAGCCATTAAAGGGAACCGTCTTCAGAACATTCTGCACTTCGTCTCAGATTTCATAACCATCATTTTAATGTTGCATCTCTGAAGACGGCTGCAGATATAATAATATAATATAAAATGTGCTTACACTAATGTTATGAAGTTATGACTAATGTTATTATAATAATTGTATAATTAGATCCCGTGGTTGAAGACGACTGTTTCCTCCGAGTGATTTAAAAAGTCCAAATTAATAACACAAATAAAGCTGTAATCATTTAAAATGCTGCTTTTATATAACATGATATTCTGCTTTAGTCCATATGTGTCTAACATTTCATAAAAAAGCTTGCTTTGTGAAGAAAAAAAAAAATATATATTTATCTATTCATTCATGTATGACCTCTTCATAGTTGGACTCGTGGTCTCAGCATCATGAGATGCAGCTGGAGAGATTCTCTGAAATAATTATTGTTTTATGAAATAAACGGTAAAATATGATTATATTGACCAAAACTAATATTTTAAAGTGATAAGTCTTAGACTTAGAGAAGGTGTGGCGACAGTGAAGGAAATATTATGTAATATTCTGTCATAACCACATGACTGAAGAGGAGTCACGTGACCCTGTTAATGTGTAATAGCGTACTTTGCTTATGGCAGCTCTAATGAGCAGCGTGCCCTGGAGGCCCCGCCCCCTGGAGAGCACACTGGCCAATCACGGCGTAGCATCGGCCATGTGACCTCATCAGGGTTCTTCATGTTCCTCCATGAACCCGTGGAGATGATAACGTCATAACTCGTGAACATGCTTCTGCTTTGTGATGATAAGAGTGAATAAAGATCTGCAGCAACACGGCCTGTGTTTTATTATTTTGTCTTTGTTTTACTACTTTGTCTTTGTTTTACTACTTTGTCTTTGTTTTATTACTTTGTCTTTGTTTTACTACTTTGTCTTTGTTTTATTACTTTGTCTTTTTTATTCCTGAGAGATCCTTTAATACTTATTGCAGAGCAACTCTGAAGTATTCATCCATAAGGAAGTTTATCAAGAAATACAACAAAACAACCCTTTGTATTTCATTCAAAGACTTTATTGAGATTTCAATAACAAACAATTACATTTATTTATTTACTTAAAATGTGACTACAGACGACAAATCATAAGAAACACAATCAAAAAGATTTTTTATCTTTATCATTTTGGATTTTGAATTCAGTGAAAATCAGAATCAGGTGACGGATGACGTCACCGTGCAGGCGGCTCAGCAGCCGGCGCAGAAGGCTCAGCAGCCGGTGCAGGCCACCGACTCACAGATCTCACAGGCGTCAGGGTGAGAAGCCACGAGCGCTGGAACAGGAGAAGAGAACACAGAGGTATTAAAAAGGTACACCTGGTGGGAGGAGCTACCACCTGATGGGAGGAGCTACCATGTGAGGTACCACCTGGTGGGAGGAGCTAAAGATGGATGTTACCCAGTCTGTCCAGAGCTGCCGCTGCGTCGCCTCGCCCACACAGAGGCCTGAAGGCCGGCGGCAGGGCGGGGTGGGAGCACAGGGCGGCCGCCCGGCCCTCCTGCTCCGCGGGCCCGGGGCCTCCGGCCTGCATCAGAGCCCCCAGGGCCTTCACGGCCTCCAGGGGGAAGTGGAAGCCGGCCTCCTGCAGGAGGACGTCACGGTGACTCACCCACTCAACACAGTAATGTGATGTGTGGTGACCAGTGGGAGTAACAGCCTCACTATGATGTCATGGCTTTAGTATAATGATAACAAATAATGAACATTATGTCATTTCCCCACTTCCACAAATTGGGGGGACAGATGTGTGTAGTGGTGGATTCTCTCAACCTGGCAACCCACATGTTAATGAAGTCTAACAGTAACACATGATTTAATAATACAGCTTTTCCATTATATATACAATATATATTGTTATAGTTATATATATATAACAATATACATAACAATATATATAACAATATATATATTGTTATATAAATATTTTTTGTTTATATATATATATATTGTTATATATATTGTTATATATATGACAATATATAAAACAATATATATAACTATATATATATTATGTATATATAACTATATATATATATATTGAATTATATATGTGTATTGGTCCCGAGTGCATAGCGCCGGCTGCAGGTGTTCTTACCGTGACGGTCACCGCGCTGCAGGACTCACACACGCCCACCAGAAGGACCAGGACCCAGATGCTGGTCTTCATCTTGCCTCTGACGCTGGTTCCTGTTCCTCTGAGCGTCTCTTAGCCTGCGGTGTATTTATGGAGTGCCTGGCCTGAAGGGTAGATAATGATGAACAGGCCACGCCCACATTAATACCCCAGTGCGGTCCCACGCTGTGCGGCGTGAGCCACGAGGTGGTGATGGTTTTATAAGCAACATGATGGAGGGCCTCAGCCCAGGTGGGACCGGAGGGCCTCTTCTCCCTCCGTGGGACAGGCAGGGAGGCTTCTCCTCCTCATCGGCTACACTTCAGAATGCACAAAGAAGAGACACACTTATTTAGGCCTTGGTTGTTATCTATGTAGACAGATTAAAACAATGAATGAATAAGACTCCAGGAGGAAGCAGTTAGTGAAGAGTTAAGCCTAGTTTATGCTTCTCCGCGCATCGCGCCGCGTCGATGCTGAGCCTACAAGCTCTCTAGTGGGGTAACATGGTACTACACACACTCTAGTGGGGTAACATGGTACTACACACACTCTAGTGGGGTAACATGGTACTACACACACTCTAGTGGGGTAACATGGTACTACACACACTCTAGTGGGGTAACATGGTACTACAAGCTCTCTAGTGGGGTAACATGGTACTACAAGCTCTCTAGTGGGGTAACATGGTACTACAGGCCCTCTAGTGGGGTAACATGGTACTACAGGCCCTCTAGTGGGGTAACATGGTACTACAAGCTCTCTAGTTGGGTAACATGGTACTACAAGCCCTCTAGTGGGGTAACATGGTACTACAAGCTCTCTAGTGGGGTAACATGGTACTACAAGCTCTCTAGTGGGGTAACATGGTACTACACACACTCTAGTGGGGTAACATGGTACTACAAGCTCTCTAGTGGGGTAACATGGTACTACAAGCTCTCTAGTGGGGTAACATGGTACTACAAGCTCTCTAGTGGGGTAACATGGTACTACACACACTCTAGTGGGGTAACATGGTACTACAAGCCCTCTAGTGGGGTAACATGGTACTACAAGCTCTCTAGTGGGGTAACATGGTACTACACACACTCTAGTGGGGTAACATGGTACTACAAGCTCTCTAGTGGTGTAACATGGTACTACACACACTCTAGTGGGGTAACATGGTACTACAAGCTCTCTAGTGGGGTAACATGGTACTACACACACTCTAGTGGGGTAACATGGTACTACAAGCTCTCTAGTGGGGTAACATGGTACTACACACACTCTAGTGGGGTAACATGGTACTACAAGCTCTCTAGTGGGGTAACATGGTACTACACACACTCTAGTGGGGTAACATGGTACTGCAATCGAGTCTTTAGTGCTAGCTTTATGTCCACTGATATGTAGGAAACCTGCACACTAATGTCTCTTGATGTTCACATGTATGTTATCACTTAAAACACTCCATTTATGTTTAATAAAGACTCAAGGAACATGTTTACCACAAGTTTTATTCATCATAATATCTCATAACTTTTCACATGCTTCCACGGTGGATTTAAATCTTGTAAAACTTTGACCACTCAGTTGTGTTTCTCCTCTTTCCGGGTCACACTTAGGCACTTCAAGGTCGAAGAGCAACACGGCCGTCCATCAACATCTAAACATTCGGTCTGTTGCTTGTGCTTGTACATGTGGATGTGACTGAATCATTGAATTATTAAGCAGAGTATTATAAGCAGAGGTGATGAAGGAACACGAGTTGTGATGACCCATACCTCTCAGAAGAGAGCGTCCCATGAGCGGTGGCAGACTGCCGTATCAAGTCACCCTCCGTCAGGCTCAGCTGACTTCCTGTGTTCATGTCATGAAGTACGGCCGGCCGGCCAGCCGCGTCACCTTGTAGGTGTTGAGTCCGGGGGAATCGAAGCCCGGGGACACGCCCTTCTTGTTGAAGACGTAGAAGTTGAACAGCTGCCGGTCCTGAGCCTCCAGGGAGACGGAGGCGCTGTCCACCTTCAGCCTGCACGGGTACGGGCTCTGGAACACCACCCGGAACACGCGGGCCTGCAGGAAGTCCAGCCGGATGGTGCGGTACTGGGAGGGGACGGTGGAGTCCACCTGCGGCCCGAACTGCTGCATGACCAGAACCCCGTCGGCGCCCGCCTTGACCTCATAGAAGGTCATGTTCCTGTAGGTGAAGAAGCCCTCGTAGGGAGCCGAGCGGGGCGGCGGCCGGAGGGTCCGCCGGGCGTTTCTGAAAGCCCTCTTCACGGCGGGGATGAGGTGGCTGTAGGCCCGGCTCACCAGGTCCTGGTCTGCAGGCCGGACCCCCGCCATCAGGACCACCAGGCCCAGTTTGAGCCGCGGCACCAGGGCGAGCGAGGCCGCGTAGCCGTCCAGGTCGCCGTCCTTCCTCACCACGTCGTAGCCCAGCTGCTGGTTGACCTCCCACGGCGTGCCGGTGGCGTTGGCGAAGTAGCCGCTGTGGCAGCGGAGCAGCGGGGTCAGCATGGTGGTCAGCGTGTCCGGGCGGAGCAGCGGCGCCGACGCCCCCAGCAGAGCCACGGCCAGCTTGGCCATGTCGGCCGGCGTGGAGTACATCTGGCCCGCGGGGCGGTACCAGCCCAGGTCGTAGAGCGGCGCCGGCCGGCCGCTGCCGTACACGCCCACCGCCATCCGCCTCCGGACGGCCGGCGTCAGGTCGAAGCCCGTGTCCTCCATGCCGAGGCGCCGCAGGACGTTGGCGGACACCCAGCTCTCAAAGTCTGAGCCGGCCACCTTGTGGGCCAAGACGTCGGCCAACAGGGAGAACGCCACGTTGCTGTAGTGGCACCTGAGGGAGAGACGGTGAAGCCACGGGACATTTAACCGCCTCGGAATGTAAACATGCCCCGCCTGAAGTCGCTGGACCCCAACATCACCCGACGGACTCAGAGTCTTACTTGGTGCCGGGGTCGGCCACCAGGACGTCGTCCCGCAGCAGGGCGAGCGCCGCCGCCGTGCCTCCTCGCCACAGGAGGTTGGTGGAGCGTAACCTCCGGGGTAACCCTGAGGAAACATCAGAGAGGACACCTGTACCTACGGGGTCCCTCTGCCCCTTGAGTTGATCCCTGGGGTCAAGATTAAACTACGACGCCTTCCATCCTCACGGTGAGCAGGACCACCTGGGTCCACACACCTGCAGAGGGACGGCCACATGGATCACATGACTTAAGCCCCAGGACCCCTTCCCCTTGACTGTCCCTCTGCCTGCTGTTGGTCTTTACGCTGACCCCTCCCTCAGGTGGACCCTCCCTCAGGCGACCCCTCCCTCAGGTGGACCTCCCTCAGGCGACCCCTCCCTCAGGTGACCCTTCCTCAGGCGACCCCTCCCTCAGGTGACCCCTCCCTCAGGCGACCCCTCCCTCAGGTGACCCCTCCCTCAGGTGACCCCTCCCTCAGGCCCTTCCTCTGGTGTTAATCCCTCCTGATTCTGTCTCTGGGCTCAGCTCCGTGTAAACAGCTTCTCTGGGCTCAGGTCCGGTGGCGGCGCCAGAGACCCACCATGAGGATCAGAGCCGCCTGTGGACCGATGCTCTTCCACCAGTTACACAAGGAGCAGCTCTGTTGTTAGCGCGTTGCTTCAGTTAGCTCACGTGTGGATGCACCGCGCCTGTGACTGACGCAGTATGACATCATCACGACCCCCACGTCTCCAGCAGCAGTTACCAGAGAGCTGGCCCGCCATCCTGCGCAGGGTGAGCCCCGGGAAGCGGCTGCCGAGGGTCCTGGCCGCGCCGGCCCCCGGCCCCGCCCCCCTCCACAGGGGGTCCTTGATGGTGAAGTTGTCTGCGTACTTGTCCAGCGGGTCGTCCAGAGAGGCCACCAGGCCGTCCTCCCACAGCTTGTAGAGCATCAGCGTGGGGAAGATCTTCGTGAGGCTCGCGATCCTGCAACCACAGGGACGACAGTAACAATACACACCGGATCATCTGCACTTATTGATCACTGGTCCCCTCAGTACGGGGACGGCTAATCCTAATCTGAGATCAGCTGCAAATCAACGGAGGGATTAGACTGCAGGTTACACGCGGCGCTTGTTATTGATGCTCATATTACGGCCTGACAATCATTATTATGAATGAGTACGTGTCCCTGAGACTCGTCTCACTTCCCCTTTGTGGCGTCGTATTTCACGGCGGTCTCCACCTGTACGCCGTGAACTCGTCGGGTGCAGCCGACGAGGCGTCGCTCACGTTCCTCTTCCCAAAGTTTCCGTTCCACAAAATGGAGTCGTTCAAAACCACGATGGCCGATATCGCCGGCAGCGTGGTGGCGTGGACGCTGTCCCTCAGGAGGGCGTCGACCTGAGAGGAGGAACGCTCAGTGAGAAACTACAGGCAGAACATCAGGCTACCATCGCTCCTTCACGCGGGACAAGAGGAGACGCACCTGCTCCAGGGCGCCTCTCAGCGAGGGGACGGGGTGGGCGAGGGGCACCGGCTCCGGGAACAGAGGACACGTCTCCTCCAGCGCCGCCTGAGGTCCAACGCGCTCTGTCACAGGGGAACAGGGCAGCTGTCACAAACACTAGAGACCACGGAGTGAGGCCGAGGAGCTCGGAGAGGCCGAGGAGCTCGGAGAGGCCGAGGAGCTCGGAGAGGCCGAGGAGCTCGGAGAGGCCGAGGAGCTCGGAGAGGCCGAGGAGCTCAGAGCGCGACGCCATGCGGCGCAGAACATCACACACTCAGAGAAACAAGAGGTTCACCGTCTGGGAAAACAGACTGTTTGTTGTCAAGAGACAGAGACGGAGAAGGTCCAGGACATCCATCGCCTCTGTTAGCTCGAAGCTCAAAGACTAGCTCAAAGACTAGCGCGAAGACTAGCACAATGACTAGCTCAAAGACTAGCTCAAAGACTAGCACAATGACTAGCTCAAAGACTAGCTCAAAGACTAGCTCAAAGACTAGCACAATGACTAGCTCAAAGACTAGCTCAACGACTAGCTCAAAGACTAGCTCAAAGACTAGCACAATGACTAGCTCAAAGACTAGCTCAATGACTAGCGCGAAGACTAGCACAATGACTAGCTCAAAGACTAGCTCAATGACTAGCGCGAAGACTAGCACAATGACTAGCTCAAAGACTAGCTCAAAGACTAGCACAATGACTAGCTCAAAGACTAGCTCAAAGACTAGCACAATGACTAGCTCAAAGACTAGCGCGAAGACTAGCTCAAAGTCAAAGACTAGCTCAATGACTAGCGTGAAGACTAGCACAATGACTAGCTCAGAGACTAGCACAAAGACTAGCTCAAAGACTAGCACAATGACTAGCTCAGAGACTAGCACAAAGACTAGCTCAAAGACTAGCACAATGACTAACTCAAAGACTAGCACAATGACTAGCTCAAATACTAGCATAAACAGCTCAGTCAATAGTAAACAACTCCTTGTTAATGATCCTGTCTCCAAGAAGCTACTCAATAGATGCTCAACTTATGTCTGCCTTGAGTGAGCATACGTTAGAGAGGGGAGAATACAACATGATGTGGTGCGCAGCGCGTTGAAGGAAACACTGCTACCTGCAGACGTCTCAATGGAAGTGAATGGATATTGTTTATAATGTATTTTTCTCCAGTACATACTTTGTAGTGCTCCTTTTAGTCAAGTCAGTCAATGACACACCTGTTTCTAACAGGTAGAAGAACCCCTCTGCCCCACCTGTTACTGTACCGTACACCTATATACACACCTTATTATTACTCATACGCAACAGTATCTCATCATCTTTTCATAGGACATTATCAGCTTGTGAAATGTAAGCTGTATGACATCTCAGGTGTAAACATCCTGATTTATAGGTAATGTAGTAGGGAGGGACTGCAGAACATTGGCTGTAAACCCATCACACCTCACTGCTCTGTTGACGTGTTGGAACAACGTCAACCTGTTTCACCTTCCCAGGAGCAGCAGGTCGTAAAGGCCCACAGCCCCTGAACGCACCACACAGGCTGTTGTCCTGCGACATCCGGCTCTGCTCCCGTGACGCCTTCAAGGCTCTTTACCTCTTGAATCAGCTTTAACGCGCTGCTAATCTGCGGCTGCCAGGGCAGCTTTGTGTAATCCTGCAAACCAACAATGAGCCCAAAGAGACTCGGAGGGCCTGAAGTCCTGAGAGGACGTTCGGAGGCAGTGGAGGTGGCGAGGTGGCGAGGTGGCGAGGTGGCGAGGTGGCGAGGTGGTGAGGTGGCGTGCGATGGACTGTACCTGGCTCCAGCTTGGGCATCCGGTACTGCCACACGAAGCAGCAGGTCATGACCACGGAGAGCAGGAAGAAGAGCAGCAGGCCCAGCTTGGTCCACCTCTCCTTCATGGCGGGAGCAGTCTCATTCTGGAGAGAGCATGTTGGTGTTAGTGCTGAGGAGGAGAGGACCTCCTGTCAGGAGCCTGTCAGCTGTAAGAACTACGACATGACTGTCCTCTAGGTTCACGAGTCTTCACCAGCAGCAGCGGCTGCTTCCTGGCCTCACCAAGCGAAGGAGAGCAGAGCGTCTCTGTGCAGCTCCTCCTCCTCAGAGCGCTCACATCCACAGGGTCCCTCCGAGGTCCAGAGGGGAGAAGTCAGCTCTCCTGAGTCCGGGTTCACCTCCAGGCTCCTAATCCTGCTCCTGCAGGAGGAGAACTGCGTCTCCCACGGCAACGTCATAATCTGCTGGGAGGTTCAGCCCAGCGCCTGGAGGCTGTGGGGCGTGAACCCTTCAGCACTCGTTCTCTGTCCCCCACACCGGCCGAGCTGCAGAGAAAGACCACTTCATTATTATTGTTCATCTTTTAGAGGATTAGAAAGAAATCACTCGAGCCAGTTCTGCAAATAACACTTTTTAAGAGAAGAGATCTGTTGAGGCCTCGTGCCTCAACAGATCTCTTAGCCCCGCCTCCAGCCTCATTGGCCCCGCCTCCAGCCTCATTGGCCCCGCCTCCAGCCTCATTGGCCCCGCCTCCAGACTCAGTGGCCCCACCTCCAGCCTAATTGGCCCTGCCTTACTGGCCCTGCCTCATGCCTCATTGGTCCCGCCTCCTGTCTCATTGACCCTACCTTCTGCCTCATTGGCCCCACCTCCTGTCTCATTGACCCTACCTTCTGCCTCATTGGCCCCGTCTCCTGCCTCTTTGGCCCCGCCTCTTTCGCAATTCAATTCAGTATATTTGGTATATTTGTATTATCCTCAGAGAGCTTTACAACATGTAGAGGTCCACCATCCCTGACCTTTGACCTCACATTGAGAACCTCAATAGTGTTATCATGATGTGAGAGTCACCCGGAGACGGGAGGACGTCCAGTACAATGTTCACAGAGTACATTATACTACAATGTACACGACTATGGTGTTCAAGAGTACATTATACTACAATGTACACAACTATGGTGTTCAAGAGTACATTATACTACAATGTACACAACTATGGTGTTCATGAGTACATTATACTACAATATATACGACTATGGTGTACACCGTGACCCTGGAGTCAGGACGGCGTCTGATTGGTCGGCTGATGTCTGACCTACAATATGCCCGTTTCCTGTCGGCCGACGTTTCCATGGCAACGAGCCCTGGGCTCCTCTAATCTGTTGTTGTGCAACTCATCAGGAGGAGGATGGCTTCCCTTTGTCAGGCCACGTCCTTCTGCTCTACTTCCTCCAGAGCTCTCTCCCTCCCTCTCCCTCTCCCTCCCTCTCTCTCTCTCCCTCCCTCTCCCTCTCTCCCTCCCTCCCTCTCTCTCTCTCTCCCTCTCTCCCTCTCTCCTCTCTCTCTCTCTCTCTCTCTTTCCTCCAGACTCATCCAATAGGTGGTGGCCGTGGGGGATGAAAACATTGCTCTGTGTCTTCATCATTGTAAATGTCTCGTGGGTCTTTTCTTACGATGCGTTGGAGAGTTTGTTCTGGAATGTGAGAACGTTCATGAGTCAGAGATGCTTCACTGTCCTCTTGTCCTCTCCATGTTGTTGGCTGAGTCCTCCTGAGACCCCCCCCCCCTGTTGGTTTCGCCCAACCTGCCCAGTGCAGCAGCTCCTCGGCCCCCTGTGCTGCTGCTGCTGGGGATGATGGTGACGATGAGGAGGAGGAGGAGGAGGAGGAGGAGGATGCTGAGCAGCTCTGGGTGAATCCCGGCGCTGCTGGAGGCTTCTCTCAGCCGGCGTGAGGATGGAGCTCCGGTGGTTCCGGTGGTTCCGGTGGGTCCGGTGGGTCCTGTGGGTCCTGTGGGGGCTGCCGGCGGTCCGGGCTGCGGAAGGTAAGAGTTCTACTGTGAAGCTGGAGGAGCTGCAGCCGGATCATCTTCACTTTGAGCTGCTCATGCATTAAGATGAGTGTGTGTGTGTGTGTGTGTGTGTGTGTGTGTGTGTGTGTGTGTGTGTGTGTGTGTGTGTGTGTGTGTGTGTGTGTGTGTAGGACACTGTGATCAATGTATACAGGACTAACTATATAAGTATTCAGTTGTTACATTTAAACAGAAAGTATACAGCTCTTTACTGATAGATAGATATGTATATATAGTGTATATATATACACTATATATCTATAGTGTATATATATATAGTGTATATATAGAGTGTATATATACACTCTATTTATACAGAGAGAGAGAGCCTTTCTACTCTTCCCATCATTTAAAGTGCTGTACTACATGTCAACATTCACCCAGAGGCATGAGAGGTGCACCTGTCCTGACCCCCAGGGGGCTCCTCTGGTTGTATAGAAGTCTCTGCTTCATGTGTTACAGCTGCATTCTCTCTCCTGACCACCAGGGGGCTCCTCTGGTTGTATAGAAGTCTCTGCTTCATGTGTTACAGCTGCATTCTCTCTCCTGACCACCAGGGGGCTCCTCTGGTTGTATAGAAGTCTGTAGAAGTGAATAAGATACTCTCGAGGCTATGATGTCATAACATGTAAACTGAAGGTAGAGTGGGCCACAAGATGAGATGATAAATCCTGTAAGTCAGGATTAGTGTGTGTGTGTGTGGGGGGGGCTCTGTGCCCATATATGGTCATGCGTGTCAGACAGGAGGCCGAGTGCAGGTCTGGTCTCCTGAGGAGAGGAGACGGAGGAGACACAGAGGAGACGGAGGAGACACAGAGGAGACGGAGGAGACACAGAGGAGACGGAGGAGACACAGAGGAGACACAGAGGAGACACAGAGGAGACACAGAGGAGACACAGAGGAGACGGAGGAGACACAGAGGAGACGGAGGAGACACAGAGGAGACACAGAGGAGACGGAGGAGACATAGAGGGTACACAGAGGAGACGGAGGAGACATAGAGGGTACACAGAGGAGACGGAGGAGACACAGAGGAGACACAGAGGAGACACAGAGGAGACGGAGGAGACATAGAGGGTACACAGAGGAGACGGAGGAGACACAGAGGAGACACAGAGGAGACACAGAGGAGACGGAGGAGACACAGAGGAGACACAGAGGAGACGGAGGAGACATAGAGGGTACACAGAGGAGACGGAGGAGACACAGAGGAGACACAGAGGAGACACAGAGGAGACACAGAGGAGACACAGAGGGGACACAGAGGGGACACAGAGGAGACACAGAGGAGACGGAGGAGACACAGAGGAGACACAGAGGAGACACAGAGGAGACACAGAGGAGACGGAGGAGACGGAGGAGACACAGAGGAGACACAGAGGAGACACAGAGGGGACACAGAGGAGACACAGAGGAGACACAGAGGAGACACAGAGGGGACACAGAGGGGACACAGAGGGGACACAGAGGGACACAGAGGAGACGGAGGAGACACAGAGGAGACACAGAGGAGACACAGAGGAGACACAGAGGAGACACAGAGGAGACGGAGGAGACACAGAGGAGACGGAGGAGACACAGAGGGGACACAGAGGGGACACAGAGGAGACATAGAGGAGACACAGAGGAGACACAGAGGAGACACAGAGGAGACACAGAGGAGACGGAGGAGACACAGAGGAGACAGAACAGGCGTGACGGAGGCTGCCGGTCCACACGGTTACATATCGCAGCGTGAACCACCGTATTTTAACATTTTCATTTCCTTTATTATCTACCTTCTTAAATGTGATTTGTCCTGATGCGTTATGTTACAGTTTATGTTGAATAAAGTATATCATCTACTTTATGGATTTACTGACTCGATGGTGTCAGAATCATTAGAATAATGGAAACTGACATGTAGTGGTTCACACCTTCAGTCCACCAATAGCCCACCTGCCCCGGGCCTGGTTCTGCTTCTGGTTCCGGTTCTGGTTCTGGGTCCGGTCCTCTGGCTGAAGACACGTGGACCATGAACAGAGCCTCGGCTTCAGCTTCTCATTTCTCGCCCCTACAGAATTACTGATGGACTCAACCACAGCCACAGCAGAACTGGGCTGGACCATTCAGCCAGCAGAGGGGGTGAGTGGAGCCAACCAACACACACTGCTGTGTGACAGGAGCCGTGATGCAAACACACACACACACACACACACACACACACACACACACACACACACACACACACACACACACACACAGCTCTGTTGGTGTGAACACCTTGAAGTCAAATGGATGAGTCACAGCTCATCGTTGTCCTGTGCGTCTCCTAGTGGGAGGAGGTCAGTGGCTACGATGAGAACATGACGGCCATCCGGACCTACCAGGTGTGCAACGTGTTCTCCGGCAGCCAGAACAACTGGCTCCGCACCGCGTTCGTGCGGCGGCGCGGCGCGCGGCGCGTCCACGTCCAGATGAAGTTCTCGATGCGCGACTGCGGCTCCATCCCCGACGTGCCCGGCTCCTGCAAGGAGACCTTCAACCTGTTGTACTACGAGGCGGACGCGGCCTCGGCCTCCCCGGCCTGGACGGAGGACCCCTGGGTGAAGGTGGACGCCATCGCGGCCGACGAGAGCTTCTCCCGGGTGGCGCTCGGCGGCCGCGTGGTGAAGGTCAACCGCGAGGTGCGGAGCTTCGGCCCCGTGTCGCGCGGCGGCTTCTACCTCGCCTTCCAGGACCACGGCGCCTGCATGTCGCTCATCGCCGTGAGAGTCTTCTACAGGAAATGTCCCCGCGTGATCCGGAACGGCGCCGTGTTCCCCGAGACGCTCTCCGGGGCGGAGAGCGCCTCCCTGGTGGCGGCCCGGGGGGCGTGCGTCCCCAACGGGGAGGAGGCCGACGTGCCCATCAAGCTGTACTGCAACGCGGACGGGGGCTGGGCCGTGCCCGTCGGCCGCTGCGTGTGCCGAGCCGGCCACCAGGCGGCCGACAACGGCACCGTGTGCAGAGGTGAGGAGCCCACGGGCCACGACACCGACACCGACACCGACACCTGACACCTGACACCTGACACCGACACCGACACCTGACACCTGACACCTGACACCTGACACCGACACCTGACACCGACACCGACACCTGACACCGACACCGACACCTGACACCGACACCTGACACCGACACCTGACACCGACACCGACACCTGACACCGACACCTGACACCGACACCTGACACCGACACCTGACACCGACACCGACACCGACACCGACACCTGACACCGACACCTGACACCGACACCTGACACCTGACACCTGACACCGACACCTGACACCGACACCGACACCGACACCGACACCTGACACCAACACCGACACCTGACACCGACACCTGACACCGACACCGACACCTGACACCTGACACCTGACACCGACACCTGACACCGACACCTGACACCGACACCGACACCTGACACCGACACCGACACCTGACACCTGACACCTGACACCTGACACCTGACACCGACACCTGACACCGACACCTGACACCGACACCTGACACCAACACCTGACACCGACACCGACACCTGACACCGACACCTGACACCAACACCGACACCTGACACCGACACCTGACACCGACACCGACACCTGACACCGACACCGACACCTGACACCGACACCTGACACCGACACCGACACCTGACACCGACACCTGACACCGACACCGACACCGACACCTGACCTCTACAGGATGAGATGACCTCTACAGGATGAGATGACCTCTACAGAATGAGATGACCTCTACAGAATGAGATGACCTCTACAGAATGAGATGACCTTTAAAGGATGTTGTTCCTCTGCCTCTGGTCTCATTTCTTCTTCCTGTCCTCCCTCTTTCCTCTGCTCTCTCTCTCTTCCCCGGTGAACGTCAGCCTGTGCTTCCGGCTTCTTCAAGGCCGCACCGGGAGACCACTCGTGTCTGCAGTGCCCCAGAAACAGCCGGACCACCAGCGAGGGGGCGACTAGCTGCGTCTGTCACAACGGCTTCTACCGCGGCGACGCCGACCCTCCACAGATGCCCTGCACCAGTACGTACACGCCGCTGTCAGGCGTAGCTTCAAGGGCCCCTTCAGGGCCTTTAAGGGCCTTCAGGGACTTTAAGGGCATCTTCAGGGGCTTTAAGGGCATCTTCAGGGGCTTTAATGGCACCTTCAGGGGCTTTAAGGTCAGGGTCAGGGTTAGGGTAAAAGCCCTTAAAGCCCCTTCAGGGACGACTGTGGCTCCGGTGAGCGGGTCGTCCTTCAATCAGAGGATCGGGGGTTCGGTCCCAGCTCTGCAGTCCATGGCCATGCGTCCTTGGAGACCCTTCACCCCAACATGTCCCCTGCAGCTCTTCTACAGTGTGAGAGTTACTGCTGGTGTGCAGGTGGAAGCGTAGCCCCTCCCATCAGGGGGCGAGTGGGGACTGAAGCTCTGGACTGGTCCATTACCACCTGGGGGTGTCTTCATGTACGTGTCACATGTTGGGTCCCCGTTCTCTTCCAGCCGTTCCCTCCGCCTCGCAGAACGTCATCTCCATCGTGAACGAGACCTCCGTGAGGCTGCAGTGGAGCCCCCCCCAGGAGGCCGGGGGCCGAGAAGACCTGGTCTACAACATCCTCTGTAGGAGCTGCGGCGGCGGCGGCGGCGGCGGCGGGCGCGGCGGCTGCACGCGGTGCGGGGACGCCGTGCAGTTCGTCCCTCGTCAACTGGGACTGACGGACACCAGCGTCCACATCAAGGACCTCCTGGCCCACACGCGGTACACCTTTGAGATACAGGCGGTCAACGGGGTGTCGGACCAGAGTCCGTACTCAGCAGAGTACACGGCGGTCAACATCACCACCAACCAGGCCGGTGAGTCAGCGGCGCCGCTGCACCTCCAGTCTCAGTGGTCAGTGTCTTAACTTTGCTTTGTCTCCTGCTCAGCACCGTCGGTGGTGTCCATCATCCACCAGGTGAGCAGAGCCCCGAACAGCATCACCCTGTCCTGGTCCCAGCCGGACCAGCCCAACGGAGGGATCCTGGACTATGAACTGCAGTATTATGAGAAGGTAGATACCATGTCTCCTGGTCCTAACGGTCCACCCTGGTGCTCCAGCCCTGAGGATAGTTTCTGGTGCTCTGACACCTCCGTGTGCTTCAGAACCAGGCCGAGTGGAACTCGTCTCTGACGAGGAGTCAGACCAGCACGGTCGTCATCCGGGGCCTGAAGTCTGGAACCATCTACGTCTTCCAGGTTCGGGCTCGGACCGTCGCTGGATTTGGACGCTTCAGTGGAAAAATGTTCTTCCAAACCATGACTGACGGTATGGCCGTGGGCCCCAGGCGCTCCTACCGGGTCATCTCGTCCACCACCCAGCACCAGTCTCAGTTGGTTCTCTGTGGTTCCCCCTGTAGAGGAACACCACTCCAGCATCCAGGAGAAGCTGCCGCTCATCATCGGTTCTGCTGCTGCAGGAGGCGTCTTCATCATCGCCATCTCCGTCCTCATCCTCCTCTGCTGCAGGTGAGCTCCACTGACCAGCTGGCTCCAGGGTCTTCATGTGCATCACATCTCCTGACCCTCTCCGTGGCGTTGTCCTCAGCAGGAGAAGTCCTGACGGTCCAGACTCAGACAAGCTGCAGCATTACACCAGCGGCCACCGTGAGTTACTCTGGGAGACATGCCGTGGGAGCGTGAGAACAATGCAGGACGACGGTGTGCTCAGCTGTTTCTGCTCGTCTTCTCCCTGTTGAAGGGTTACCCGGGATGAAGATCTACATCGACCCCTTCACGTACGAGGACCCCAGCGAGGCCGTCAGGGAGTTCGCCAAGGAGATCGACATGTCCTGGGTCAAGATCGAACAAGTTATTGGAGCAGGTGATTGGATATGAATGAATGAGGACTGAGCAGAGGGCACCTCGGGCACATGGGGGCTTCAGAAGGGGTCTGATTGGCCTCAGCAGCTGGCTGATTATCTCAGCCAGCTTCTGAGGCCAATCAGACCCCCCCACACCCCTCCACCGCTGCCACAGCCTGTTACTCTCTGACGGGATGAAGACACAGTTTTCCTGTGAACATTACGTCAGAAAAGACTCTCCATTGACTTCACCGTTGTTTGACGGGCGTCCCTCGTCTTCCCGCCAGGTGAGTTTGGGGAGGTGTGCAGTGGGAACCTCCGGCAGCCCGGGAAGAGGGAGATCCTGGTGGCCATCAAGGCGCTGAAGGCGGGCTACACCGATCGCCAGAGGCGGGACTTCCTGGGCGAGGCGTCCATCATGGGCCAGTTCGACCACCCCAACATCATCCACCTGGAGGGGGTGGTGACCCGGAGCAGCCCCGTGATGATCCTCACCGAGTTCATGGAGAACGGATCCCTGGACGCCTTCCTCCGGGTAAAGGACAACGGAGACGTCAACCGGACCGCTGACAAGAGTCTGACGAGACGTAGAGAGGCCGACGGCGGCTTCAGGGCAACGCGTGTGTGTGTGTGTGTGTGTGTGTGTGTGTGTGTGTGTGTGTGTGTGTGTGTGTGTGTGTGTGTGTGTGTGTGTGTGTGTGTGTGTGTGTGTGTGTGTGGGTGTGTTGGTAACTAGTAGCTAGCGTGCACTGGTTACGTCCCTCTGTAGCCCCTCTGTGTCCCCTCTGTAGCCCCTCTGTGTCCCCTCTGTAGCCCCTCTGTAGCCCCTCTGTGTCCCCTCTGTGTCCCCTCTGTGTCCCCTCTGTAGCCCCTCTGTAGCCCCTCTGTCCCCCTCTGTGTCCCCTCTGTGTCCCCTCCAGCCCTCTGTGTCCCCTCTGTGTCCCTCTGTCCCCCTCTGTAGCCCCCTCTGTGCCCTCTGCAGCCCCTCTGTGTCCCTCCCTCTGTGTCTCCTCTGTGTCCCCTCTGTAGCCCCTCTGTGTCCCCTCTGTGTCTCCTCTGTGTCCCCTCTGTGTCCCCTCTGTAGCCCCTCTGTAGTCCCCTCTGTGTCCCCTCTGTATCTCCTCCTGTGCCCCTCTGTGTCCCCTCTGTGTCTCCTCTGTGTCCCCTCTGTGTCCCCTCTGTGTCCCCCTCTGTGTCTCCTCTGTGTCCCCTCTGGGTCCCCTCTGTAGCCCCTCTGTGTCCCCTCTGTGTGCCCTCTGTGTCCCCTCTGTAGCCCCTCTGTGTCTCCTCTGTGTCCCCTCTGTGTCCCCTCTGTAGCCCCTCTGTGTCCCCTCTGTAGCCCCTCTGTGTCTCCTCTGTGTCCCCTCTGTGTCCCCTCTGTGTCCCCTCTGTGTCCCCTCTGTGTCCCCTCTGTGTCCCCTCTGTAGCCCCTCTGTGTCCCCTCTGTGTCCCCTCTGTGTCCCCTCTGTAGCCCCTCTGTAGCCCCTCTGTAGCCCCTCTGTGTCCCCTCTGTGTCCCCTCTGTAGCCCCTCTGTGTCCCCTCTGTAGCCCCTCTGTAGCCCCTCTGTAGCCCCTCTGTATCTCCTCTGTGTTTCCTCTGTGTCCCCTCTGTAGCCCCTCTGTGTCCCCTCTGTGTCCCCTCTGTAGCCCCTCTGTGTCCCCTCTGTGTCCCCTCTGTAGCCCCTCTGTAGCCCCTCTGTGTCCCCTCTGTGTCCCCTCTGTGTCCCCTCTGTGTCCCCTCTGTAGCCCCTCTGTAGCCCCTCTGTAGCCCCTCTGTATCTCCTCTATCTCCTCTGTAGCCCCTCTGTGTCCCCTCTGTGTCCCCTCTGTGTCCCCTCTGTAGCCCCTCTGTGTCCCCTCTGTAGCCCCTCTGTGTCCCTCTGGTTCTCATCAAAGTGAGTCCATCTTCTCCTCAGAAGAGTCTTGTTTTCTAGATCAAGCCCGTCAGGTCTTTGTGTTCAGAGTGAATCCCTCCCGGCTCCAGGTGGTTTCTTCCCTCCAGCTCCGTGTTGACGACTCACCACAGACGCTGTGTGTCGTTCCTGCAGCAGAACGACGGTCAGTTCCCGGTGATCCAGCTGGTGGGGATGCTGCGCGGCATCGCGGCAGGAATGAAGTACCTGTGTGACATGAACTACGTCCACCGGGACCTGGCGGCCAGGAACATCCTGGTCAACAGCAACCTGGTGTGCAAGGTGTCCGACTTCGGCCTGTCCCGCTTCCTGGAGGACGACGCGTCCGACCCCACCTACACCAGCGCCCTGGTGAGTCCTCCTCACACTGAAGAGCAGCTGGTGACCTTCACCCTGGTGACCTTCACACCGTTGACCTTCACACCGTTGACCTTCACACTGGTGACCTTCACAATGTTGACCTTCACACCGTTGACCTTCACACTGGTGACCTTCACACTGGTGATCGTCACACCGTTGACCTTCACACTGGTGACCTTCACACCGTTGACCTTCACACTGGTGACCTTCACACCGTTGACCTTCACACTGGTGACCTTCACACTGGTGACCTTCACACTGGTGACCTTCACACCGTTGACCTTCACACTGGTGACCTTCACACTGGTGACCTTCACACCGTTGACCTTCACACTGGTGACCTTCACACTGGTGACCTTCACACTGGTGACCTCTACATTTGTTCTTTTCTCCAGGGAGGGAAGATTCCCATCCGCTGGACGGCTCCAGAGGCCATCCAGTACAGGAAGTTCACGTCCTCCAGTGACTGCTGGAGCTACGGCATCGTGATGTGGGAGGTGATGTCATACGGAGAGAGGCCCTACTGGGACATGAGCAACCAGGATGTGAGTGGTCTGTCAATCATCCATCACTGTCACTCCGTATCACGTCACATAGGAAGGTGATACCCCGGCTCGGGCCGCGTTCAGCTAAACTGGGTTTCACGTTCGTTCTCCCAGGTCATCAACGCCATCGAGCAGGACTACAGGCTGCCGCCCCCTATGGACTGTCCTAGTGCACTGCATCAGCTGATGCTCGACTGCTGGCAGAAGGAACGCAACAACCGACCCAAATTCAGCCAGAACGTCGGCACCCTGGACAAGATGATCCGTAACCCCGGCAGCCTGAAGGCCACGACTCCACTGTCATCCAGGTATGGAGAGGAGAGAGGACCTCCATCACCACCGCCACCACCTCCACCTCCACCACCTCCACCACCTCCTCACGGGTTCTTCTTCTTCTGTCTTCACCAGCGTTCACCTACCTCTCCTGGACCGCAGCGCGCCGGACTTCTCCTCGTTCGGCACGGTGGACGAGTGGCTGGACGCCATCAAGATGGGCCAGTACAAGGAGACCTTCGCCAACGAGGGCTTCGCCGGCTTTGACGTGGTGTCTCAGATGACCATAGAGTATGAGAGATACCTTTAATATACACACATGTGATGCTTGTTACTTCAATGTGATGTAAACCTCATGGCCAGGATTCATGCTGGTTTTAGATTTGGTCATTTAATATTCAACATCCCATTCAGGTATCAACTCATTTATTTGACGTTTCCATGAAGCTTTTCTCATGCGACACTTCAAAATAAGCATGAGAAGCTTTGTAGCTCACGTTATACTAAACAATCGCTGAGAATATCAGCCTCCAGAAAACCAGAAGCCACACTGGCCTTGAAGTGTCTTGTGGTAATCGAGGTGGAACTGACCACGGCTTTCTCTTCAGGGACATCCTCAGATTGGGAGTGACGTTGGCCGGCCACCAGAAGAAGATCCTCAACAGCATCCAGTCCATGAGGGCCCAGATGAACCAGATCACTTCCGTGGAGGTGTGACAGGAGCACACATGCTTGTTTCAGGGAGGAAACCCAGCAGCCACCAAACCCGAAGACCCTCTGGAACCCTGCAGACCCTCTGGAACCCTTCAGACCCTCTGGAACCCTGCAGACCCTCTGGAACCCTGCAGACCCTCTGGAACCCTGCAGACCCTCTGGAACCCTGCAGACCCTCTGGAACCCTGTGGAACACTCTGGAACCCTTCAGACCCTCTGGAACCCTGCAGACCCACTGGAACCCTGTGGAACACTCTGGAAAACAATCTTCTTGTTGGTCGAATTACAGATTTAAGCTTATTCTTGGATCTGATTTCTGAATTAGAAGTCGAGCAGCAGCTTGAGTCAGTAGCTCCAAAAACCACAACATGACCATCTATGTGGACGCCGTCCCCTGGGGTTCAGGTTTGATGGGGTTCAGGTTTGATGGGGTTCAGGTTTGATGGGGTTCAGGTTTGATGAGGTTCAGGTTTGATGGGGTTCAGGTTTGATGAGGTTCAGGTTTGATGATATATTTAATATTGTTTCATGTTTTACATGTCTACACTCCTCAAGGTTCAGATGATCCACTTCCTCGACGTGTAGGTCACACATGACACAGAGGTCACACCTGACACAGGGGTCACACCTGACACAGGGGTCACACATGACACAGAGGTCACACCTGACACAGGGGTCGCCCGTAGGCCCCAGAGGGGTCACACATGACACAGGGGTCGCCCGTAGGCCCCAGAGGGGTCACACATGACACAGGGGTCGCCCGTAGGCCCCAGAGGGGTCACACATGACACAGGGGTCACCCGTAGGCCCCAGAGGGGTCACACCTGACACAGAGGTCACACCTGACACAGAGGTCACACCTGACACAGGGGTCACACCTGACACAGGGGTCGCCCGTAGGCCCCAGAGGGGTCACACATGACACAGGGGTCACCCGTAGGCCCCAGAGGGGTCACACATGACACAGGGGTCACCCGTAGGCCCCAGAGGGGTCACACATGACACAGGGGTCACCCGTAGGCCCCAGAGGGGTCACACATGACACAGGGGTCACCCGTAGGCCCCAGAGGGGTCACACATGACACAGGGGTCACCCGTAGGCCCCAGAGGGGTCGCCCACAGCCAAACTTCTCTTCACTTTGACCTCACAAGGACTTTTGTCTTTCTATACGATGCTTTTCTGTATAAATGTATATTTATGGTTGACCTGTGAATGATGTATGAGTTTAAATTATGTGTAATACTTTATTCATTTATTTTGTAGAAAAAAGAAAACTAAAAGTAAAGAAAAGAAAACACAACAAACTGAGTTTAGTAGCTGTCTTTATAACTATACTGAACAAAGAGACGTTGGAGACGCAGCCCGTCCTCTGCCCTCCTGGGCGATGAGGTCATCACGATGGCGCTCAGCAGTCTTTACCGCGTGCTCCATGCCCGATGGACCAGACAGCTCTCACCTGCAGGCTCCATCTGCAGGTGAGAGCTGAGGACAGACGACGGCATGAGACCACAAAGACATCCTCCTCATACTCACCTGTTCTCTGGTCCAGAACCACCTGTACGGTCCCATGTTACAGACACCGGATACAGGCTTATATTACGGGAGATGACATCATGCATTCTGATTGGTTGGAAGTGAGTCCCGCTGTGTACTGTATTGATCCATGCTGTCCACCTGTTTACATCTGAGCGATCCATCTCAGTGAAACTCTAAATCACAATGACAGGGAGATATTGTGCGACTGTTAGCCGTCATTAATGTCGTCATTAATGTCGTCATTAATGTCGTCATTAATGTCGTCATTAATGTCGTCAATAATGTCGTCAATAATGTCGTCAATAATGTCGTCATTAATGTCGTCAATAATGTCGTCATTAATGTCGTCATTAATGTCGTCAATAATGTCGTCATTAATGTCGTCAATAATGTCATTAATGTCGTCAATAATGTCGTCATTAATGTCGTCATTAATGTCGTCAATAATGTCGTCAATAATGTCACGTTCAAGGGTGTCAACAAGAACTCCCTTGAGCGGGACATCATTGAGGACACAGCGCTGCCTCCCGTTCCTCCGGTCCCCCCAACAGGAGGCGTGTGTATTCAAAGGTGGTGAAATGACGGAGAATTAAAACCCAACATGCACCATGAAGGACGAGAGGAGAGGGAAGCAGCTGCTAGCAGAGCTGGGTCAGGTGTGAGGAGCATGGAGATGAGACACACACACGGACACACACACCTACATGGACACACACACACATGGACACACACACACACATGGACACACACACACACATGGACACACACACACACATGGACACACACACATGGACACACACACACACACACACACATGGACACACACACATGGACACACACACACACATGGACACACACACACACACACATGGACACACACACACATGGACACACACACATATGGACACACACACATGGACACACACACATGGACACACACACACACACATGAAGCTGCACACGGTGACGTCTTCACGCTCCAGCTGCACTAAACTGCTCCCGGCAGATGTTTTGGACCCGTTGTCATGGTGACGGGTCCTCCATCCCCACCCAGTGCGAGAAAAAAAGAAAAGGGTGACAGAAGGAGGAGGAGAGCAGAGAGGAAGAGGGGAAGAGGGGAAGAGGGGTGATTCCAGCAGACTGCGTCACACGTGAGTCACGGAGGGAGTCCTCGTGCTCAGGGGGTCTGCAGACGATCCTCGGCCCCCTGATCCTCCAATGAGGTCTGAGGAGACGAGCATGTCACATGGCTTACCCCCCTAACCCCGCCCCCTCGCCTTTGGTGGACTAGTCTCTATTTACCTCAGTGTTAATCCCACCCCTTGCTCTCTTGCACACTCTCTCTCTCTCTAAGCTCCGCCCCCTCTCTCCCCTCAACGCCAGCAGGCTGCTGTGTGATCCAGACTGCTGCTACGTGGAACACAGCGCTGCCTCGCTCCTCAGGGCTCCTCAGGGCTCCTCAGGGCTCCAGGGCTCCTCAGGGCTCCTCAGGGCTCCTCAGGGCTCCAGGGCTCCTCAGGGCTCCTCAGGACTCCTCCAGGGCTCCTCCAGAGCTCCTCCAGGGCTCCTCCAGGGCTCCAGGACTCCTCCAGGGCTCCAGGGCTCCTCAGGGCTCCTCCAGGACTCCTCCAGGGCTCCTCCAGAGCTCCTCCAGGACTCCTCCAGGGCTCCTCCAGAGCTCCTCCAGGACTCCTCCAGGACTCCAGGGCTCCTCAGGACTCCTCCAGGGCTCCTCCTCCAGAGCTCCTCCAGGACTCCTCCAGGGCTCCTCCAGGACTCCTCCAGGGCTCCTCAGGACTCCTCCAGGGCTCCTCCAGAGCTCCTCCAGGACTCCTCCAGGGCTCCTCCAGGACTCCTCCAGGGCTCCTCCAGAGCTCCTCCAGAGCTCCTCCAGGGCTCCTCCAGAGCTCCTCCAGGACTCCTCCAGGGCTCCTCCAGGGCTCCTCAGGACTCCTCCAGGGCTCCTCCAGAGCTCCTCCAGGGCTCCTCCAGGGCTCCTCCAGAGCTCCTCCAGGGCTCCTCCAGAGCTCCTCCAGGGCTCCTCCAGGGCTCCTCAGGACTCCTCCAAGGCTCCTCCAGGGCTCCAGGGCTCCAGGACTCCTCCAGGGCTCCAGGGCTCCTCCAGGGCTTGCTCTGTAGGGCAGGGAGCAGAGAAGGATGGCAGCACCCCGCTGAACCCCATCGCCCCCCTCCCCCTCCCCCTCCCATCCTGTGCCCGCCCCTCCCCCGTGTCCCCGCCTCTCTTCCCATGCCCCGCCCCCTCGACGATGGTCCCATGCATTAACTGGCTGCAGCCTCTCCTCGCCTTGATCTCCTCCCCCTTGCTGACGCGAGGCCACGTCTGCCCCTCCAGCTGCTCGTGTCCGGACCACCACACGGTGGACTGCGGCGGCCGGGGTCTCTCCAGGGTCCCCGACTCCATCCCTCTGAATGTGCGCCGCCTGCTGCTCTCCAACAACTGGATTCCCTGGGTCCCCTCCGACTTCCTGGTCCTCTACAGCGATCTGGTGTACCTGGACCTGAGGAACAACTCCCTGTCCCTGTTGGAGGAGGGCACCCTGAGCTCCTCCTCCAGGCTGGTCTTCTTGGACCTGGGGAGCAACAACCTGACAGGAATCCCCTCTGGAACCTTTCTGGAGTCCAGGAGTCTGATCAAGCTGCGCCTGGGCAACAACCCCCACCTGAGCGCGCTGGGCGGCGGCGCCCTCCTGGGGCTGACCTCCCTGAGGGAGCTGGAGCTGCACGGCGCCGGCCTCACGGGGCTGGACGTCTCGGTCCTGGAGGCGCTGCCCGCTCTGAGGACGCTGCGCCTGGAGGGGAACCCGTGGCTCTGCAGCTGCCGCTTCGCCGAGCTGTTTGTGTGGCTGACGGAGAACCTGCAGAAGCTCCCACAGGGTAAGACACAGGAGAACCAATCACAGAGCAGGTAGGAGCGCCTGATACAAGAACACTGAGTGCCTGAGGCGTGTTCACTACAGACCTTCAGTAAAGCTCAGTCATCTCGACTCCTCCATAAGGTCTGTTTACAGGAGTTAGCTTGTTGCTATAGTAACGGTGGAGGTGACGGGTCTGTACTGCCCCGGCACCAGAGTCCAGCCTGTTGACACTAAATAACAACGAGTCGTCTATGAATGTGGCGACTAAGGGATGCAGCTCGTGGTTTTTACATGAGGACGAGTCACAAGGGACGTCCGCTCACACAACCCCTGCTTGGGTCGGCCAGGTCAAAGGTCAACAAGCAATGTGCACGTGACACCACAAGACTGACAGCAGGTCTAGACGCCTTCCTCTCAGCGCACACACACACACACACACACACACACACACACACTCAGACACACACACACACTCACACTCAGACACACACTCACACACACACTCACACACTCACACTCACACTCACACTCAGACACACACTCACACACTCACGCTCACACTCAGACACACACACTCACACTCACACTCACACACTCACACACGTTTGACATTGATGTCTCGTGACTCCGTGTGCAGCAAGGCGACAGAGGATTCAGGATGAGATGAAAGTGGACAGAATATTTTTTGTTGCAGTGCGATGGACCAAAAACAAAATGTCTGGCAGAAACTAAAATGACTACACAAAAGAGTTTTTGTTTTAATATGAAATAAAAATACAGGCTGTGGTACGTACAGGTAGCTTCTATACATGCTACACCACACACTGGTAGCTTCTATACATGCTACACCACACACTGGTAGCTTCTATACATGCTACACCACACACTGGTAGCTTCTATACATGCTACACCACACACTGGTAGCTTCTATACATGCTACACCACACACTGGTAGCTTCTATACATGTTACACTACACACAGGTAGCTTCTATACATGCTACACTACACACAGGTAGCTTCTATACATGCTACACTACACACAGGTAGCTTCTATACATGCTACACTACACACAGGTAGCTTCTATACATGCTACACTACACACAGGTAGCTTCTATACATGCTACAGTATACACAGGTAGCTTCTATACAGGTACACACAGGTAGCTTCTATACATGCTACACCACACACTGGTAGCTTCTATACATGTTACACCACACACTGGTAGCTTCTATACATGTTACACCACACACTGGTAGCTTTTATACATGTTACACCACACACTGGTAGCTTCTATACATGCTACACCACACACTGGTAGCTTCTATACATGCTACACCACACACTGGTAGCTTCTATACATGTTACACCACACACTGGTAGCTTCTATACATGCTACACTACACACAGGTAGCTTCTATACAGGTACACACAGGTAGCTTCCAGTGCTCGGGTTCCTGTCCGTTAACTTGACATCTCTTCCAGGGATGGAGGGGATGGAGTGCTCCCTGCCTCAGGATGGCCGCCGCGTTGCCCTCAGCCTGCTCTCTGAAGACAGCTTCCGAGCGTGCCGCGGCAGCCTCACGCTCACCGACTACCTCATCGTCATCTTCTCCGGCATCTCCGTCTCGGTGGTGGCCATCGCGGCGAGCTTCTTCCTCGCCTCCACGGTGCACTGCTTCCAGCGCCTGAGCAAAGCCAGCAGAGGAGACGAAGAGGAGGGCAACGACTGAAGGAGGGTTGGAGTTAAACTCATGCTCAGCACAAGAGAGAAGGTGGTAGAGGAAAGTTGTGATAGCAAATGTGTGATAGCAAAGACGTGATAGGAAAGGTGTGATAGGAAAAGTGTGATAGGAAAGGTGTGATAGGAAAAGTGTGATAGGAAAGGTGTGATAGGAAAAGTGTGATAGGAAAGGTGTGATAGGAAAGGTGTGACAGGAAAAGTGTGATAGGAAAGGTGTGATAGAAAAGGTGTGATAGGAAAGGCGTGATAGGAAAGACATGATAGGAAAGGTGTGATAGGAAAAGTGTAATAGGAACTGTGTGATCCCAGTGGGAGCCCATTCCTCTGTGCTCCTCACAGGTCAAGAGAAACTGTGACTCATGGCTGGATCCGATTACAGGGAGTTGGAGTCTTTAGAGGTGGTCCTTGTGTCACATGAGACCATCGCGGCCGACGTCATGTTGGATCCAGACAAGAGTGATGGAAACCACAACTCTTCCACCTTCGCTCCGTGGGGCCAATGTCATAGAACACCTTGTAGTTTTCAAATCAGGCAAACGAAGTCCAAGAAACTTTTTAGCGGTCACTTTAAATGTCGCCACAACAAACGAGATCAAACAGGCAGTGGACAAAGTCCTTAAACACATCAGTCAAGCAGCTGGGCTCGGACAGTCATGTGCAAAAACTATTAAAAGCAACTGTAGAAACTTCTGGACTGGAATTGTTCAGAATCTCCCCAAGATCTCTCTACTGGGAGTAAGTGCCTTGCCCAACAGTATCCCAGTAGTTGAATTACAAAACATTTCTGAGGTACTTACAACACATTTTACTGTATAAATTGTTCTCATTATTTTATTCCCGTCCTGGAACAAGGATGTACTCCAATAGAATCCTGGTTACTTTAGCGGTGTACTGTATGTTACACAGGGCACATGTGTCATGCGTGTGCATGTCACATTGCCATACATGTTATTGAGAAGGTGAGCGCCTTTCTATTGCAGCTCTGGAGGACTGTAGCACTACACACCCCATGTGTTTCTCTCCTGGATGATGGGAAAGATGTCTTCCCATCGTGATGACTGGTGGTCATGAAGTAGAAGAACCTTGACATGTAAACAGATACACAAATGAGAACAGAGGATGACGTGTGTGTAGAGGTTGTAAAGCCCTCGGAGGAACATTTAGAATGTGTAATGTGTGCTTTACAAATGAAATAATTTGAATTGAATCCAAAATGTAAAAAACTAATCCCTAGTCCATCCCTGTCATTGCTTCCTGTCACATGACATTTGGTCCAGTGTTGTGTGCAACATGCAGCCCACTAGACATGGTAGCGACACACAAGGTGAAACATATTGTAGCATACATGTCAGTAATGCCAAATAGAAATGCATAACAGACGTGTTGTAGCAGAGGAGCGACCAGAAGCTGAAGCCAGAAGTGCCTTAAGATGACCAACAGCTTCTGACATCCCCTGGGATTTAATCCACATTCACCCCTAAATAAAAGTATCTTAGTAACCGTGATCTGGATCTGCTCCGTGTCATTTAGGTCATTGAGGCCATTGAGGTAATTTAGGTCATTGAGGCCATTGAGGTAATTTAGGTCATTGAGGCCATTGAGGTCATTTATTTAAATGGATTTCTTGACAGATTTGATAGGAAGGTTGGAGGGTTATTAGAGAGTGATGTCACATGTCCATAAGTGTCCACTGTAAATGTTTATAGCGCTCATGGCACCAAGGGGGACGCTCCACATTGTTTCATATATGATCTTGTTTATGTATCTTTTACTATATGGACGTATCTCTATGTTGTCTTCATGTCTTCATGTCGGTTGTCTGTGCATCGATCATCAGTCTCCTCTGAATATGAAGACATCTCTTGGGACTGTTGACGTACTCTAGATTAAGTTAACCGAGTTTAATTCAGCCTGTGTTTCACTTGTGGAACTAGAACCTGCTTCTCAGGAGCTGAGTCCTTCTCATTGCCATTGTGTTGAAGACTGTGGACCACGAAGCTCAACTAAAGAGCCGTAATACCGACCCTAGAGGTGTCGGTGCCGGTCCAAAGGATCATCAGGACTTTTCAAAGGTGTGATAACGGAAAAGACATTAAAGATACTTTGAGTTGTGACTGCTGTCCAAGTCCATTTTGTTCTGGTGAAACTGCTCGAGCATCTTTGAGGAGCACACACACGCCCTGCAGCCCGACTGCAGGTCTTTCAGCAGGAGCTTCCTCTGGGAGACATGTGCAGGACATGAGTCTGTATCATCTTACAGAGACAGATATGCTGTGTGCAGTATCACAGATCACTGCCTGTATGGCCTTCATATCACACCCTCACCTGAGGATTGTAGGTGGATGAACAACGACCTGCAGAGCACAAGACGTGCATCTTCAGTACGTCCAACATCAAATCTCCACACATCAATACATGTATTACATCAAAAAATGGAAAAATGCTAAAGTTAATGTGTAAATTGTTGAGCACTGGAGACACATTTATAATGTGGGATGTTGGGCGATACAGAATAAACTTCACTGAACCGACCAATCAACTCCGTCTGCAGCCCTCAAAATATAAATAAGTGAGAAACAAACCATGTGGACCCAGAGAGTCGGTGAGTGTGGTTAACATGGTGAGTCAGACACTCGCATGGCGTCTCTACAGACAGATGTTCTTCCCTTCATGAAGACATGCACATCCTTAACTATACAGACGAGATCTCTATCTGATCCAAGTGGTGGACCATCCATCACCTCACACCAGGTGTTCTATCATAGTGATATTTATGTTGTAGATTATGAACCGTTCCTACAGGGAAGTGTTCACCATTATTTAGGCTGTGTTTCTTCCTGCTGAGGTTTAGGAGGAAAGTTCCCGTGCAGGAGTGACGGCTCCTCCAGATGTCTGTTAGTAGATCAGTGCGGAGGAACAGATGGTCCTGGTCCACTGTGGGCCACCTCTGAATGACGTGGGTGACGTAAGAGCTGGCCAATGGGCCGTGGTGGTGAAGTGAAGGATTCACATCTGCTGCTGGGGGGGTTGTGACTTTTAAAATGCTCCTTCAACATGTCATGGAAAAGGGCGATGTTGAATATTTAAGAAATATGTTTTTACAGAAAGCTTTTTGGATGTCTCTTGGTATCACTGCATACATCATACAATACTTTCAAGAGCCATAATAAACATTGTATTTACATTTTTTAGGGGGAACATGATATATAAATCCGGCTATGAGTTATATACCAAAATCCCTTTGTAAAAACCTTCAGTATTCTGATTATTCTACTATTTTAACGTTGTTTATTATAACATGTGACATCTCAGGTATCAATCACACTGTGGATGCTGTGAGCTGCTGACTTCTCGTTCCAGCTGGTCTCAGTGCCACAGCGCCCCCCGGTGGAGGAAGAGACAACACGCAGCTTACCTCGATGTGGTGTTTACAGTATACCGTTTTTCTCAAGTATATAAAAAATACGACGCAATTCTAGTTTAAGTTATATATATAAGCTATATACATAACTTTTATCTGAGAAATTGTATTCCGATTATTTCATCTGGCTCAGTTATCTGTACCGGAGAATGAAGCCGTTGTTAAAGGTTAAGCATACGGTTTAGAATTCGCAGTTGAATAAGAAAATTTCCACTTTTCCCGGTTTATCATGAACGCCGCATGAGAAGAACGGTTTGTTTTCGTCACGTGACCGGAAGTATCTGTCGGGACGTTTAGCGCTATTAGGAAGTGAGTCTATTTACAGTGACACACAACTCCGGAGACCAGAAAAACAACCATTACCCTTCAGCTCCGGGAGGATTCCCGCGTGTTTTCTATGAAAGCGCGCGAGGATAGTTTCGTCCTCGCGTCTTTTTGCCACCAGCTGCCTCCTGTTGGTCGAGAGTGACGTTACTCAACCTTCGCGAGCTAGTTGTAGCTAGGTGGCTAGCTGGGCAGGATCACAACCTTGCCCTGTCCGCCCCGCCGCGCTGCGTGGCGAGGGCTCCCGGGCCGGCTGCCCGCCCCTTGTCATGGTGCATGTTGGTGGGCTGAACACTGCTCGGTCCTCTTGGCGCAGCCCACGGAACTGACGCCGACTGTCCCGAGAACGAGGTGTCCCGGGCGGGTCGAGCGGCTGCTGGATGGACGGAGGCGCACAGCTGTCGTCCCGGGTGCCGAGTTAGCAACACGGCGAACTTTAGTTGCGTTCAAGTGTCATTCTGCCAACGTGGGATCAGACTGTCGGTCACTGGTAAGCCGTCGGCTCCTTTAGGTCATGATGTCGCCCTGTAAGCCTGTCCTTGATAAGATGACAGCTTCCGCTTATAAAGCCACTCCATCTCTCCAGGTGAATAAGACATGTCCTGCGTGTGTCCGACATTGAACGCCTCACCTGTGAGGGCTTCGGACCCGTCGGTCGTCAGAGTTTCCTCCCCCGCCACCTCGCAGTAGCTGGCTTCAGCCCCGAGCCTCCAGGATGTTGGAGGGCCTCGTCGCCTGGGTACTGAACACATACCTGGGGAAATATGTCAGCAACCTGAACACCGACCAGCTGTCCATCGCCCTGCTGAAAGGTGAGGACCTGCCCCTGATACCTGAGTGACGTCAGACTCACAGAGCACCTGGAGCCAGGTGTCACATGTGCCACTAAGTGTTCTCAGACATGAACACCAGGAGAGCGATCGCATGTGGGACTCAGCCACCGGCTTTCATTGAGCTGACCACAGCTTGAAGGTGAGCCTGATGTGCCTGTGTCTGTGCCTTCGTTCCTCAGGTGCGGTGGAGCTGGAGAACCTCCCTCTGAGGAAAGATGCCCTCCAAGAGTTCGACCTCCCGTTTGAAGTTAAAGCAGGTGAGACGCGCTGCTCATTCAGTTGATTAGATAGAGCCCAATATCACAAATTACAACTTCCCCTCAGAGGGCTTTACAATCTGTACACATAGACATCCCTGACCTTTGACCTTTGACCTCACATCGGATCAGGAACAACTCACAAGAAACAGAAAACACTTTCAGGAGGATCCATAGATGTCATGTGGCCAGATGAACAATAGATGTCATGTGACCAGATGAACAATAGATGTCATGTGACCAGATGAACAATAGATGTCATGTGACCAGATGAACAATAGATGTCATGTGACCAGATGAACAATAGATGTCATGTGACCAGATGAACAATAGATGTCATGTGACCAGATGAACAATAGATGTCATGTGACCAGATGAACAATAGATGTCATGTGACCAGATGAACAATAGATGTCATGTGACCAGATGAACAGAGTGTTTATATGTTGGATATAAATATACAACACTAACTAATCAAATGAACACATCTGCCCGGTTTCTAGACTTGACAATTCAATATTTGATCCTAAATCTAATGTAACCCTAATGGGCCACGAGACGCTAGCCAGGCCAAGAAAGGTCCAGAAACCGTTTGTGCTGCTTGTCCTGTGGACGCTGGTGGACGGTGAGAGGACGACGCCCGGACCCCGCGGCTAGAGAGGAGGTGGTACGGTCCACAGGCCGCCAGGAGACCCGGAGCCTCTTCTCTCTCGGCCCGGTGTGATCCGTCTGGTTGTCCCCCTGCAGGCTTCATCGGGAAGATCACCCTCCAGATCCCGTTCTACCGGCCTCACAGCGACCCCTGGGTCATCTCCATGTCGCAGCTCAACCTCATCATCTGCCCGGCCCAGCAGCAGGAGTACGACGGAGAGAAGGAGCGGGAGGAGGAGAGGGAGCGCAAGACACGCCTCCTCAAGGCCCTGGAGGACAAGTTCAAAGTAGGTGGAGAACCTCTGGTCATGGACCTGTAGTGCTTCTGTTTGCCCACTAGGGGAAGACCGTCTCTTCCCTCCAAGGTTTATTCTCCATGTGAGCCTCGGCCAGCAGCCCAGGCCACAAGGTCAACAAGTTAGGAACAAGAAGAACATCGAAAATACACAAGTAGATGAGAGAAATGAATTAAATAAAGTAAAGAGATAATTCCTCTATCCAAAGAGAAAGAATACAATAGAGACGTCGGTACAGCTGTCGGCTTATGAAGCATTTGTAGTTCTTTGTATTTTACTTGTGATTCTGTGTGTATTTTATTCTATTTTAATGTTGTGTCCTCTCTGGAGAGTCTGAAATAAAAGTTTGATTGATGACACTCAGGAGATGGGACGACCTTACCCAGCGGGAAGAGAGGAATCCTGTTGTGTAGTCTTCTTCACCTCATCATCGTCTCCTTCACTCACTGTGTGTGTGTGTGTGTGTGTGTGTGTGTCTCTCAGAGTGAGTGTGAGCAGAGGGGGGAGTCGTACTGGTACTCGGCCACGGCCTCAGTGGTCACCAGGATCGTGGAGAACATCGAGGTGAGACATCATGTAGCGCCGTGACTCTCCACCAGGGCGCTCGCCCTCATCGCTGCACACGGCTACAGTATCATCATCATTTAAGAAGCCTGACCACGTGGGAGGAGCCCTCCACAGGGCTGTAGAGGGGCCAGGTGTGCCCGGACCCAGCAGCTCACCTGGGGAGGTGAACACCGTGAGATGTTGTTGAACGTTTTGATGCTTCTGTGCAGCTGAAGATCCAAGACGTGCATCTTCGGTTTGAAGACGACTTCTCCAACCCGGAGAAACCCTTTTCCTTCGGGGTCTGCATCAACAACGTGTCGGCCCAGAACCCGTCCAAAGAGACGGTGAGTGTCCATATAAAGGGTCTCAGCCCTCACGTCTCCCACCAGAACCCTTCAGAAGAGACGTTGTATCTGAGGGTCACATGGACCTCATGATGAGGGTCACATGGACCTCATGATGAGGTCACATGGACCTCATGATGAGGGTCACATGGACCTCATGAGGTCACATGGACCTCATGATGAGGGTCACATGGACCTCATGATGAGGGTCACATGGACCTCTTGTGGTCTCTGCAGGTCCAGAAGCTCCTCCGACAGAAGCAGCTGGAGATCGAGGACTTCAGCGTGTACTGGGACACGCAGTGTGACATTCTGGGGAAGCTGCCGGCCAATCAGATCCAGGTCAGAGCCTCTCCCAGCATGCATTGGGATGTGTGGTACCTCCAGGTGTCTGGAGGGCCTCCCCGTGGCTCCTGTGAGAGCCGCTCCAGGTCCAGAGGTGACGTGTGTGCGTGTGTGTGTGTGTGTGTGTGTGTGTGTGTGTGCGCTCTGCAGGAGGCCATGACCCGCTGCATGCAGAGCCGGCAGCACCAGTACATCTTGGAGCCGGTGTGTGCCTCGGTGCTGCTGAGGAGGAACACCTCCAAGGAGCCGCTGAGGTCCCGCCACACGGCCCGGATAGAAGGCCAGGTGCAGCTGCAGCCGCTGGCGCTGCGCCTGTCTCAGGTGAGGAGAGGAGGAGGAGGAGGAGGAGGAGGAGGAGGAGGAGGAGGAGGAGGAGGAGAGGGGGCTCTTCAGGACCTCCGTCTGCAGCACGAGACTCACTTCATCATCAGGAGACCTGCAGCCAATGAGCATGCTGACAGCCCCCCCCTCTCAGGTCCAGTACCATCAGATCATGGCGTTCCTGAAGGAGCTGGACCGCCGGGAGAGAGAGATGCTCTACAGGAGGTGGAGACCAACGGTGCCGATATCTGGGAGGTAAGTTGTCCCTCTCCTGGGGGCTGCAGAGCGTCACGTGACCCTGGTGGGTCACGTGACCCCGCCCCCTCCCTCCAGCTGCCGGTGCTGGTGGCTGTTTGCCATCCAGGCCAACCTGAGCGAGATCCGGGAGCAGCGGCGCCGCGGCAGCTGGAGCTTCGCCCTGCAGCGAGCGCGAGACGCCCAGACCTACACCAGCCTGTACTTCAGGAGGCTGAAGGGGGTCCCGCTGAGTGCTCAGGAGGAGGTACTGCACTGGGGTGGGCCACACACACACAACAGAGGATGCTCTTCATCACCTCATCACCTCGTCTTCATCCCCAGAGCGAGCTGCAGCGGGTGGAGGAGGAGCAGACGCTGGAGGAGCTGCAGTGCCTCAGGGAGGTCGTCCACGACTGGTTCAGGAAGCAGGAGGAGATGGCAGAGGTGAGGCCCGGGTCCTCCAGGGCCTAGGGTTAGGGCCCCCTGAGGCCTGGAGGGCGGCCCCGTCCCGGGTCCTCTGGGGCCGTCTCCCTCATGGGGTCCACCTGTCTCTCTTCCAGAATGTGCGTGAGCCCAGCAGCGACCCCCAGCCCTGCTTACCCCCCACCTCCATCCCCAAGAGCGGCAGCTCGGGGATGATCCAGTACCTGCAGTCTTGGTTCCCGGGCTGGGGGGGCTGGTATGGAGACTCCCAGGACCCGGACCGGCCTGAAGACCTCCTGCCTCCTCCCTCCTCCTGGGACATCCTCGGTGAGCGGCTCCGGCCGTGTGGTCGGTCTGGCGTCGTGGCGTCTTCTGATGACGGCGTGTCTCCAGCAGAGACGGAGGACCTGTTCGACCCCCTGGAGGACTCCCACACCCTGAACACCTTCACCAGGAGAGACCACCTGTTCGCCCGGCTGGAGTTCCTCCTGGAGAAGGGCGGAGTCACGCTCTCCCACCAGGACCGGAGGGGGGAGGAGCTACACGAGAGCGGGGTCATCCAGCTGGAGTTCTCAGGTCGGCTCAGGGCTCCCTGGGTCCGTGACCTTGTGACCTTGTCCCCAGACCCACAGCGACTGGCCTCTGTGACCTTGTGCCCTTGTGCCCTGCTCATTGGCTGACCTCTTGACCTTGTGCCCTTGTGCCCTGCTCATTGGCTGATCTCTTGACCTTGTGCCCTGCTCATTGACTGGCCTCTTGACCTTGTGCCCTGCTCATTGACTGACCTCTTGACCTTGTGCCCTGCTCATTGACTGACCTCTTGACCTTGTGCCCTGCTCATTGACTGACCTCTTGACCTTGTGCCCTGCTCATTGGCTGTGACCTTGTGCCCTCCTCAGGGGTCAAGGTGATCCTGGAGTCCCTCCCTCGCTCCGAGTCCTCGCTGCTGTCCGTGAAGCTGGGCGGTTTGTTCCTGAGGGACTTGACCACTCAGGGAACCATCTTCCCCGTCCTGGTGTCCCCCAAAACGGTGAGGGGGGGGAGAACATGTTTGTGTTATTTGATACTGTTGTTGTTGTTGTTGTTGTTGTGTTTCTGGTATTCTCACTTCTGTCTCCTGGTGTAGGACAAAGTGGTCGTTGCCATGAACCATCAGACATCTGGACAGGCCAGCTCCTCTGGTAAGAGCTCTGGGTTTATAGGAGGGGGGAGGGGGGGAGAGGAAGAGAGGAAGAGAGGGGAGGAGGAAGAGAGGGAGGGGCGAGAGAGGGCGGGGGAAGGAGAGAAAGAGGAGGGGGGGTTTACGTGTTCACATCAACAGCATCAGTGCGTCTGTGGGGTGCAGTGCCTCCTGCAGCCTCTAGGGGCGCCAGCGGGATGAAGGCCCTCACAGCCGCCCTGTGTCCTCAGGGTGCTCCCCCTCCCCCTCCCCCGTGTTTGAGATGCTGTACGAGCGTAACCCCGCCAGGTGCACGTTCGAGAGGCGGCTGGAGGTGAACACGAGCCCGCTGAACATCATCTACAACCCGCAGGCCATCAAGAAGGTCACGGAGTTCTTCTACAAGGGCCGAGTGCACACCTCAGGTCAGACGCCACGCCGAGCACAACACACTCCAACCACAGGCTGAGGGATGGTTTCAGTCTGAATATTAAAACTACATTTCTGTGATTAGAGACGTATATGAAATAAAAATCACCAGAACTTGACAGAGACCACATTCCTCAAAGCCGGTAGTCATGGTGTCGTTTCATTGGCTCAGCAGCAGATTCCTGTCAGACACGACGGGCTTGAATGTAAAAGTGTGTTTGCAAATTCTGATTACTAAAAACTACATTTCTGTGAGATCTCTGATACGAGAGGTAGATAAAGTCACGGTCACTTCCCAGGAGGCTGTCGAGTGTCCAGGTGGATCAGCTCCCTGTGTTGACCCCCCCCCCCAGGCTTCGGGTACCAGTCTGAGTTGGAGCTGCGGGTGGCCGAGGCGGCCCGGAGGCAGTACAACAAGCTGAAGATGCAGACCAAGGCGGAGATCCGGCAGACCCTGGACCAGCTGCTCGTGGGCGAGTTCATCGTAAGAGTCTCTGGCGCCGCGTGGGCTCGCCGCCGCCGCGAGGTCTCTGACCCTTCCCTTTGCAGGAGAACAGTAAGCGCTGGACCATGAGGCTGGACATCTGCGCGCCGCAGGTCGTCTTCCCCGACGACTTCCAGTCCGAGGACCCGATGCTGGTGGTGGTGGACCTGGGCCGGATCCTGCTCACCAACGCTCAAGGTATACGCCGCGGCCCCTCCCCCTCTCCCCGTGCGTCTGACGCCTAACGCACCTGTTCCTCCTCCTGAAGACGACGCCCACACCGGCTCCACGGCGCCGCCGGAGGGCGAGGACGTGAGCGACGACGAGTACCGCACGCCCCTCGGCACGCCGCCAGAGTCCCCGCCCCCGGAGCCGGACGCGGCCCTCAGGGAGCCGCTCCGCGCCCACGAGCTGCAGGGCCTGCGCTCGCCCGACGGCGTGCAGGCCTACAGCCGGAAGCTGTACGAGAAGTACTCGCTGTCCTTCAAGGACCTGCAGGTCATGGTGGGCCGCTGCCGGGACCACTGGAAGCACCGGCAGCAGAGCGCGGTGGGGCCCACCCACGTGGTGGAGCGCTTCTCCGTGCTGCTGCAGCTGGAGCAGCGGCTGCGCTACACGTCGGACCCCCAGCTGCCGGGCGCCGTGCTGTCCGGCACGCTGCCCGACCTCAAGGTGCACGTCAACCTGGAGAAGATGAGCGCCCTGCGGAGCTGCCTGGCGCGGCTGGGCAGCGGGGAGGCGGGCCCGGGCGGGGGCGCCGGCCCCCCCGCCCCCCCCGACCCCCCGACCCTGCGCCGCGACGCGATCTTCCGGCGGGAGGACGGCGCCCGGCGGCTGCGCGGCTCGGCCAGGAACCTGACGCAGAGCGTGATGACCCTGGAGCAGCACACGCGCGAGGTGCTGGTGGAGTCGCGCCTGCTGCTGGCCGAGTTCAACATCAACTACATGCAGCTGGGCGTGGAGAGCGGCGGCCGCTACATCTCGGTGCTCAAGGTGTTCGGCACCAACGCTCGCTTCGTGAAGCGGCCGTACGACGCCGAGGTGGCGCTGACGGTGCACGGGCTGCTGCTGGTGGACACGCTGCAGACCTACGGCGCCGACTTCGACCTGCTGGTGGCGTCGCACAAGAACCTCGGCTTCGACGCGCCGCCGGCCCCCGAGCCCCGGGACCCCCGGGACAGAAGCTCCTCCCCCTTCAGCGCCTTCCTCCGGGACCAGGAGGCGCTCATCAGGCTGGAGTACCAGTTCGTGAGCTCGGACTGCCCCTCCATGGACCTGGACAGCGCCCTGCAGGTGACCAGCGTGCAGGTGAACAACCTGGACATCATCCTGAACCCCGAGACGCTGGTGGAGCTGCTCAAGTTCCTCCAGGAGTCCTTCCCCAAGGAGGAGAGCGCCTGGACGCCGGCGCCGGCGCCGCACGCCGCGGAGGAGGACGAGGCGTACCGGGCCGCGTCGGACCAGAACAAGGAGCTGACGGTGGAGATCCAGCGGCTCAACCTCCTGCTGCTCCGCACCGTGTCCACCGGCACGCCGCCGGGCGCCGAGAAGAAGGGCCTGAAGATCGCCACGGCGTGCATCACGGGCACCAAGGTCAACGTGTCGCTGGGCAGCCGGCTGGAGGTCAACGGCTCGCTGGGCTCCATGCAGCTGGTGGACCTGACGCAGGACGGCGGGCGCAGCAGCCAGTTCGTGGTCGGCATCGGGAGCGCCGCCAGCTGCTCCACGCTGGGCGGGATCACCTTCCTGGCGGACGCCGCCGGCTCCGCCTCCTCCTCGGAGGCGCTGGCCTTCCACCTGCTGGAGAAGTCTCGGGGCGAGTGCGCCCTGCGGCTGCAGATGGCGTCGCTGCACTACAACCACTCGGCCAAGTTCCTGAGGGAGCTCAGCCTGTCGGCCGGCGAGGCCGAGGACAACTTCCGCTCCATGCTGCGGAGCGCCGCCACCACGGTGACCACGGCGCTGGCCAGCAAGACGGCCGAGTACAGCGGCATGGTGTCGCTGTTCGAGACGCCGGCGAGGAGGAGGACCCAGAGCCAGAGCTGGCCCTGCGCCTTCGAGGAGGAGGAGGAGGAGGAGCAGCAGGCGGCGGCGGCGGCGGCTCGCGCCGAGGAGCCCGGCTCCGCCCTGGACACCTTCCTGGTGAAGCTGACGCTGGACGTCAGCATCGAGTCCCCGGTGGTGTCCGTCCCCCGGAGGCCCGGCCACCCCGAGCTGCTGGTGGGCCACCTGGGCAGCATCAGCATCCAGAACTTCGTGGCGGGCCGGGAGGAGGAGGAGGAGGAGGAGGAGGAGGAGGGCGAGCGGCTGCAGGTGCTGGTGAGGGACATCCGGCTGTACTCGCTCAACATGAGCCAGCTGGTCCTGAAGAGGGCGCGGCGCCAGGGCGAGACGGCGTCGCCCGCACGCCACGCCGAGCCGCAGTTCACACGCCACGACTTCTTCGAGTCGCTGAGCCGCGGGAAAGGTGAGCGCCGCGCCGATGAGGAGGGTCGTAGCAGCTGCTCGCTCACAACGGGCTCCTCTTCCTCCTCTTCCTCCTCAGCGTTCCACATCTTGAAGGACACCACCATCCAGTTCACCCTGGAGAAGGTCCCGGTGGACGAGGACGCCCAGTTCTCCTTCCTCACGGCGGAGGAGCCCTGCCAGAGCAACGGGCTGCTCCGGATCGAGGGCAAGTTCGTCAACCCGGTGCAGGTACACGCACACGCACACGCACACGCACACGCACACAGGGACACCTGGAGAACTCCTGTAGATGTTACATTCATATGTTAATGAACACGGCTGAAGGATGTAGGATTCATCCAAGAAACACAAGACAGGAGCTGAGGAGCTAAGACTCTAAGGAGATAAGGCTCTAAGGCTCTAAGGCTCTAAGGAGCTAAGGAGCTAAGGAGCTAAGGAGCTAAGGCTCTAAGGAGCTAAGGAGCTAAGGCGCTAGGCCTCTAAGGAGCTAAGGCTCTAAGGAGCTAAGGAGCTAAGGCTCTAAGGCGCTAAGGAGCTAAGGCTCTAAGGAGCTAAGGCTCTAAGGCTCTAAGGAGCTAAGGCTCTAAGGCTCTAAGGAGCTAAGACTCTAAGGAGATAAGGCTCTAAGGCTCTAAGGCTCTAAGGAGCTAAGGAGCTAAGGAGCTAAGGCTCTAAGGAGCTAAGGAGCTAAGGCGCTAGGCCTCTAAGGAGCTAAGGCGCTAGGCCTCTAAGGAGCTAAGGCGCTAGGAGCTAAGGAGCTAAGGCTCTGGGAGCTAAGGCTCTAAGGCTCCTGGAGCTAAGGCTCCTAAGGCTCTAAGGAGCTAAGACTCTAAGGAGATAAGGCTCTAAGGCTCTAAGGGCTAAGGAGCCTAAGGAGCCAAGGAGCTAAGGAGCCAAGGCTCTGGGAGCTAAGGAGCTAAGGCGCTAGGCCTCTAAGGAGCTAAGGCTCTAAGGAGCTAAGGCTCTAAGGCGCTAAGGAGCTAAGGCTCTAAGGAGCTAAGGCTCTAAGGCTCTAAGGAGCTAAGGCTCTAAGGAGCTAAGGAGCTAAGGCGCTAGGCCTCTAAGGAGCTAAGGCGCTAGGCCTCTAAGGAGCTAAGGCGCTAAGGCGCTAGGCCTCTAAGGCTCTAAGGCGCTAAGGAGCTAAGGCTCTAAGGAGCTAAGGAGCTAAGGCGCTAGGCCTCTAAGGAGCTAAGGCGCTAGGCCTCTAAGGCGCTAAGGCGCTAGGCCTCTAAGGCTCTAAGGCGCTAAGGAGCTAAGGCTCTAAGGAGCCAAGGCGCCAGGCCTCCTAGGAGCTAAGGCGCTGGGCCTCCATGAGCCTAGGCGCCTAAGGCTGGGCCTCCTAAGGCTCTAAGGCCTAAGAGCTAAGGCTCTAAGGAGCTAAGGAGCTAAGGCGCTAGGCCTCTAAGGAGCTAAGGCGCTAGGCCTCTAAGGAGCTAAGGCGCTAGGCCTCTAAGGCTCTAAGGCGCTAGGCCTCTAAGGCTCTAAGGCGCTAAGGCGCTAGGCCTCTAAGGCGCTAAGGCGCTAGGCCTCTAAGGCCCTAAGGCTGCAGGCCTCCATGCTAAGCCTAGGCGCTACGGCGCTAGGCCTCTAAGGCGCTAGGCCTCTAAGGCGCTAAGGCTAAGCCTCCTAAACTCTAAGCGCTAAGGCCAGGCCCCTAAGCGCTAAGCGCTAAGCTAAACCTCTGGGCCCCCCAGGTGCTCACCGTGCCCGTGTCCCCAGGTGTTCCTGTGTAAGCCCGTGTATGAGCAGGTCCTCCAGACGCTGGACAACCTGACCGTGACGGAGGAGCAGCGCGCCCCCCCCAGCCAGCCGCCCACCCCCCCTCCCCCCACGCCGTGCTCCAGCCGGCCGCACCGCTTCCCCGACCCCCAGGGGGGGCTGTTTGCCCGGGACCCCCCCTACCTCAGCTTCTCGGCGCTGTCGTCCCCGATGCCCCCGCAGCCGCGGCCGGCGGCGCCCGCCTCCTTCAGCCAGCTGAAGGTCATTGTGCGCGTGGCGGAGGTGCAGGTGCAGCTGAGCGCCGACCTGAGCCAGGGCTCGCAGGGCCTGGTCAGCCTGCGCTTCCAGGACCTGCAGGGCGAGGTGACCCGGGACCACCCGCAGCTGCTGGCCGTGCAGCTGGCGCTGCGCTCGCTGCTCATGGAGGACCTGCTGGAGCAGAACCCCGAGTCCAAGTACAAACACCTGATGGTGTCCCGCGGCGCCCCCAAGGCCTCCAGCTTCAGCCCCAAGGAGTACCTGTCCCAGAGCTGCCCCGCGCCCTCCAACGCCCTGTTCCCCGACATGCCGCGCTCGCTGCCCACGCACATGGAGGAGGCCCAGAACGTGTTCCAGCTCTACCAGCGGCACCCCAGCACGCCGGCGGCCGGCGGCCGCAGGTCCAAGAGGGACCCGGAGTGCCCCAGCACGCCGCCCCCCTCCCCCACCTACCGGAGCCCGTCCCCCCCGCCGCCCCCGGACTTCGACGACTCCCTGGTGCACATCAACGTGCTGCTGGTGGACCAGAACCACCCCGAGTTCCACGCGCGCTACGGCGGGGTGGGCCGCAGCGTGGACGTGGACTTCAACTGCCTGGACGTGCTGATCACGCTGCAGACCTGGGTGGTCATCCTGGACTTCTTCGGGATCGGCTCCACGGCCAACAACCACGCCGTGAGGGCCCCTCCGACGGCGCCGCCCGCCGGGCCGGGGGGGCCGTCCTACGAGCCGGACCTCGGCGAGGAGGAGACGGCGGAGCCCGTCAACACCAAAGTGGACCTGAAGGTAGGACGCTGAACACCACCTCCACCTCCTCCTTATTCTGCTGAGATGCTCCTGGTTCTGTCTCTGTGTGGCTCCACATGGTTCATGAACCCTGTCCACCTGTCCACCTGTCCCTGTGTCCCCCTGTCCCTGTGTCCCCCTGTAGGTCCATTCTCTGTCCCTGGTGCTGAACAAGAAGCTGAACGAGCTGGCCCGGGCCAGCGTGTCCAAGCTGTCTGCCCACGTGGAGATGCTGGGTGAGAAACCACGACTCACTCGTTCATCTCAGGAATATTAACTATAGTCAAGACGAGGTTATAAATGATGCTTATAGTAAACATTAATGTAGTTCTTCTCGTGGCTCAAAGGAAGGCTAGTTGTACAGCTTCTCTCAGCAGCATAACTGTTTTCAGCTGCGCTCACATCAAAAAGGTTTTCTACCCCTCCGCTAGTCTTCTAAGGCGATAACACAATGTACCACTAGAACATGGAGATGGGCCTCTACACACTATGGAGAGACTTCACTAACCAGAGAATAGTCATGACCACATTAACTATGGAGAGACTTCACTAACCAGAGAATAGTCATGACCACATTCACTATGGAGAGACTTCACTAACCAGAGAATAGTCATGACCACATTCACTATGGAGAGACTTCACTAACCAGAGAATAGTCATGACCACATTCACTATGGAGAGACTTCACTAACCAGAGAATAGTCATGACCACATTAACTATGGAGAGACTTCACTAACCAGAGAATAATCACTACCACATTAACCATGTAGGGATGAGTTTATGATTGAATAAGGACGTGTATGTGACCAGTAGTGTTCTTGTGTGTCTGTAGACGGAGACCTGGCTCTTCAAGGCAGTCTGGGCAGCCTGTCCCTGAGTGACCTGACCCCCCACGGTGACCTCTACAGGGAGCGCTTCACCACGCGGGGAGGGGAGGCGCTCATATTCAACATCCACAAGTAAATACAACCTCACATGCATGCTCCTGAAGAACCGGCCCACTCCTGCTGATGTGTCTCGTCCCCTCAGGTACGGCCAGCCGGACCCTCACCTGCAGCGCGAGTGCGACATCAAGGTGTCCCTGCAGATGGCCTCGGTGCAGTACGTGCACACGCAGCGCTTCCAGGCCGAGGTGGTGGCCTTCATCCAACACTTCACCCAGCTGCAGGACGTCCTGGGCCGGCAGAGGGCGGCCATGGAGGGCCAAGCCGTGAGTCCCTGGGAGGGTGGTGCAGAGACTAGACAGGTCCCTGGGAGGGTGGTGCAGAGACTAGACGGTCCTCTAGACTCTGGCTGGATGTCTTAAAGCCCCCCCCCCCCCCCCCCAGGTGCGGGACCACCCCCAGCGGGCCTCCCGGGTGCTGCTGGACATCGAGGCCGGCGCCCCGGTGATCCTGGTCCCGGAGAGCTCCTCCTCCCCGCGGGTCATCGTGGCCAACCTGGGCCAGCTGCGGGTCCAGAACCGCTTCCTGCTGGCCGGGACCCCCGGGACCATCTCCCTGAGAGACCAGGTAGAGAAACTCACCATGGCGCACGCCTTCTTCCCGTCGCTGGTGAGTGGCGCCGCCGCACGAGGCCCGCCGCCGGGCGCCGCACGGCGTGACCTCACTGCACTGGCTTCATACCAACTCAGAATATATTATTATAATATAATAGTGAATGTCCTCAATGGAATCAGACAAGCGGAGTCAGGGATCTGTTTTCTACATCAATCGTATCCTCCGACTGCATAAGTCAGACTTAACGAGCTTTTCCAAAATCCTGATCATTTCTAAATGTTTCTAGAGATGCTCATAGAGGGGAAATGATTTATTGTCTAGAGGTCATGACCAGCTCACTGAGTAAGTGGTTTAAGCCCGAGACCTCGGCTCCAAGAAGCCACCATGAAGAAGCCATGAAGTCAGGCTCCAAGAAGTCAGGCTCCAAGAAGTCAGGCTCCATGAAGTCAGGCTCCATGAAGCCCTTTAGAACTTTACTAAGCATCCTCCGCCCTGAGGCCTGGTCCATGGGGCTCTGGGTTGGGGCTCTGGGTTGGGGGTCTGGGTTGGGGCTCTGGGTTGGGGCTCTGGGTTGGGGGCTCTGGGTTGGGGCTCTGGGTTGGGGCTCTGGGTTGGGGGTCTGGGTTGGGGCTCTGGGTTGGGGGCTCTGGGTTGGGGCTCTGGGTTGGGGCTCTGGGTTGGGGCTCTGGGTTGGGGGCTCTGGGTTGGGGGCTCTGGGTTGGGGCTCTGGGTTGGGGCTCTGGGTTGGGGGTCCCGGCTCCGGTCCAGGTCTCCGGTCCAGGTCTCTGGTCCAGGTCTCTGTGGCCCTCTTCGGGGACCAGGCCTCTGGTGTGCATGTTGTGGCTGTGGTGGGTTATTATGGGATGGCTGAGCCTCCTGCAGCGTGCTGCATGGCGTGACGAGTCCAACAAGCTTCTATTACTATGTCTCAACAAAAGACCCACAATGCACCTCACCGCCACACGCCCTCCACACAGCTCATGATGACCTGAAGCCACGGACTGTTATTACAACTATGGCACACAACAGACACACACACAACAGACACAACACACACAACATACACGACAGACACAACAGACACAACAGACACAACACACACAACGGACACGACAGACACAACGGACACAACATACACAACGAACACACTCACAACAGACACACACACAACGGACACGACAGACACAACAGACACACACACAACAGACACAACACACACAACAGACACAACAGACACAACATACACGACAGACACAACAGACACAACACACACAACATACACAACAGACACAACAGACACAACAGATACAACGGACACGACAGACACAACAGACACACACACAACATACACAACAGACACAACACACACAACATACACAACAGACACAACATACACAACAGACACAACAGACACGACAGACACAACAGACACAGGTTGCTAACTGACTCCGTGTTCCTCCTCTTGCTCCTGATGAAGGAGCGCGTCCAGAAGGCAGCGGAGAGGAGAAGTGAGCAGGAGAAGGCGAAGGCCTCCACCACCCCCCCCTCCGCCTCCTCCTCCTCCTCCTCCTCCACAGGCTTCACCCTGGGCAGGCCCCCGGTCCCGGCCAGGGGGGAGGAGGCTCCCGGTGCAGGTGAGTTGGTTGAAGCTGTGGCGTGTGGCGTGTGGCGTGTGGCGTGTGGCGGCGGCGCCCCCCCTGACGCTCTGCACCTCCCCCTCAGAGGAGCACGTGTGCCTGCTGGACTGCATCGCTCTGGACCTGCAGGAGGTGGACGTCTTCGCGGCGGAGCGGCTGCCCTCTCCGCCCGGCAACGCGCCTCCGGAGGCCTCGGACCTGGTCTTCCCCTCCTACTGCGTGCGCCGCACCGGAGACAACCTGCTGAAGGACTGCTGCCGCCTGAAGCTGAAGGTGGAGCGCAACCTGGACAAGTAATGACCTCCTTTACCTCTGGGTTTACTCCCTTTACTGTCCACTTGACGCCTGGGGTTCTGCCCCGGGTCTGTTGATACCTACGTTTATATGTGTACAGGCACGTGCACAGGTAGAGCCCTAGTGGTGCTCAAGCTCCGCCCCTTTTGCCCCGGATGAGTAACGTGCCCTTTTTTCAGGAGGCACTTTTTTTTTTTCATTCATCAGTGTTTAAGAATAAAAGTTTCTCTCTCTGTCATCAAGAACCCACTAATGTGTTTTAATATCCGACGGGGCGTTTATCTGAGTTCTTGTGAGACTTTCGCCCCGACGCGCTCCGCTCACGAGCCCCGGGTTGTACTTTTGGTAAAGAACAGAAGTTGATACAGTGTAAAAAGAAAAGCTAATTGGGTGCTGTGGCTTAGTGGGTAAAGGCGCGTGATTGGTGGACACAAGGTCCTGGGTTCAAGCCCCAGCAGCGGCAAAAGGAATTGTAAAATTATGTATTTTTTTGCGCCCCCCTCTTAATGGCGCCCTAGGTGGCTGCCTATACCGCCTGTAGGAAAAACCGGCCTTTTTGGCCCTCTGAACCAGGGGCCAAAAAGGCCTTAGTTTGAGGACCGCTCATTTTGAAAATGACGGAAGAGGGCAATACGGATCAGAATCAGACGGCGAGGAGGGCGACACGTCGGTAGCACGACGACCCATCAGCCAATCAGAACGCTTGTACTGTTGTTGCTTTATAATAATTCATCTTTATTCATAAAGGAAGTTAAGATAGCGGTCTGATGCTGAAGAAGAGACGCAGCTCATGTTGCTGCTTATGCTTTAACTCTGTCACAATGTTTTTTTGGCATGTGCCCTTTTTTGGGGTTTGAGCACCTGCCCCCCAAAACGTCTGTGCACGTGCCTGTGTGTGTATATATATATATATATATATATATATATATATATATATATATATATATATATATATATATATATATATATATATATATATATATATATATATATATATGTATGTATGTGTGTTTATACCTACGTTTATATTTATATATATAATAATATATTTATGTATATATTTATATAATGATAATATATAATGTATAAATATAATTTTTTATATATATATATAATTAATTATATTCACATACATACACACCTCTGCCTGAGGGCTGCAGCAGGCATTGAGTTGTGTCCTGGGGGTCTTCAGGGAGCTGAGCCACGCGGTGCCCGACATGTCCATCCACGGCAGCCTGTCGTCGGTGCACTGCTCTCTGGACCTGGAGCACTACCAGCTGATCCGAGGTCTGCTGGAGAACAACCTGGGGGAGCCTGTGGAGGACTTCCTGAGACCCTACAACCTGCAGGACCCCAGCACCTACGTGAGGGACACTCTTCTCTTTGATGAGCCTTCATGTCCCCTTCATGTCCCCTTGATGTCCCCTTGATGTCTCTCTTCATGGATGTCCTCCTCCAGACGGTGCTCAGTGGAGATGTCTTCACCAGCTTGTCCTTCCTGGTGGACATGATGGACGTCAGTCTGGAGCTCCTGGACAGCCCCTCCCCCTCAGAGCCGCAGCGCTCTTTAGCCAGGTGGGTTTCTTCATTAATAACAACAACAACAACAACAACAACAAGCATCACACGTGGCCCCCAAGCCTCAGCCGGACAGTCGCACGTGGAGTTGGAGGCACTTCTATTCCGGCCGGCCTCAGGTGTCCTCTCTGACGTGCTGCGTGTGCTTCTGCTCAGGTTTGACTTCATGAAGTCCAAGCTGCTCTTCGAGAGCCTGTCCAACGGCTCCAGGTCCATCAACCTGGTGTCCCACTCGCTGCTGGCCTACGACACCCGGAGCGCCCAGCCCGCCTCCAGGAGGGCCGCCGGGCCCAGGGGCAACGTCTTCAGCTGCATCCTGCAGCCCTCCAAGGCCGGCAGCAACCGGGCCTCGCTGCAGCTGGAGCTGCACTACAGGTACAGCAGGTGGAGCTGCAGGTGGAGCTACAGGGGGAGATGCAGGTGGAGCTGCAGGTGGAGCTGCAGGGGGAGCTACAGGTGGAGCTGCAGGGGTAGCTGCAGGTGGAGCTGCAGGGGGAGCTACAGGTGGAGCTGCAGGGGTAGCTGCAGGTGGAGCTGCAGGGGGAGCTACAGGTGGAGCTGCAGGGGGACTACAGGTGGAGCTACAGGGACAGCTGCAGGTGGAGCTGGAGCTGCAGGTGGAGCTGCAGGTGGAGCTACAGGGGGAGATGCAGGTGGAGCTGCAGGTGGAGCTGCAGGGGGAGCTGCAGGGGGACTACAGGTGGAGCTACAGGTGGAGCTGCAGGTGGAGCTGCAGGGGGACTACAGGTGGAGCTACAGGTGGAGCTGCAGGTGGAGCTGCAGGGGGAGCTGCAGGTGGAGCTGCAGGGGGAGCTGCAGGGGGAGCTACAGGTGGAGCTGCAGGGGGAGCTGCAGGTGGAGCTGCAGGGGGAGCTACAGGTGGAGCTGCAGGGGGACTACAGGTGGAGCTGCAGGTGGAGCTGCAGGTGGAGCAGCAGCTGTGACGTCGGCAGCTGCTTCCTGTTCCCTACGCCCTGTGACCATCTCTCCTTCCTTCCTTCTCCAGTCCAGAGGAGTATCCCCTGAGACCAGTAGTTCCTTCCTTTCCCTTCCTTCCTTTCCTAACTTTCCGTTCTTCCTTCCTTCTGTCCTTCTTTCCTTTCCTTTCCTTCCTCCCTCCCTCCCTCCCTCCCTTCCTTCCTAACACTATTACATCTAGACCCTCATCCCAGGTTGTTGTCTTTAGTGTAAAACTCTTTACTGCTGAATGTCTGAACTCGTTTACTTTGACTCCTCTCAGGTTGAACTTGTTCTGACTCTAAAACGTATCCGGTGTGAAGCCGGTTGATATAATGAGGTTTAGTTTTGACCCTGTCTAACTTGACCTACATAGTCCTGACACCGTGGCGTGGTCTCAGGAGCCGTGTGGCGGCCGTTGTTCTCCTCCAGAGCGGACGGTCCGTCCTCTGAGACTTCAAACAAAGAGCTCGTGACCTCGTGACCTCGTGACCTCGTGACCTTGTGACCTCGTGACCTCCGAGGGAACGGCCCCATGTCCAGCAGGAGGGTCTCACGGCGCTGCTCCTCCTCACAGGTCCACGCGCGACTCCTCCTGCTTCACCGTGGTCCTCAACAACCTGAGAGTCTTCCTCATCTTCGACTGGATCCAGCTGGTGCGAGACTTCCTGCGGACGACTTCTCCTCCGGCGCCCGCCCCCGCCGAGCCTCGCGAGCGCCGGCCCGGCAACACCGGCGCCGACGCAGGAACCGGCGCCGGGCCCGGCGGCGCCGTCGGGGCCGTCATGCCAAAGACGGTCAAGAGCGGCGTGGTCACCAAGAGGTCCACGGTGCCCGTCACCCAGGACCGCTGCCTGGAGGTCAAGATCAACGTCACAGGTCAGAGGCTGAAGAGAGCCGGACCTCCGACCCATCAGGACTCTTTAATGACCCTCAGGGACCAGAGTAGACAGTCGGTTCCATGTTAGAGCGTGAGAGCAGGAGCTGCATGGCCCAGGTCAGCAGGCACACTCGCATGTAATCAGGGGTTTTCTTTTTAAGCGCTTTCATTAAACATGAAAATGTCATTGATCTCTGTATTGATCCCTCTCTATGTAACGTATGCTGGCCCAGGACCGGTTGTTGTTGTTGTTGTTGTTGTTGTTGTTGTAGTATGAGCTCCTGTGTGTGTCTGTAGGCACAGAGTTCGTGGTGGTGGAGGACTCTTCTTGTCTGGATACTCACGCCATCATCCTGAAAGGCACCACGGTGCTCACCTATAAGCCCCGCCTCCTGGACAGACCCTTCTCCGGCAGCCTGGCAGGGATGGAGGTGACCTCATTATTACTAGGACCACTCGTTTATTTTATTCAAACCATTACCTCATAGTATTACTGAGAATACTAGTTTTGCTTTATTTTTATTTTTAATGTGAACCTCCACCACACCCACACCTGTCTCAGGTGTTCTCGTGCCGGCTGGGCAGCGAGCAGGAGACGGCGCTGTCCATCATCGACCCCGTGAACATCCAGGTGGAGCTGTGTGGGAGCCCCACCTACCAGAGCAGCTCCGGGCTGCTGGACGCCTTCAACGTGGAGGACATCCCCCCCCTGCTGGAGGTCAGCAGCTCCGCCAGGAGGTCACGGGTTCTACCTGGACCCGCTTCCCCATGTCGTCAGAGAGGGGGCCAGTGTTCAGGGCGACAACAGGCTGTGACGTCATCAGTCCTCACTGTGACGTCATCGGGCCTCACTGTGACGTCATCGGGCCTCACTGTGATGTCATCGGGCCTCACTGTGACGTCATCGGGCCTCACTGTGACGTCATCGGGCCTCACTGTGATGTCATCGGGCCTCACTGTGACGTCATCGGGCCTCACTGTGACGTCATCGGGCCTCACTGTGACGTCATCGGGCCTCACTGTGACGTCATCGGGCCTCACTGTGACGTCATCGGGCCTCACTGTGATGTCATCGGGCCTCACTGTGACGTCATTAGAGACTTGTTGACTTGTGACTTTGCCCTTTTTAATGGTGCATGTGATTCTGATTGGCAGATCCAGTTTCCTACTCTGGACATCCGTCTGTCCTACAACGACATCCAGCTCTTCTTGGCCATCGCTAAGTCCATCCCCACCTCCAGCTCCAGCTCCACGCTGCCCTCTGGCTGTGACCCCGGTACTGCACCCAGCACTGAACACCCTGCAGCCAGAGACGGCTTCAGGCAGAAGACCCAGGCCCTCATTGGTACGTCAAGTCCAGGGATCAAGTTAAAACGGGTTTCATTTTGTCTCAATTGTCCTCGGTGGCCAAAGTACATCATTATTTTGTAGTCGGAAGACCTCTTGAATTGTTATCATTCATACAATTGTGCCAAAAGCATTCTGTTATATATGGATATGATGAGCAGAGAGACGTTGATTTGGTGAAGCGACCCAGCGGGAAGTTTGAATGAGCACCAGGCAACGTTCAACGAGTTCTGTTTTGGGGTGTCTCTCTGGATCAAGCTTAGAATGGGTCTTAGAAAGGTTCTTGGAAATGTTTATGGAAAGGTCTTAGAAGGAGTCTTAGAAATCTTTACGGTTCTTAAAAGATTCTTCAAAAGGGTCTTAGAATGGTTTGTAGAAAGCTCTTAGAAAGGTTGGTAGGAATGTTGGTAGAAAGGTCTTAGAACATTATTCCTCTACTTGTTGCTGTTATTGTTCGTGAATGTGTGTTTCCTCCTCAGAGGGCCAGCTGGGCCGGTTACAGGACCTGGGCTTCAGGAAGGAGGACTGCAGGAGGGCCCTGCTCCACTGTAAAGGTGAGTGGTCCCTGTCCTCGTGGTCTCGTCTCCATCATTGAATGAAGGCCGTATAAAGACAGACCCTGTGGACCCCCAGGCCAGCTGGACCAGGCCGCCACGTGGCTGCAGGAGAACGCCGAGAACATGGCGGCCCACGCCAGGTCCAGGACCAGAACCGAGTCCGGCTCCAGCAGCCACTCGGCTCCTCTGTCGGGGGTGGAGGTGAAGGCCGAGAGCGTCTGCATCTGCTTCATCGACGACTGTCTGGACTGTGACATCCCACTGGCGGAGCTCACCTTCTCCAGTAAGGCTCATGCAAAGAACCATTATCAAGGGAACCGTTATCTAGGGAACCATTATCCAGGGAACCATTATCTAGAGTAACATTACCCAGGGAACCATTATCCAGGGAACCATTACCAAGGGAACCATTATCTAGAGTAACATTATCCAGGGAACCATTATCCAGGGAACCATTACCAAGGGAACCATTATCCAGGGAACCATTATCCAGAGAACTGTTATCCAGGGAACCATTATCTAGAGAACTGTGATCCAGAGAACCATTATCTAGGGAACCATTATATAGAGAACCATTATCCAGAGAACCATTTCCAGGGAACCATTATCCAGGGAACCATTATCCAAGGAACCATTATCTAGGGAACCATTATCTAGGGAATCATTATCCAAGGAACCATTATCTAGAGAACCATTATCCAGGGAACCATTATCTAGATAACTATTATCTAAGGAACCATTATCAAGGGAATTATTATCTAGGGAACCATTATCCAAGGAACCATTATCTAGGGAACCATTATCTAAGGAACCATTATCCAGGGAACCATTATCCAGGGAACCTAGACGACTCCTCCTCCAGCGCCTCAGAAACCAAAGCCAGATGGTTTGTGGATGCCGTACAGGAAGTGGAGGTTGACCAGCATGCACCTGTGTCCTCAGGGCTGTACGTGCTGCAGCGCATCGGCTCCACCCAGGAGGGCAAGGCCAGCCTCACGCTGTCAGGAGACTTCTACAACCGGGAGCTGTCGGGTACGCAGCTCGGCCCTGGTCAGGTCTCAGGGTACAGCTGCATGGTGGTGATCACAAGCTCTGTCTCTCTCTCTCTCTCTCTCTCTCTCTCTCTCTCTCTCTCTCTCTCTCTCTCTCTCTCTAGGCTGGGAGCCCTTCATCGAGCCCTGGTCCTGCTCCCTCTCCTGGCAGCAACAAGCTGCCGGCCGTCTCCATCCTCCTCGCTTGAAGATGGGGATCCGAGCCAAACAGAGACTGGACCTGAACATCACGTCAGTCCTGCTGGGTGAGTAGAGGCTCCTCATGTCCTCCTCTAATCCTCATGTCCTCCTCTAGTCCTCATGTCCTCCTCTAGTCCTCCTCATGTCCTCAGCCATCTGAAGCGTCCTCTCACTTCTCTTCCAGAACAATACAACACCACTAAGAGCGCCTGGATAGCGGACTACTGTAAGGAGGAGGAGCTGACCCCCCAGACTCCGCCCCCCCTGCCCTGGATGGGGTCCTCCGTGGACCCCCCCAGCTTCGGCCCAGGTGAGTCCAGCAGCAGCTCCACAGCGGCAGGTCCCGGCTCCGGCGTCTCTCAGGGCTCTGTGTCGTGTCCTCAGGCGACGTGAAGCAGTCCAAGAGGAGGCAGCCCTTCGTGCCCTACGCCCTGAGGAACCACACGGGCTGCACGCTGTGCTTCGCCACGCTCACCACCACGCCCACCAGGTAGGGGGCGCCACACAGTCCACACGGGGCACGTTGTTTTGAGCTGGTTTGTGTCTCTTTGAGGTCCCCCTGCCCTCGTGGTCCCAAGTCCCTCTGTGTGTCTCGTTGTGTCTCGTTGTCGGCTTCCTGTGGTCCTCCTGTAACTCCTGTCTGGTAGCATCTATTCAATTCAATTCAGTTTATTTGTAGAGCCCAGTTTCACAAATTACAAATTCCCCTCAGAGTGCTTTACAATCTGTACACATAGACATCCCTGACCTTTGACCTCACATCGGACCAGGAACAACTCCCAAATAACCTTCAGGGGAAAAAGGGAAGAAACCTTCAGGAGAGAACAGAGGAGGATCCTCTCCAGGATGGACAGAACAATAGATGTCATGTGACCAGAAGGACAGATTTAGAGTTAAAATACATTCAAGGAATCTGACAGTTTATCAATAGTTCATATTTAGGCATATTCCACGATGGAGAGTTTGGAGACCTCCCGAGTGGATGAGTGGGCGGAGTCCCAGCAGGGCAGTGGCACAGCTGGTGTCAGGAACTCACGATCCAACCATCGATGGTCCATCAGCAGATGGATCTATGCCGTCTCAGAGGGTCACATGACCCCATGAGACGTGAAGTCAGAAGGACTCCGGGGAGAAGCAGAGTTAGTCATGTGTGATGGAGAGATGAAGATTCATCCATAGGAGAAAGAAAAGAGGAGAGAGGTGCTCAGTGCATCCTAAAGGTCCCCAGCAGCTATCAGCCTCTAGCAGCATCTCCAGGTGTGGACCAGGTGAACCTGACTCAGCCCTGACTATAAGCTCTGTCAAAGAGGAAAGTCTTCAGTCTACTCTTGAAGGTGGTGACTGTGTCTGCCTCCAGGACTGAAGGTGGAGCTGGTTCCATAAAAGAGGAGCTTGATAACTAAAGGCTCTGGCTCCCATTTTACATTCTAAGACTCTAGGAACTACAAGTAGCCCCGCATTTAGTGAGCAGCCCTCTGGTGGGGCGATACGGTACTACAAGCTCCTTAAGATATGATGGTGCATCACCAATTAAGGCTTTGTAAGTTAAGAGAAGAATTTTAAAAGTGATTCTTGATGTTACAGGGAGCCAGTGCAGAGCAGCTAGTGCAGGAGTAATGTGATCTCTTTTCTTAGTTTTAGTGAGAATACGAGCTGCAGCATTCTGGATCAACTGGAGGGACCTAAGAGACTTATAGAGCAGCCTGATAATAAGGAGTTGCAGTAATCCAGTCTCGAAATGTGAGCAGCGTGAACCAATTTCTCTGCATCTTTTTGAGACAAGATGTGCCTGATTTTTGAAATATTACGTAGATGGAAGAATGCAGTCCTTGAGATTTGCTTTATGTGGAGTTAAAGGACAAGTCCCGATCAAAGATAACAGAGATTCTTTACAGTGGTGTTGATGCTAGAGTAATGCCATCTACAGAAATCACATCACCAGATAATTGATCTCTGAGGTGCTCACAGTAGAATTACTTCGGTTTTGTCTGAGTTTAACATCAAGAAGTTGCCGGTCATCCATGTTTTTATGTCACTAAGACATCTTGAATTTTAGTGAGTTGGTTAGTCTCCTCTGGTTTTATCGATAGATATAGTTGAGTATCATCTGCATAACAATGAAAGTTTATAGAGTGTTTCCTGATAATATTGCCCAAAGGAAGCATGTATAAGGTAAATAGAATTGGTCCAAGCACAGAACCTTGTGGAACTCCGTGACTAACGTTGGTGGTCATTGAGGCTTCATCGTTTACAAATACAAACTGAGATCGATCTGATAAATAGGATTTAAACCAACTTAGGGCGGTGCCTGAAATACCAATCGACTGCTCCAGTCTCTGTAATAGGATGTTATGGTCAATGGTGTCGAATGCAGCACTAAGGTCTAACAAGACCAGTACAGAGAGGAGTCCTCTATCAGGTCTAAGGTCTACCAAGACCAGTACAGAGAGGAGTCCTCTATCAGGTCTAAGGTCTACCAAGACCAGTACAGAGAGGAGTCCTCTATCAGCACTAAGGTCTAACAAGACCAGTACAGAGAGAAGTCCTTTATCTGCTGCCATTAAGAGGTCATTGGTAATCTTCACCAGTGCTGTCTCTGTGGTGTTTTCTAAATCCTGACTGAAACTCTTCAAATAAACTATTCTGATGTAGAAAGTCACACAACTGATTTGCGACCACTTCCTCAAGGATCTTAGAGAGGAAGGGGAGGTTAGAGATCGGTCTGTAGTTAGCCAAAACCTCTGGATCCAGAGCAGCTTCTTCAGGAGAGGTTTAATTACAGCTACTTTGAAGGAATGTGGTACGTGGCCTGTTAACAAAGACACATTGATAATATCCAAAAGAGAGCTGCCAATTAAAGGCAAAACGTCTTTAAGCAGCCTAGTCGGGATAGGGTCCAAGAGACAGGTAGACAGGGTCCTAGAGACAGGTAGACGGGGTCTAGAGACGGGTAGACGGGGTCTAGAGACAGGTAGACGGGGTCTAGAGACGGGTAGACAGGGTCCTAGAGACAGGTAGACGGGGTCTAGAGACAGGTAAACAGGGTCCTAGAGACAGGTAGACGGGGTCTAGAGACGGGTAGACGGGGTCTAGAGACAGGTAGACGGGGTCTAGAGACGGGTAGACGGGGTCTAGAGACAGGTAGACGGGGTCTAGAGACAGGTAGACGGGGTCTAGAGACAGGTAGACGGGGTTGTGGTGAGCGTGAGGACACCTCTGTGCCGTCCTCTCGGGAGTGACGCTGTGTGTGCGTGTCCCCACAGGGTGGCGCTGTCCCACAGCAGCAGCGCCGACTCCCTCTCAGACGGCCACCAGGGGGCCGACGACACCCACAACCTCAGCCCCTGGAGGGAGGTGCTGCCCGGGGAGGAGGTGCCCTTCGAGTTCGAGGCCCGAGAGAAACTCCGACACCGGTACAGAACCACACAAACCTGAACCGGTTCAGAACCACACAAACCTGATCCGGTTCAGAACCACAAGAACCTGAACCGGTACAGAACCACACAAACGTGTTCAACTAAGCATCAGTTCCATGAATATTTTCATGGAACTGATGCTTAGTTCCTCCTGGTGTGATTACGTTCTAAAGGAACCATATTCTTATGTTCTGATGGACCATATCTTCATGTTCTGCTGGACCCTGTTCTGATGGACCCTGTCCCCTGCAGACACACTCACGAGCTGAAGCTGCACCAGCTGCTGGTGCGTGTGTGCGGCTGGGAGCCGGTGAAGCCGGTGTCCGTGGACAAAGTGGGCGTGTTCTTCCGCTACGCAGCGTCGGACCGGAACAACTCGTCCAACACCGTGAGTCCAGAACGCCGCACGGCGCCGCCCCTGTGGAGGAAGCTCCTCACCGCTCCGCTCTCCTCTCCACAGGTCGGCAGCCCCATCAGCAGAACCAACATCATCCACCCGCACGTCTACGTGAGTCTGGTTCTGTGGTCCGGAGCTCCTCGGTGCCAGAGGATCTCGAGTTCCTCCGCTCCGTGAAGCTGGTGAGCTCGGTGGCCGTGGTCCAGGGTGCTCATGACGCTCTCGCCCTCAGTTCTCCGCCCTGCCCCCGGTCCGGGTGGTGTTCTCCATCACGATGGAGGGCAGCGCCAGGAAGGTCATCACGGTGCGCTCGGCCCTCATGGTGAAGAACCGGCTGGACGTCCCGATGGAGGTCCGGCTGGACAGCCCGTCCGCCCCCGACAGTAAGACACGCCCCCGCCGGTCCGCGGAGAACTCAAACCCGTTCTGACCGCGCGTCTCTGTGACAGAACCGGTGGTGCTGCCGCCCATCCTCCCGGGCCGGGCCTCGGCGATCCCGCTCCACCTGACGTCCTGGAGGCTGCAGGCTCGGCCCAAAGGCCTGGGCCTGTTCTTCTGCAAGGTTCCCATCCACTGGACCAGCGTGGAGCGGCCCGGAGACAGCAGCAGCAGCAAGAGGGAGTGCCACTCGGCCGACTTCGACGACGGCCTGAAGCGCAACTTCAGGTCAGCTCTGGTTCTGGTTCTGGTTCTTCCTCCATCTGGGCTCCTCTTCAGGTTCTCTTCAATGTATACAGCCCAGAATCACATGTCACATCCCTGACCTTTGACCTCACATGGGACCAGGAACAACTCCTGTCAATAGAGGTCATGTGACCAGATGAACAATAGATGTCATGTGACCAGGTGAACAATAGATGTCATGTGACCAGGTGAACAATAGATGTCATGTGACCAGATGAACAATAGATGTCATGTGACCAGGTGAACAATAGATGTCATGTGACCAGATGAACAATAGATGTCATGTGACCAGGTGAACAATAGATGTCATGTGACCAGGTGAACAATAGATGTCATGTGACCAGATGAACAATAGATGTCATGTGCCCAGGTGAACAATAGATGTCATGTGACCAGATGAACAATAGATGTCATGTGCCCAGGTGAACAATAGATGTCATGTGACCAGATGAACAATATATGTTATGTGACCAGATGAACAATAGATGTCATGTGACCAGATGAACAATAGATGTTATGTGACCAGATGAACAATAGATGTCATGTGACCAGATGAACAATAGATGTCATGTGACCAGATGAACAATAGATGTCATGTGACCAGATGAACAATAGATGTCATGTGCCCAGGTGAACAATAGATGTCATGTGACCAGATGAACAATAGATGTCATGTGACTTAGCTGATGAATAGTGGTGCGGGCCGATGAGGCGGGAGCAGGACCGTCTCTCATCCTCCATCCTCTCTCCGTCTCTCAGGTTCTGCGTGGTCATCAAGAAGGAGAACTACCCGGACCAGCAGCCGGCCAAGGCGGTGTCGGGCGGCACCAAGCAGATCTACCGTCAGCCGGGCCACACGGTGTACCTGCTGCCCACCGTGGTGCTGGCCAACCTGCTGCCCTGCGACCTCCACTACTACATCAAGGGCACGGCCATCAAAGGCGCCCTGAAGCCGGGGAAGGAGGCCGTGCTGCACGCCGCCGACACCTCGCAGAACATGGAGCTGGGTGAGGACGCGCTCCGCCGGGCTGGGCCGAGCCTCTGGGTCTGCCCCCCCCCATCTGGGCCTGGGCCGCCCCCCCCCTCTGGGCCGCCCCCCCCTCTGGGCCGCCCCCCCCTCACGGCCTGCTGTGTCCTCTAGGCGTTCTTCTGGAGAGCTTCCCCGTGTGCAAGGAGCTGCTGATCCCCCCCGGCACCCAGAACTACGTGGTGCGCATGAGGCTGTACGACACCAACAAGCACCTGCTGTGCCTCACCATCCGCATCGTCCTGAGGGCTCAGGGCGCCCTGAAGATCTTGATCTCGGCGCCCTACTGGCTCGTCAACAAGACGGGTACGTCCACGTCTGGCGGGGCGGGAGACCCCCAACTCGTCTTCTTCGTGCCCTAAAGCCGCGTCTCCTCCGCAGGCCTGCCGCTCATCTTCCGTCAGGACAACGGCAAAGCGGACGCCGCCGGCCAGTTCGAGGAGCACGAGTTGGCCCGGAGCCTCAGCCCGCTGCTGTTCTGCTACACGGACAAGGAGCAGCCCGCCATGTGAGTACCGCAGGCGGGCGGGTGGAGGGCAGGAGGGGCCAGGGGGGCGGCGGGCGAGGGCGGGGCGGGGAGGAGGGCAGGGGGGCCAGGCCGCTCTGGTCCTGAGGGTCCATCATGTTCTGGAGACCCCAGACCCAACCACCCAGTCCAGCTCTTGGTCCCGTCCTGTCCTCACTAGGGATGGTAGCGTTTTGATGTTTTCCGATACCGGTGCTGAACCGATACTTTATTTAACGCACAATGAGGACATTAAAACCTCTTTGGCCATGTCCCTGTAGAAGCCGTTCTCATGGAGCATCAGACCGTTAACAAACACGACATGTTGTCATTGTAGGACGTGACGTCATGGTCAGACCTCATAGGGTAACCTGTCTGTGTTGATGGGCAGACAACAACCAATCAGAGGGCCTGGAGATGACACGTGACATACAGTTTAGCTTCTGATAGAGAGCTTCACTGAAACAAAGTGACGCCTAACGGTCTTTATTCCTCCGTTATTATATTCCCGGTAACACCGGGGATACAGCCCCGCTGCACACACACGTAGCTCGTAGCTCGTAGCTCGTAGCTAGCTTAAACATGGTTATAATGGCTAATTTATTATTTCCTGGCCTACTTTTATGAATGCCAGACTTGTAATCAACGTTCCGGTGCTACTCTGAGTTACGGCTGCTCTTTTATTCACCGGCCTCCTCGTGTTCAGGGGGCCGGTGACGGCCCCCGTCGCGTCCAGCCTGAAGCTGTTCTGCTCGGCGGGATCACGTGGTCACACAGGCCACGCCTCCGCTGTCAAGGTTAAATGTGATTGGCTCGTAACCTGCTGACAGGCGGAGTCACCTGAGAAGTTCACAACAATCGTTGTTTTTATTTCAATCGGCTCAGGCACCAGAAAGGAGCCCCGACATGTGCGCTGCGTTTCGGTCCGGGTAACACCGGATGTGTTGGAACCGGTTCCACATTAGCACCGGTTCCCGGTACCCAACCCTAGTCCTCACGTCCCGTCTCGACCCCAGGTGCACCATGCGGATCGGCAAAGGGATCCACCCAGACGGCGTCCCCGGCTGGTGCCAGGGCTTCTCCCTGGACGGGGGCAGTGGGGTCCGGGCCGTGAAGGTGATCCAGCACGGGAACCGACCCGGACTCATCTACAACATAGGCAAGTCCCAAACGGTACAGATGGAGAGCTCCGAACCAGGGCGGCAGAAAGACCAGGCCAGGGCCAGGGCCAGGGCCAGGGCCAGGGCCAGGGCCAGGGGCCAGGGCCAGGGCCAGGGCCAGGGCCAGGGCCAGGGCCAGGGCCAGGGCCAGGGCCAGGGCCAGGGCCAGGGCCAGGGCCAGGGCCAGGGCCAGGACCAGGGCCAGGGCCAGGATGGACCCGATCCTGGCCTTTGAATGCTTTGAGTCTCCTGCTGCAGAGGCACGCGTCTGTTTGTATAGTTCATATGGTGACGCGGGCTTGACCGTCTCCACAGGCATCAGCGTGAGGAAAGGGAAAGGACGCTACGTGGACACTCACATCGTGACCTTCGCCCCGCGCTACCTGCTGGACAACCGCTCCTCCCACCGGCTGGCCTTCGCTCAGAGGGAGTTTGCCAGAGGGAAGGTGAGACGGAGGGGACACCTGCTCAGTGGACAGGTGTCCCTACGGTCGTGGAAACCGGGAAACGTCCTGCCATTTATAAGCCTAGAAAGAATATGACATCCCAACAGATTTGGAAAAGTCAAAGAAATGTTCTATTCATTCATAATATTTGATTTAAAGAATAAACATTCATATACATCTTTATATTTTAAGTTGTATAATATTTATACTTAAAATAATAAACATGTATGTTCATATTCATATTTGATTATATAGAGTATTTGATCCAAAGAATAAACGTGTGTATAAACGTTAGTATTTAAAGCCGTGGTCGTGTGTCCAGGGCACGGCGAACCCCGAGGGCTACATCTCCACGCCGCCCGGCTCCAGCGTCGTGTTCCACTGGCCGCGCAACGACTACGACCAGCTGCTGTGCGTGCGCCGCGCCGACACGCCCGGCTGCACCTGGTCCGGGGGCTTCGAGGTCAACAAGCCCAAGTCCTTCCACGTCAACATGAGGTCAGGCGCCCGGCCGGGAGGTCGCATGACCAGCTCCACAGGGGGCCTTTATCATGACGCCACAACAACAACAACAACAACAACACAGGGCGAGGACTAAGGATATCAATATAAGATCACGGGCATTTAAAGTGAAGATATACGTGTATTTAGGTTTATTAAGTATTTGTAATTGAAGAGGTAGGTGTATTTAAAGTGAAGAGTTCTGTTTATTTAAGTATTTTAAGTGTATTCAAGTGAAGAGTTACTTATATTTAGGTGTATTTAAATTGAGGAGTTAGATGTATTTATGTGTATTTAGGTGTATTTAAAGTGAAGAGTAAGATGTATTTATGTGTATTTAGGTGTATTTAAAGTGAAGAGTAAGATGTATTGAGGAGTATTGAGGAGTATTCAGGTGAAGCGTGTCCCTGCTCCTCGTGGTTGCTGTCAGAGTTTGAGGTTGAGCTGCTCTCTCACAGGGACACCCTGGGGAGCTGCTTCTTCCTGCGGGCCGAGATCACCCTGAAGGGGGCCACCTACCAGATCTCCTTCTCCGACGCCGAGCAGCTGCCGCCGCCGCTCCGCGTGGACAACCTCTCTGAGGTGAGGCGGGGGGCGGGGCAGGGGGCGGGGCAGGGGGCGGGGCTGGGGGCGGGGCTGGGGGCGGGGCCGAACCGAGGGACTCACTGCGCTCTGCCTCCAGGTGCCGATCCAGTTCTGGCACCACGGCGTGGCCGACATCCGGCTGCAGACGGAGGTGAAGGCCGGCTGCGCGCTGGACTACGCCTGCGACGAGCCCACGCTGCCCCCCTACCTCACGCTCACCGTGAAGGGCGCCGGCTCCTCGGAGGTCACGGCCGACATGAACTTCTTCAGGGAATACAACAAGCTCTACTACGAGAACTTCATCTACATCGCGGCCACGCACACCTTCTGCCCGTACGGCCGCCACGACCTCCTAGCATACGCCTCACGACCTCCTAGCGCCACGACCTCTAGCACGCGGCGTCTGAAGCGGCGTCTGAAGCGGCGTCTGTCCTCTCGTTGCAGGAACGTGGAGACGAGAGCGGCCGCGAAGAAGAGGCCGGCGAGCCGAGCCGAGCTGGTTCTGGACGTGGACACCAAGACTCAGCGGGTCGTCCTGAAGAAGAAGGTACAGCGCCGATGAGTCGTTACCCTGCTGGTGGAGAGCGGAACTGAGTCGCCATGACGCCATGGGAGGCCCCCTGCTTTATGTCAATAACAAAGAATACACATTCATATACACATTTAGATTTAATATTTAATATTTGATTAAAAGAATAAATATGTACATACATATTTATATTTGATAATATTTAATATTTGAGTAAAATAATAAACATTTATATACATATTTCTATTTGATAATATTTAATATTTGAGTTAAAAAATAATAAACATTTAAATACATATTTCTATTTGATAATATTTAATATTTGAGTAAAATAATAAACATTTATGTACATATTTCTATTTAATAATATTTAATATTTGAGTAGAATAATAAACATTTATGTACATTTTTCTATTTAATAATATTTAATATTTGAGTAGAATAATAAACATTTATGTACATATTTCTATTTGATAATATTTAATATTTGAGTAAAATAATAAACATTTATGTACATATTTCTATTTAATAATATTTAATATTTGAGTAGAATAATAAACATTTATGTACATATTTCTATTTGATAATATTTAATATTTGAGTAGAATAATAAACATTTATGTACATATTTCTATTTGATAATATTTACATGTCCATATTTCCGCCTCATATTCCTGTGAGGCTCAGCTCCTCTAGACTCAGGCTGCTCTTGTGTGACGTGTTCCTGCTGGTAAAGTGAGCGTGGCGTGCTGTGTGAGCGTGGCGTGCTGGTAAAGTGAGCGTGGCGTGCTGTGTCCCGGTCCAGGAGCCGGGGAAGCGGTCCCAGCTGTGGAGGATGACCGGCACCGGCATGCTGTGCCACGAGGGCTCGTCTCCCCCGCAGAGCAAGCCGGCTCAGCCCCGCCCCCTGGACTCGTCCCTGGTGCTGGACATCGCCGGGCTGGCGGCCGTCAGCGACAACAGGTCGGTGTGGCGGCGGCGGCGAGCGGGCGGCGGCCCTCGGGACCGGCCGGCGCTCAGCCTGCGGCCCCTTTGTGTCCCCGCCCCTCAGCTTTGAGCCGCTGATGCTGAGGAGGCCCGACCCGCGGCGCAGCACCACCCAGACCTGGTACTTCTGCTCCGGCATGCTGACCTGCGGGCTGCCCCGGCTGGTGGTGCAGGTGGTGCTCACACACACACACACACACACACACACACACACACACACACACACACACACGCAGACCCCCCCCCCCCCACGGTGTCCTCGTGGATGACTCCTCCTCCTCCCCAGGTGCGGGGCGGGGCGGGCGGCCTGAGTGACGGGGTGCAGGTGGTGCTGGGCCCCGACTCGGGGCTGCAGCAGCCGGGTCCGGAGCAGCAGTTCATCAACCAGAAGATGAGGCCCGGTTCTGGGGTTCTGTCGGTCCAGGTGCTGCCGGACGGACCCACCAGGGTCCTGCAGGTGAGGACACGCCCCCAGGACACAGAACACAGAACACAGA
>CM070097.1:23919026-23924026 GCA_036178185.1 Liparis tanakae
AGGCCACACGCAGGGGACACGCAGGCCACACGCAGGCCACACGCAGGGGACACGCAGGGGACACGCAGGCCACACGCAGGGGACACGCAGGGGACACGCAGGGGACACGCAGGCCACACGCAGGGGACACGCAGGCCACACGCAGGGGACACGCAGGGGACACGCAGGCCACACGCAGGGGACACGCAGGGGACACGCAGGGGACACGCAGGCCACACGCAGGGGACACACAGGGGACACGCAGGCCACACGCAGGGGACACGCAGGGGACACGCAGGCCACACGCAGGGGACACGCAGGCCACACGCAGGGGACACGCAGGACGCAGGCCACACGCAGGCCACACGCAGGGGACACGCAGGCCACACGCAGGGGACACGCAGGCCACACGCAGGGGACACGCAGGCCACACGCAGGGGACACGCAGGGGACACGCAGGGGACACGCCTATTAACTATGTTAATAATAGACTATTAACTATGTCATAGTTAATAGCCTGTCATATGTCATGCCCCCCAGGTATCATCGGCGGCATGACGAGCATCATCACGTCCACGGTGGAGGGCGTGAAGACGGAGGGCGGAGTCAGCGGCTTCTTCTCCGGCCTGGGGAAGGGTCTGGTGGGCACCGTCACCAAGCCGGTGGCCGGGGCGCTGGACTTCGCCTCGGAGACGGCGCAGACGGTCCGGGACATGGCTAGTCTCAGCAACCACCGGTGGGTCCCGTCTACCACCTGGGTCACTGTGATGATGTCACTGTGTTATGAGGTTACTGTGTGGTGTCACTGTGATGATGTCACTGTGATGATGTCACTGTGATGTCACTGTGATGTCACTGTGACGTCACTGTGATGTCACTGTGTGATGTCACTGTGATGTCACTGTGACGTCACTGTGATGATGTCACTGTGATGATGTCACTGTGATGATGTCACTGTGTGATGTCACTGTGTGATGTCACTGTGTGATGTCACTGTGACGTCACTGTGATGATGTCACTGTGATGATGTCACTGTGATGGTGTCACTGTGATGATGTCACTGTGATGATGTCACTGTGATGATGTCACTGTGTGATGTCACTGTGTGATGTCACTGTGTGATGTCACTGTGTGATGTCACTGTGTGATGTCACTGTGATGATGTCACTGTGTGATGTCACTGTGATGTCACTGTGATGTCACTGTGATGTCACTGTGTGTCAGGCTGGGCGTGCAGCGCGTCAGGAAGCCCCGCTGCTGTAAGGGTCCTCAGGGTCTGCTGCCGCGCCACTCGTCCACGCAGGCCGACGGCCAGGAGCAGCTGTTCCGCCTCACCGACAACATCCACTCCGAGTTGTGAGTCTGGCTCCTCCCCCCCGCCGCCGCCCCCCCGCCGCCCCAGACTGACTTCCTGTCTCCTCCAGCTTCATCGCCGTGGAGCCCATCGACAGCTACTGCGTGCTCATCTCCTCCAAGGTGGTGTACTTCCTGAAGCCGGGGGACTACGTGGACCGCGAGGCCATCTTCCTGGAGGTCAAGTACGACGACCTCTACCACTGCCTGGTCTCCAAGGACCACGGGAAGGTCTATGTGCAGCTCACCAAGAAGGCTGAGGGCACCAGCAGCGGCGTGGCCATGCCGGGCCCCTCCCACCAGAAACCCATGGTGAGACACCCCCACCCAACCCACCCGACGGTGCTGACCCGGTGACAAATAAGTAGATATAATAAATATAAAGATATGTATGTTTATATATATATATATATATATATATATATATATATATATATATATATATATATATATATATATATAAAAATGTTTATATATATTTAAATACATTTATACTATATTTAAATATATACATATGTAAATACATATACATGTATGTATCTACTTGTGTGTGTGTGTGTATATATTTATATATTTATATATATATATATATGTATGTGTGTATGTATATAAATATATATATATATATATATATATATATATATATATATATATATATATATATATATATATATATCTATCTGGGAGAGGTCATGTGACTCCAGGAAGTGGCTCACACAGATGTCAAAGATGTAAACGATGATGCAGGTTGTTTACTAACACGTCTCCGTGACCTCCGACCTCTCCACAGGTCCACGTGAAGACCGAGAACCTGGCCATCAAAATCTCTCAGGAGATCAACTACGCCAAGAGTCTGTACTACGAGCAGCAGCTGATGCTGCCGGCCAGCGAGGACGAGGACGGGCTGCTGCTGGAGTCCTGACCCCTGACCTCTCGGACCTGAGGCTGGAGTCCTGACCCCTGACCTCTCGGACCTGAGGCTGGAGTCCTGACCCCTGACCTCTAGGACCTGAGGCTGGAGTCCTGACCCCAGGACCCCTGAAGGACCCCAGTCCCTTTCGTGATGTCCGTAGAGTTTTAACGTGTGGCAGTGAGGGGACGGTGACCGTTGCTCTGTAGTCCCGTGACGAAGCACAACATGCACCGACATGAACCCTTGAGCAAGGCGGTGCTGCTGTCTGCAGAGCGCTGGCGGCCCGGGGGTCTGCGTGGTCCAGTGTAAATAGAGCTGCATACCAAGTGTACGTCCATGTATGAAGAAGAAGAGCACTGCCTTCGGTTGTGTGTGGGGGGGGGGCTTGCACTGACACAGGAAGGGGAGGGGCCTTGTGGCTCCGCCCCTCGCCCTGAAGCCTTTTACAATCACGCCTCCAGCGCCGCACTTTTATTTGACGAACCCTTTTTTAACGAGCTTCTTTCTACCCCGAGTTCTGCTGACCGCCGCGTGACCTTTGGCTCATGAGTTACACACACACACACACACATGGACACACACACACACACGGACACACACACACGGACACACACACACGGACACACACACATGGACACACACACACACACACACGGACACACACACATGGACACACACACACATGGACACACACACACATGGACACACACACACATGGACACACACACACACGCCGTGTGGCTTTGATTTGGTGTCGGAAGAGGACCGGGCCTGGACCTCTAGAGGCCTGGACCTCTAGAGGTCTGCAGGTCTGGAGGTCTGGAGGTCTAGAGGTCTGGAGGTCTGGACCTCTACAGGTCTGGAGGTCTGGAGGTCTAGAGGTCTGGAGGTCTGGACCTCTACAGGTCTGGAGGTCTGGAGGTCTAGAGGTCTGGAGGTCTGGACCTCTACAGGTCTGGAGGTCTGGCCGGTGGACATGTGATCCTGTGAAATGACCTTCAGGTGGAGGCTGCTTCAAATAAAGCATCACGACTGAAGAGCTCAGGGTGAGACCCGTTCTTTACCCTCAGTCTGCATCACACCATGAGGGTCTACAGACCACACACACACACACACCACACACACACACACTCTGAGGGTCTACAGACACACACACACACTCTGAGGGTCTACAGACCACACACACACACTCTGAGGGTCTACAGACCACACACATACTCTGAGGGTCTACAGACCACACACACACACAGGGTCTACAGACCACACACACACACACTCTGAGGGTCTACAGACAACACACACACACTCTGAGGGTCTACAGACCACACACACACACACTTTGAGGGTCTACAGACCACACACACACACACTCTGAGGGTCTACAGACCACACACACACACACTCTGAGGGTCTACAGACCATACACACACACACTCTGAGGGTCTACAGACCACACACACACACACTGAGGGTCTACAGACCACACACACACACACTCTGAGGGTCTACAGACACACCCCGTCTGTCATCACTGAGTACTGGCTATCTACTGGATACCTTGAGAGATAGGGAGCGTTCTGATTGGCTCACACATGGTGGTCAGAACCTCCTCACACACGTAGCGCCTGATGCTACGCTAGCAACAGATGCTACGCTAGCTACAATAACACAAGCATGTTTTAAGAAGGAGCTTTTTAATAACTTTCATCCATCATTTAAACGAGAAAACATGACGTCATCAGCATGAAGCTTTACGGGGGGGGGGGGACCTGGACCTGGACCTGGACCCAGACCCTGAAGGACTGGGGGGTCCTGGACCCTGAAGGACTGGGGGGGTCCTGGACCTGGACCCTGAAGGATGTGGTCTTCCGCTTGTGGACCAGGTTTGTTCCTACGGGAAGTCGAGCACAGAACCCGGCGCTGACCCACCCTGGCGGTCCGGTTCTGGTCCGAGCAGCGGTTGCTTCACGGGCCGGGCTCCGGCCCCCGATTGGTCGGCCTCCAGCCTATCAGGAGCTCCCGTGCCATTCCCTGGGATCTGGTGTGGACCCTGCAGACTTCTTCGGGTGACGTCACTCGAGATGCATTCAGGGTCAGAAACACGTGTCGCCGAGCGGAACCGCATCCGGACCGCCTCCTCCAGGGTCCTGCTGCACCGTCAGGTCAGCAGGTGGAGCCAGAGCCTCAGGTAGATGGAGGAGCAGGGCCTCAGGTAGGTGGAGGTGGAGGAGCAGCAGGGCCTCAGGTGGAGGTGGAGGAGCAGCAGGGCCTCAGGTAGGTGGAGGTGGAGGAGCAGCAGGGCCTCAGGTGGAGGTGGGTGGAGCCTCACGTCACGTCAGCCCGCAGGTGAAGCTCAGCAGCAGCAAGATGGAGGTCAGGCTGACGGAGCTGCAGCTGGAGGCTCCGTCAGCGGCTGCACACAAAGACAGGTGAGCTGGGTGAACCTCAGGGCTCTGGCCCCGCCCCCTTTCTACTGACGCTACGCTGTGATTGGCTGAAAGAGGGGGGGGTGACTCCACTGTCATGAGGGAACTTAAACATGACGTTGAGTTTATTTAATGGAATGGAAATTAAACCAAAATATGAAATAAAGATTTTAAAATAGTGATGAACACTTATTATTATTATTATTATTATTATTATTATTATTATTATTATTATATTCACAGAAGCCTCCACAGGAGCTTTGTGGCAGGTTTACGGCTGACAGCTGACCTCTGACCTCCGACCTACCGATCAGACGCTCTCTTCCTTT
>CM070097.1:23929026-23986526 GCA_036178185.1 Liparis tanakae
ACCACCATGAGACCACCACAAGACCACCACCGCAAGACCACCATGAGACCACCACGACTAGACCACAACAAGACCACCACCACCAGACCACCACTAGACCACGACTAGACCACCACGACTAGACCCCCGTCACCAGACCACCCGGCCCACCCAACGGGGGGGTCCCCTCTCAGACCCCAGCTGGTCCGGTGGTCTCTCACCTCACTGTAGACCTGTAGACCAGGTCCTCTGGTCCGCGGTGGTCCTCTGTGTTGGAGTAGCTGCTGTTGTCCGCGGCGTCATAGGTGAAGATCTTCTGCTTGGCTCCGCCCCCTTCCTCCACCTGCAGGTGAAGGCGAGTCAGACAACAGGGCCCTGACGTATGACATCACAGGTATGACATCATACGTATGACATCACAGGTATGACGTCACAGGTATGACATCATACGTATGACATCACAGGTATGACGTCACAGGTATGACGTCACAGGTATGGTCTTCATGATCTTCGTTGTTTTCAGTCTTCGTGGTCTCACTGAGGGGGCGGAGTCTCATCACCTGGAACCAGACGATCTCTCGGAGGTTTCCGTCGGTCTGGAAGGCGCAGCTCAGCGTGACGGTGTCCCCGACGACCACCGGGGGGAGCCGCTCCATGGAGACCGTCAGGTAGCCTGAGAGAGAGAGAGAGAGAGAGAGAGAGAGAGAGAGGAGAGAGAGAGAGAGAGAGAGAGAGAGAGAGAGAGAGAGAGAGAGACCAGTTCTTCCTGCTGTTCCTTTGACCTTCAGTCGGAGAGCATCAATTCCCTCTGACCCTGACCCTGACCTCTGACCTCTGAGTCATAATAATAAACACTCAGATCCTCATGAGCATGTAGCTGTGAGACCAGAACCAAAGGCACCTTGCAGCGTTGCATGCTGGGAGCTGCTCATCACCTCCACAACACTCACAACCTCCGGCGGCACAGATTATGTTCCATGTTGCTCCTGTTAATCCTCCAGCTGTTCATCCAGACACACACACACACACACACACACACAGAGAGAGACACACACACACACAGACACACACACACACACAGAGACACAGAGACACACACACACACAGACACACACACACACACAGAGACACAGAGACACACACACACACACAGAGAAAGACACAGAGACACACACACACAGACATACACAGAGACACACACACACAGACATACACAGACACACAGAGACACACATACACACAGAGAGAGAGAGAGACACACACACACACACACAGAGACACACACACACACACAGACACACACACACACACACAGACACACACAGAGAGACACACACCCACACACACAGAGAGAGAGACACACAGACACACACCCACACACACAGAGAGAGAGACACAGAGACACACACACACACAGAGACACACACACAGGCGATGCGCTCCAGGTCACCAGGAGGTCACCAGGAGGTCACCAGGAGGTCACCAGGAGGTCGCGCTCCTCTCTCTCTGGCCTCTTTATTGATTGATTAATTTCTTCTCAGTGGATCAGATGTTCTGATCAGTTTGACCTGCGCTGGTTGTTTCTCTGTTTGGCCACCAGGGGGCGAACGTGACGTTACACACGTATAACATCACACACGTTACACAACAAGGACACACACAACTCCAGAGGACCCAGACTCCATGGGATTATATATATATATTATATCATATATATATATATATATATATGATATAATATATATATATATATATAAATTATATTATATATATATATATATAATATATATATTTATATATATAATATACATATACATATATTATATATAATATATGTATAATATACATATATTATATATAATATACATATATATATAATATATATATATATATTATATATAATATATGTCCTTGCAGTCAGCAGGACCGTCCATCAATCAGGGGGTTGCCGGTTCATTGCCCGCCCTCGTCGCTGTGTCCTTGAGCAACACGTTGACCCTGAGCTCCCTGCAGCCGCTCCACTGTGACCGCCATGTAAGTCGCTCTGGATTAAAGCCTCAGCTACATGTGATGTAACACATGACATCATAACAACCAGCAGCTCCCCCCTGGAACCACAAACATCTTCATCTTCATCTTCATCACGGTGGAGCTTCCAACCTCAACTTTCTTTCTTCAGCTCAACCAAACCAACTGTGGTTAGCGGTAGGTTAGCGGCAGGTTAGCGGTAGGTTAGCGGCAGGTTAGCGGCAGGTCCACTTACCAGCAGCTGGACGGAGAGCAGAGAGGAGAAGGAGCCAGAGAGCCAGAGGAGCATCCATCCTGCTCACAGCCCAGGAGGCTCCATCAGAGAGGAGGACCAGAGGAGACACCAGGGAGGAGGAGGAGACTCCAGAGAGGAGGAGACTTCAGAGAGGAGGAGGAGGAGACATCAGAGAGGAGGAGGAGACATCAGAGAGGAGGAGACATCAGAGAGGAGGAGGAGGAGACATCAGAGAGGAGGAGACTTCAGAGAGGAGGAGGAGGAAACATCAGAGAAGAGGAGGAGGCTACATCAGAGGAGGAGACACCAGAGAGGAGGAGACATCAGAGAGGAGGAGACATCAGAAGGAGGAGGAGGCTACATCAGAGGAGGAGACACCAGAGAGGAGGAGACATCAGAGAGGAGGAGACATCAGAGAGGAGGAGACATCAGAAGGAGGAGGAGGCTACATCAGAGGAGGAGACACCGGGGAGGAGGAGAAATCAAAGAGGAGACTGAGGCAGCTCGCTCTGTTGGTTTATAGACGATTACAGCCTCTCTCTCATCCCCCTCTCTCTCTCTCTTTTCCATCCCCTCCCTCCCGTCTCTCATCCCCCTCTCTCTCTCTCTCTTCCATCCCCTCCCTCCCCTCTCTCTCTAATAGGAGAGCTGGAGTCAGCAGAGCAAATGTTCTGCAACATCTGGAGGACGTGGAGCAGCTGGGCTGGAGAAGCCTGGAGGAGGAGGAGGAAGAGGAGGAAGAGGAGGAAGAGGAAGAGAGTAAAGATACACACACACACACACACACACAGCTGGTCCTCGGAGGCCCTGAAGGCCACAGAGGTGAAGCTGAGCTGTGACTCTGATGTGAAGCAGCAGGAGAATGTTTCTCAGCTGGGGCTCCAGCCTCCAGGACGCTCTGACCTCCGCTGTTCCTCCTCCTCTTCCTCCTCCTCCTCTTCCTCCTCCTCCTCTAAAACAACTCATCTGTGAAACAGTTTACAAATGATTTATTCCATTGTTTGTCAGGATCCTGTCATCGTCCAGTGTGTGTTGTTGCAGTACTCCCTCCGGCCACAGAGGGCGCTCCACTTTGTGCTCAGGACTAAAGCATTCACTCGTAACTACCAGAAGAAAAACTCCTGACTTGAGAGATGACGTCTGACTATAAACACATATTCTATATTCAACACCTTAGATGACGAACAGAACCAACTCTTCATCGTCAGAGAGGAAGAGTCTTCATTTCACAAGACAAAAGAAAAAACTACTTTATTTATAATAAAACATGTTCAGAATAAAACATGCTATATGTAACACATAGTATATAATATAACATGTTGTATTCAATTCAATTCAGTTTATTTGTATAATCACAAATATCCTATAACATGTTCAAAATATAACATGTTATATTATGAACATGTTATAGAATAAAACATGTTTTAATATAACATGTTTTATTCTATAACATGTTCATAATATAACATGTTATATTATATAACATGTTTTAATATAACTTGTTATATTAAAACATGTTTTATTCTATAACATGTTGATAATATAACATGTTATATTAAAATGTTTTATTATATAACAGCAGCTGTTGTGAAATCATTATTCTGCATCAGAAAAGGCTTCAAACGTCACTAAGTACCATTATTATTGATATTATATTACATGATTATGACATTAAAACTGTAATGATAGAGTTTGTGTTGAGCAGGATGAGACGGTTTGTACTTCACAGGAAACAAAAGACATGTGCTGTTGCTAACCTAGCTTAGCATTAAGACTGTTAGCCTAGCTTAGCATTAAGCCTGTTAGCTTAGCTCTGTCCAAAGTTCTACATTTAAAACCCACGTCATTTGATTAATGTATAAGCATCACAAGTGTCTTCTTTGACTCTGGTCTAGGTTCTAGTCCAGGTTCAGGTTCCGGTCCAGGTTCTGGTCTCCCTACAGAACAACGAGCTGCTCCCTCACGTCCTCCAGAGGACGAGCAGCTGACCACTGCAACATCAGACCACGCCCCCTTTGTTGGCGTTCGTTCACCTGTCAGGTGACCTGCTCGTCTGTCATTGGCCGAGAGCCACAGGCAGCTGCCACACCAGCAGTGTGTTCTCCGAGGAGGCGGAGCTTGGCCCCGGCGGGGAGGAGGCGTGTCCTATCCGGCGGTGTCCTCTGCCTCCGGAGAACACGGCCGTCGAGGTGACCTTGTGGCGCCTCACGGGCCCCGCCCCCTTCCCGCCCCCCCGCCCCCTCACCCACACACCGGGGTCCTCGCTCACTTGGTAGATGGAGCCGTCCTCCGGGCCGTGGACCGGGGGCCCCGGGGGGGTCCGGGGGGCCCCCTGCCGGGCTGACAGCAGCGTGCCCGGCAGCTGGCAGGTGGAGAGGAGGCGGTACTGCAGCAGGAGGCGCTCGGCCTGCTCCTCTCTGGGAGGAGGAGCGCCCCTCTGCTCCTCCTCCCCTCCAGCTCCCTCCTGGCTGAGGACGGAGTCCCGCCTGAGCAGGTCGGAGGTCAGGGCGCTGCAGGAGGCCACCAGGAGGTCCACCGGGCCGCAGTGGCCGTTCAGAGACGTCCGCCCCTTACCTGGGGGGGGGGGGGGCACAGAGCCATCAGGGGACGTCATGCTGCAGCATGGGCACGCTTCAGAGGCCACGCCCCCATGAGGACACCCACCTGTGATCTTGGGGATTCCCTCCAGCGAGGGCACAGGGAAGGTGACGACGACGCCCTGGCTGGTGCCCACCCACAGGAGGCCCTGGCAGAGCAGCAGGCTGGACACACACACCTGGCCTGGTGGACGCAGACATGACATCATCACCAGTCCACATCGGACGCCTCAAAGTCCCACAACCATCTGACCTTTAATCTCCTGAGTGCTTCATAGATGGGGGATGATGTTGTCTGCTGGGGGCAAAGTAACAACAACATATGTACACTAACCATTCAAATCAAGACAACACATCTCATTGTGTAGTACCATGTTACCCCACTAGAGAGCTTGTAGTACCATGTTACCCCACTAGAGGGCTTGTAGTACCATGTTACCCCACTAGAGGGCTGTAGTACCATGTTACCCCACTAGAGGCCTGTAGTACCATGTTACCCCACTAGAGAGCTTGTAGTACCATGTTACTCCACTAGAGGGCTGTAGTACCATGTTACCCCACTAGAGAGCTTGTAGTACCATGTTACCCCACTAGAGGGCTGTAGTACCATGTTACCCCACTAGAGGGCTGTAGTACCATGTTACCCCACTAGAGAGCTTGTAGTACCATGTTACCCCACTAGAGGGCTTGTAGTACCATTTTTACCCCACTAGAGGGCTTGTAAATTCATAATTTGTGATTTTGGGCTATACAACATCAACACAGCTGACTGTTTGTCTGGTGACATCACTGAGGGCTCAGCCAATAGCAGCTTGCCTGGCGTCAGGTGGGCGGTGCGGGTGGAGATGTTGACCTCCTGGAGCGGCTCCAGGGTCTCGGTGTGGAACAGGTGGATGGAGGAGCCCCGGCTGAAGGCCATCCACACACCTCCACCCGAACAGGTCATGTGACTCACACTGCAGCCGGCATCAGGGTGAGCTGGGAAACTCTGCAGGGGGGGGGGGAGAGAGAGAGAGAGGGGAGGAGAGAGAGAGAGGAGAGAGAGAGGGAGAGAGAGAGAGAGAGAGAGGGGGGGGTGAGAGGGGGGAGAGACATTATTTTGGGAGCTCATGAATAATGTTTTGTAGAAATGAAGACACTTTGTTTTCCATAGAAGCGTAAAGTTAAAACGTGTCACATGTTGTTCGTCAGGGCAACAGGTTAGTAACACAGGGATGTAAAGCAAATAGAGAAGTAAGACTGAAGATACACTGAGCTCCTCCTCCTCCCCTCCTCCTCCTCCTCCTCCTCCTCCTCCTCCTCCTCCTCCTCCTCCTCCTCCTCCCCTCCCTCCCTCCCTCCTCCTCCTCCTCCTCCTGTGTGTCTTCATGTATGTGAAACACACCTTGAGAAGGTCTCTCAGAGTCCTCATGTCAGAGTCCTCATGTCAGAGTCCTCATGTCAGAGTCCTCATGTCAGAGTCCTCATGTCAGAGTCCTCATGTCAGAGTCCTCATGTCAGAGTCCTCATGTCAGAGTCCTCATGTCAGAGTCTCTGTGGACTCACCACACGGCGCCTGGGAGATTATTTCTATATCTGTCTGTGGAGTTGTGATGAAATCCTTCTCTTTGTGCTTTAAGCTAAATCCTGTTCCAGCGGTGAGGAATGAGGACAGCAGAGCAGCTGCAGGCGGCTCAGCAGGTCATGTGACTCCTGAGCAGGTCATGTGACTCCTGAGCAGGTCATGTGACCCCTGAGCAGGTCATGTGACCCCTGAGCAGGTCATGTGACTCCTGAGCAGGTCATGTGACCCCTGAGCAGGTCATGTGACCCCTGAGCAGGTCATGTGACTCCAGCATCTGGACTGGAGGGGCATTTAATGTGAAGTAATGTGATGCAACACTGGCCAAGAACTGTCAGCCAATCACAGGCCGTACCTGTGGAGGAGGCCGTACCTGTGAGAGGAGGCTGGACCCTTGGATGACGGTGACCCGGTTGGCGCAGCCGGCCCAGACGGCGTCTCCCAGAGCCAGCAGACTGCAGACCGGCTCAGAGCCCGCTGTCACCTGTCGGCAGCAGTCCGGGTCCCAGAGCCGCTCTGGGGACAGAGGGGTCAACACACCTGCAGCCGGCAGCGGCCCGCGGGTTCTTCTGAGGACTCACCGCCGGCCCGTCGGGGGTAGACTGACACTTTGCCGCTGGCCAGTCCAGCGAAGAGGAAAGAGGGCGAGTGCTTGAGGGAGAGGACGGGGCCGCCGCCAGGGGTCAGCAAGGTCAACAGGACGTGAGCAGCCGTGTCCACGCTGCCGTACACGAGGATGCTGAGGGGACCAGGAGAAACGTGAAATCCCATCCAAAGACTCACAGCAGCCCTCCTGGAGCCTGACCTGCCGTCCTGCAGCCCCACACAGATGATGTTCCCCCTCCCGGCTGCAGACGGGACCTGCTCCGCCTCCTCCGGGCCGGGACTGGGCTCCTTCACGTACTCCAGGCAGAGGCCCGGCGCCCTGAGCGGGACGGTCTTCACCAGGCGAGGAGAGGCTCGGTTCAGGGAGAAGATCTCCACCTGGTTCAAGCCGCTTCCTCCACCTGCAACCTGAGAGACAACGAGAGACACGGAGCAAGAATAAATGAAACATCGTGAATCAATGTGATGCTTTTTAATGGATACAAGCCTTTGATAAGGTCTACTTTGGTATCCAGCACTTGTAGTACCATGTTACCCCACTAGAGGGCTTGTAGTACCATGTTACCCCACTAGAGGGCTGTAGTACCATGTTACCCCACTAGAGGGCTGTAGTACCATGTTACCCCACTAGAGGGCTGTAGTACCATGTTACCCCACTAGAGGGCTGTAGTACCATGTTACCCCACTAGAGGGCTTGTAGTACCATGTTACCCCACTAGAGGGCTGTAGTACCATGTTCCCCCACTAGAGGGCTTGTAGTACCATGTTACCCCACTAGAGGGCTGTAGTACCATGTTACCCCACTAGAGGGCTGTAGTACCATGTTACCCCACTAGAGGGCTTGTAGTACCATGTTACCCCACTAGAGGGCTGTAGTACCATGTTACCCCACTAGAGGGCTGTAGTACCACGGTCCCCCACTAGAGGGCTGTAGTACCACGTTCCCCCACTAGAGGGCTGTAGTACCACGTTCCCCCACTAGAGGGCTGTAGTACCACGTTCCCCCACTAGAGGGCTGTAGTACCACGTTCCCCCACTAGAGGCGGGACTCACCCAGAGGTAGCCCTGTGGTAAAGACGTGCTGGCCGTGCAGGAGTCCAGCAGGCTGGACTGAGCCGGGCTGTGAAGAGCTGCCTCCAGCTGCAGAGGAAGAGACAATAACTCACTTTAAAAATACAAACATTGTGGTTGTTTCCATGACAACAGGTCAAAGAGAAGAAGAGTTCAGGCTCCAGTGGGATTCAACCGAGGACATTCACATATGTACATAACAAACATGTATTTATTCAATAACGTCTTTATCTAGACAAAGACGTGTCCGCCCAGAGCATCACAGCCAGGAGATAAATCATTCATAGATGCGTGTTCCTAGAAGACGTTTACATGTTGACATGCTCCCGCGTGATGTAAACAACACGCCACACATCACGCTTTAGGGATGTTAATACTCCAGCGCTCACCTTCAGAGGGTGAGAGCTGGAGGAGAAGACGGGAAGCTGGCAGGTGAACTCAGGACGCCTGGAGGGAGCTTTGTTCTGCACGTCCTCTTCTGCACACTCCCACCCAGGACAGTTCTCCTGTCCTACACACACACACACACACACAGGGGTGATGCTCCATTGAACTGAGGGTCAGGGTGACCTCTGACCTCTGCACACAGCTTACTGTGAGCGATCTTGGCGAGGTGGATCCGGTTGACCCAGGAGATCTTGCTGAGGGCGCTGGGCGTGTTGAAGACCACGGTGACCCTCCCTGGACGACCAGACCTGGGGACACACCAGCACCTGAAGCACCAGGCGCCTCCCCTGAGGCCCAGCCCCACCGCAGGCGCAGCCTCCTGACACTCACCTGTCGGGTCTTCCTGGGATGGACAGACGCAGCCGACACCTGTCGGCGTTCTGGATCTCCTCCACCTTCAGGCGGAGCAGCCTCTGCAGAGCCAGACACCAGTCCTGAGACACCGTGGGGTTCAGGTTCTGGGAAAGGAAAGAAGGCCCCGCTGGATGAACTGATGAGTGTGATGAACTGATGAAGTGTTTCCTCTAGACACTGAGGCTCAGCAGCAGGGGGGGTCTCGGAGCTGTTGCTACCTGGTATGTTCCGTGCAGCGAGCCCACCAGCAGGGACACCTCCTGCACCACCGCCAGGTCGTGCTGCAGCTCCTGCAGCTGCTGGTGCAGCCGGGGAGGAGCCAGGGACCCTTCACCTGCAACACAGGGTCCGGCCTCACACCTGATCAACTGGCAGGACTCCAACCGCATGCGATGGGGAGCACAGGTGGTCAGTACCGGGGGCGCTGCAGGGGGCGCTGCTCTGCTGGCTGTCCGGTCCCACCTCCACCACCTGGGTCTGCAGCAAGGGGGCGCACCACTTCACAGAGTACTGGGGGCCAACGGGAACCAGGCTGCTGATGTCAGGGGGCCCCCTGGTGGACACACATGGTATACACGGTTACCGGGTGAGCGGCTCCATCGTCGGTACAGCGTCCCCTCTGAGCGCCACCACCCAGGACCTGGACCTGGACCCGGACCTGGACCTGGACCTGGACCTGGACCTGGACCTGGACCTGGACCTGGACCTGGACCTGGACCTGGACCTGGACCCGGACCTGGACCTGGGACTCCTCAGGTCAGACGGGTTCTCTGGGATCGGATGCTCTCAAAACTCCTACATTCAGATTTCAATCATCACATAAACCACCATGTAGGTGGTGAACGGTAGGAGACTCACTTCCGGTTGACCTTGGCACAGACCAGGGCGTCGTTGAGGAGGAACAGCTTCCGCTCCTTGGACGTGACCACTGGACCGGGACCTCCGAGCAGGAGCTCAGTGAGGAGCTCGCTCCGGATCAGCTGCCGCCGCTCACAGGTCAGCCGCTGGGAGAGGAGCAGAGGAGGAGAGGCGTTTCTGTTCCTCGTGTTGTCCCCGATCCGACGTGAGGTCAAAGGTCAAAGGTCAGCGATGTCTCGGTCCGGACAGGGACTGTGTGTTGGGGCGGTGGGCGTCACCTTTCTGAGGGGGCGGTCCCCCACGCTGCGGGCCAGCTGCTGTAGCTCCGCCTCCTGGTCGGCCAGACGCTTCAGCTGGTTGAGCCGCTCGGCCAGAGCCTCCAGCTCAGTGAGCGCCAGCTGCAGCAGCAGCCGGTCCCCGTGGGGCCGCGGGGTGTTCTTCAGCATGTCCTGCCCAGCAGCACAACACCACAACAACAACAACAACAACAGGTTACCAGGAGTGGAGGGGCAAGAGAAACCATGTGAGGTACACCTGGTGGGAGGAGCTACCATATAAGGTATTACCTGATGGGAGGAGCTACCATGTGAGGTACACCTGGTGGGAGGAGCTACCATGTGAGGTACACCTGGTGGGAGGAGCTACCATATAAGGTATTACCTGATGGGAGGAGCTACCATGTGAGGTACACCTGGTGGGAGGAGCTACCATGTGAGGTACACCTGGTGGGAGGAGCTACCATGTGAGGTACACCTGGTGGGAGGAGCTACCATGTGAGGTACACCTGGTGGGAGGAGCTACCATGTGAGGTACACCTGGTGGGAGGAGTCACCATGTGAGGTACACCTGGTGGGAGGAGTCACCATGTGAGGTACACCTGGTGGGAGGAGCTACCATGTGAGGTACACCTGGTGGGAGGAGTCACCATGTGAGGTACACCTGGTGGGAGGAGTCACCATGTGAGGTACACCTGGTGGGAGGAGTCACCATGTGAGGTACACCTGGTGGGAGGAGCTACCATGTGAGGTAGCCCCTCCCATCAGGACTAATGATGACTTCTCATTAGCTGTCCCGTTCGAGGAGGATAGGAGCGTCATCGTCGTGCTTGTGTCGTGGTAGCAGTGTAGAGGGGGAACATTCCAACGGGCTTTCCATTTACCCACAATGCACTGCTGCATGCTTTCACTTCCTCTTCTCAGAAACCAAAGTGTCAGTAAATATGAAGGCCGGGAAATGAAACTGACTGCCCTCTGAGGGAGAGCATGACATCAATGTGTGTGTGTGTGTGTGTGTGTGAGACTCACCTGCAGCAGCAGGATGAACTGAGGGAAGCGTTGGATGGGTTTCACCATCAGGCCGTACAGAGTGATGCGGTCTGGACTGGAGGCCTGCTGCTTCTGGAGGTCACACAGAGGTCACATGGAGGTCACATGGAGGTCACACAGAGGTCAAATGGAGGTCACACAGAGGTCACACAGAGGTCACATGGAGGTCACGAGGCAGAACATTTCACGTCACGGTGTTCTAGTCACAAAGTGTTAAAGGGTCCAAACTTCCTCTCAGTAGTTGCGTAACTGATTTTATTGATTGCTCTTTTATTGCCTAACACCACATTTCTTAAATCAAGTTCAATGTGTGAGATCCAAAGCTCCTGCAACCCGTCCAGTCCACCGGTTCTGACCCAACAACTCCACTGTTCACCTTCAGGAAGTCCAGGAAGGCGGGTTTGGACACGCAGGCCTTCTTGATGAGCGTCAAGGCGTGGGTGAAGTTGTTGATGTAGTCACTGTACACCTCCAGCACCATGGACTTAGAGAACTGAGGAGGACACAGACTCAGGACCGGGACCAGGTCCACCGGGTCCACCAGGGACCAGGTCCACCAGGGACCAGGTCCACCGGTTCTGGTCGCACAGCGACTAAACGCTCTGGCTCATGGGACAGTTCACCCAAGAGCTCCATGGAAGCATGTGTGATGTGAAACGAGAAGACGGCACTCAGAGACACACGTTCAGAGTTACTGAGGCTGGTAACGGGGGAAGGAAAGGAAAGAAGGAGTCAGGAAAGAAGGAGGAGTGGGTGACTCACCGAGGCGACGAACAGGTCCCCGATGGTCTCGCTGAGGTCCCACTCGGCCACGCGGGCCGCCAGGGCGATCTGGAACACGGCGTGGCACTGGTGGATCTCCGGCAGGCGGTAGAAGATGCGGCGCACCTTGCTGGGGGTCAGGATGCTGGGCGGCGCCAGCAGAGGCTTCTGGTACTCCTGGACAGAGGGGGGTCAGCGGGGCTCTGGGGGGGGGGGGGGGCTCCGGTACCTGGAGGATCCTCTGGAGGGAGTGCAGGTAGCGGCTCTCGCTCTGCACGATGGAGCTGAGGATGAGGCGTCGGACCACCTGAGGACCAGGTGAGTCAGACACATGACACGGTCAGCGGCCACAGGTGAGCTACACGGCCAGCCTGAGCCTCACCTGCTGGCCGCTGAGCCCCTCCGGCGGGGGGCCGAGCTGCGGGGGCGGATGCTTCAGCTCGCACACGGACACGTCCAGGTACCCGGCGGCGTCCCGACCCTCACCTGCAACAGCAACACCAGCTCCCTATGACTCCGCTCCGGCGGCTGGGTGGCGGACACACCTGCTGTCGGTTCTACCCGCTGAGCACCTGTGGGCTCTCTCCTCTGCGGGAACGCCACCTTGCGAATCATGGCTAACGATGTCTTTTGGAGGCCGCCCCTGGTGCCGCTCCTCGCCGCCTTCATCAGCTGCTGCACCTGGACACACAACACAGGTAAGCATCCTCACACCAACGCCGGCTCAGTCAGACTCCTCCTACCTCACTGTCAGACTCCTCCTACCTCACTGTCAGACTCCTCCTACCTCACTGTCAGACTCCTCCTACCTCACTGTCAGACTCCTCCTACCTCACTGTCAGACTCCTCCTACCTCACTGTCAGACTCCTCCTACCTCACTGTCAGAGCCGTAGACACTCAGACTCCTCCCACCGTAGAGTCACAGCCCCTGAGACTCCTTCAGCCCGTCTGCAGGCGGCTGGAGGCGGAGCCACCGTGGTCATGCAGCTGCAGCTCGTGATGAGGCCGACGGTCCTTCAGGGGTCAGAGGTCAGGGGTCAGGGGTCGTCTCTAATGCATGAGCCTGAAGACGACGTCCTAAAGACTCCTCTCCAATTCCTGCGCCTCGTGAGAACAACACGACGCTCTCGCTCTCGCCTGAGAAGCGAAGACGTGTTCTCGTGTCTCAGAAGCTCCTCCCGACTCGTCTCTTAAACTCTCGGAGAGGGAAGTCCGCTGGCGGAGCACGAGGTGCTGACGGAGGGCTTCACTTCCTCTTTGGTCAGCCCGCTGCACGCCGTGCTCAGGAGGGGGCGTGGCCACCCACAGGGGCTGAGGGGGGCGTGGCCACCCCCAGAGCCCCCAGAGCCCCCTCAGGGGTCAGGGGGGGTCAGAGGGGGTCAGGGGGGATTAGGAGGGGTCAGGGGGGGTCAGAGGGCGTCAGGACTCAGGAGGGGTCAGGGGGGGTCAGGAGGGGGTCAGGAGGGGTCAGGGGGGGGTCAGGGAGGGGTCAGCATCTCATAACCTGATGGCAGGTGAGCTCAGACAAGTGGAATACTTGTTGCTCACGTCTGCAGGCTGGAGGGCTGTGATGGATCAGGTGTGAGATCAGGTGAGGCCCGTGGACTTTGGTTCCTGCAGACAGGTCTGCTGTGTGCATGGAGAACACACCTCGGGGTCACCTGCAGGTCACGTGCATTCACCTGTTTGTCGGTCACGTGCAGAATGAGGCTGTTCTTACATGACCACGTTACTCACATCAGAACTACTACACTAAGCTGCTTTTAAACCGGGTCTCTACGGATAATGCCCGGTCCACCGGCTCTCTCACCTGCCCTCCGGAGGTCTCCCGGGCCCGGCGGCGTTACCCGGCCAAAGGAGCGGCTCCGCCGGCTCCACCGGCTCAGCTCGGGGCGGCGGGAGCTCCAGCCTTTGGTTCCCCGAGAAACTCTTCTTTCCGGGGGTTTCCTCTTGTGTCTCCCCCTCTCTCTCCTCCTCCTCCTCCTCCTCCTCCTCTTCCTCTCGTGCTCCCGCTTTCCCGCCGCAGCGCGTGAGCTTCACTTCCAACAAGCTGGTTGTGCTTTGGGGCGGAGCTTCATCTGAGACCACGCCCCCTCAATGTGAGCGACGAAGCTTCAAATAAATGAATAAATATTGATATATATATTTATTAGTGTTTTGCCCGTTTATGAAAGAACACTTCTATTGTCTAATGGGCATAATAGTGAAGCTATTGAAGAGTCAGGTCAAAGTTCACCAGCATAAACATGGCGGTGCTGTAACCATGGTAACTAAAGCGTTTCCGTAGATATTTAACAAACAGAAGCAGTTCGGTCTTTGGTTTGTTTTGTAACAACACGTTTGGGTTACATTTTATTTAAAATTCATTAAACCGTAGCCAGTTGGATGTCTGCCAGATGGTGACCGCGGGTCGTTTCCTCCCCATTGTATTTATGTCATGTGCATTTCCACCACTAGATGGCGCTGTGGCCTGTCTGCAGGAATGATAACATTGTTTATGTTTCTCAGAGCATAAACAATGCACCTTTGTCGTGTTTTCTTGTGTAATTAATGACAACTACAATTATTAAACAACTCTGTATTTCTACAATACAATATCTTTGCTTCAGAAATAGAAATGATACAATGATCGGCAATAGAATTCAAATATGAATATGAAAAGCTCCACATGAGGGAGCTCTGTGATGAGCGATGATGAGCCGCAGCGGGAGGTACCATTATAATATTATAGATGAATATCAACACATTGAGTGTTGTTTAGATCATATTTGTGCAATGTGGTTGACGATTGTACAACTATTCATATCAATGTTGTCCAGGTTCAGACTCCAGAGGATTAGTCATGCTCCACTAATGTTACCGTAATCATCTCCATCCTCCCATAATGCATCTGGGCTGCGTGACGGCGGCAACGTGTCACAACAATACACACACAGTCAGTCATGTACCTGCATGAATCACCTCCTTACGCAAGCAGTTAGATATTATGATTTTATGATTTTATGATTTTATGATTAGCCCATCCGTTTTATTCCTGATTACCCAGCATGCCTTAGTGAAGGTTTAAAGACTCCAGAATATCCCATGGAGGATTCTTTATGAACCCTTTCTTCTTTTCTTTTTACTAACTTGACTTTATTTATCAGCCCTAGAGTCAGTTAAAGTCAGTTAAAATGTGTTTCATCAGATTTTAGGAAAAATAAAACAACAAAAGAAGAATTCTTGGTATGAAAAAGAGTTTATTTATTTATTTATTTGTTATCAACAATAAACACATAAATAGTTAAAGCATCTCCTGGAGGTCTTCCCTGTTACAGCGGGTATAGTGAGAATGTGTTACATAGATATAGATGTATAAATGTATAGATGTATAGATGCATAGATATAGATGTATAGATGTATAGATGCATAGATATATATATATAGATATAGATATATAGATGTATAGATATATAGATGTATATATATAGATATATAAATGTATAGATATATAGATGCATAGATGTATATATATGTATATATATAGATGCATATATAGATGTATAGATATATATATATATAGATGTATAGATGTATATATAGATATAGATATATAGATGTATAGATATATAGATGTATAGATGTATATATATAGATGTATATATATATAGATGTATAGATATATATATATATGTATAGATATATATATAGATGTATAGATATATAGATATATATATAGATGTATGTATATATAGATATATAGATGTATGTATATATAGATATATAGATATAGATGTATAGATATAGATGTATATATATAGATGTATAGATGTATATATATGTATAGATATATATATATATATAGATGTATAGATATATATAGATGTATGTATATATAGATATATAGATATAGATGTATAGATGTATAGATATAGATGTATATATATAGATGTATAGATATATATATGTATAGATATATATATAGATGTATAGATATAGATATATAGATGTATAGATATATATATAGATGTATGTATATATAGATATATAGATATAGATGTATAGATGTATAGATATAGATGTATAGATATAGATGTATAGATGTATATTCACACAGCTGAACTGTGACTCATGCAAAACCACACGTGTGCATCTCAGTGTTGTTCCTTCGGTTGCAGATCAAACTCTAATCCACCTTTGACCTTTGACCTGGAGGCTGCCGGCTACCCTGAAGGGGGACAACACAGACAGGATCAGTTGCCGGTCATGTGGCTGCATCGCCCGGCCCCGAGGCCTCACCTCTGCCGGCGTTGCAGCCCAGGCCGCTGGCGTTCCCGATGCGGTCCATGCGGGCCCCGAAGCAGCCGGAGGAGCTCTGCCTCCTGGCGCTCAGCAGCAGGTCCTGCAGGCGGCTCCTCTGGCTCGCAGTCCTGCCGCCGAGTCCTGGATGCGGTTCCGGTCCGGAGGGCTCTCGGTTCCCCTCGGGGTCCGGGCTCCATCCCCCGCCGGCCGGGTCGTCCTGGGGGGCCCGGTTGGTCCCTTGGTAGTCGGCTTCAAAGGCCTCCTCCTGGGCCAGAGAGGCCTCCTCCTGGGCCGCCTGGGCCAGAGAGGCCTCCAAGCGCTCCACGAGAGCCTGGGAGGAGAGGAGCCGTTTGAAAGAAAGGTTTGGATTTGTTAGCACAGGGCCCTGAAACATACAGCATGTCCTCAACATGCTAATCTATAGCATACACCATGCTAATCTATAGCATACAACATGCTAATCTATAGCACACAACATGCCAATCTATAGCATACAACATGCTAATCTATAGCATACACCATGCTAATCTATAGCATACAACATGCTAATCTATAGCACACAACATGCCAATCTATAGCATACAACATGCTAATCTATAGCATACAACATGCTAATCTATAGCATACAACATGCTAATCTATAGCATACAACATGCTAATCCATAGCATACAACATGCTAATCTATAGCATACACCATGCTAATCCATAGCATACAACATGCTAATCTATAGCATACACCATGCTATGGAATGAGAGCTGTATCTTTATCATTAAACACGTTCCCATGGAACTTATTTGCATTTTCATATTTTTGCACAATATAAAAAAAATGTTGAGTTAAAAGTCAAAATATGACTGAAAGTTGGGATTAGGATGAAAATGACAAGTATGAAACTAAAGGAAACTATAAAACGACTTATTGCATCATGAAGAACAATTATAACATAGAACGGCAGAATATGTATTTTATTTTATTTATAATATTACCAAAGTGCTCTGCCCTGACTTTATGAAGCTCCGTATCGTAACTGTGGTTATTGTTATCATAACTTGGGTATGAAATGTATCCCCCCCCCTCTAAGCCCCCACACACACATCAACACCTCCTTATCTCCTCCCTCACTAAACTGACCTTGTGCTTCTGACTTGTGTCTTGCAATGTAAAACATCTTTTAAAGTATTAAATAAATTATATTGGACATAAAATATCTGTCAACATTTCTCAAGTGTTTATCAACATTTTATATACAACATGTTTAATTAAATACTTTTCATTTGTTTCTGACTTTTATCTTGCAATAAATAAATAAAAAGTATTGAATAATAAATACTGGATGTACAACACTTTTTAAATATTGAGGTTATTAATCTGGTACTGTGAGAGAGGTCGTGACCTTAGTGACCCCAGTGACCCCAGTGACCCCAGTGACCCCAGTGGAGCAGAACACCTGAACTAAGAAGACCAAATAACTGCGTGCTTCAGAACCCAGAGTTAACTTACTGAAGAGCTTCTCACACCGACTCAACAGCGCCCCCTGTGGAGGGTGCTCACCTCGCAGGACACTGAACACACGCCCTGTCTTTAAAGCCGACTTCACACACACAGGTGAGGTGACCTCAGGTGAGGTGGTGTCCTACCTTGATCTGGGCCAGCTCCCCGGGGGCGGAGCCTCTTCCCAGGACGTGGCTGTGGACCAGGGCCACTTGGCTCAGCAGGACCAGCAGGACCAGCAGGACCACGGTCCTCATGGTCTCCTCCTGCTGCTCTACGCTACAGCAGCGCGGCCGGAGAACTTTATATACACGGGACACACACACACACTCTCACACGCACACACACACACTCTCACACTCACACACTCTCACACTCACACACACACTCTCTCACACACACACACACTCACACACACACTCTCTCACACACACACACACTCACACACACACTCTCACACGCACACACACACACTCTCACACTCACACACTCTCACACTCACACACACACTCTCTCACACACACACACTCTCACACACTCACACACACACTCACACACACACTCTCACACACACACACACACACTCACACACACTCACTCACCGTCAGTGTCAGTGGCTCATCGTCTGGTAGCGCGCCTCAAGAGCATTCTGACACCTCAGCTCGATAACACGGCTGGTCAGATGTCCCTTCAAGTGGCGCTAGGTGTGTGTGTGTGGTTGTGTGTGTCTGTGTGTGTGTGTGTGTGTGTGTGTGTGTGTGTGTATCATAACGCGTACCAGCAGCAGTGGCATGACCTCAGGACCGTCTCTGAGCTCTGAGCTCAGACGTGTGACGGCAGGAATGCAGCGTTCACAGCGTACCATAGTAGGTAGAGCTGCTGCCCCGGGTCAACAGGTCAGGAGAGGAGGAAGAGGAGGAAGAGGAGGGAGAGGAGGGAGATGAGGGAGAGGAGGAAGAGGAGGAAGAGGAAGGAAGAGGAGAGGGAGAGGAGGAAGAGGGAGAGGAGGAAGAGAAGAGGAGGAGAGAGGAGAGGAGGGAGAGAGGAGAGAGGAGGAGGAGGAGGGAGGAAGAGGAGGAGAGGGAGGGAGGAGGGAGGAGGAGGAGGAAGAGGGAGGGAGAGAGGAGGAGAGAGGGGAAGGAGAGAGGGGAGAGGAGGGAGAGAGGGAGAGGAGAGGAGGGAGAGGGAGGGAAGAGGGAGGAGAGGGAGGGGAGAGGGAGGAGAGAGGGAGGAGAGGGAGGGGGAGGAGGAGGAGGAGAGAGGAGAGGAGGAGGGAGAGAGGAGGAGGAGAGAGGGAAGAGGGAGGAGAGGAGGAGAGGAGGGGAGGAGAGGAGGAGAGGAGGAGAGGAGGGAGAGGAAGGAGGAGGGAGGAGGAGGAGAGGAGGAGAGGAGGAAGGAGAGGAGGGAGGAGGGAGAGGGAGAGGAGGGAGAGGGAGAGGAGGAGAGAGGGGAGAGGAGAGGAGGAGGGAGGAGGGAGAGGAGGAAGAGGAGGGAGAGAGGGAGGAAGGAGGAGAGAGGAGAGGAGGGAGAGGAGAGAGGAGAGAGGAGGAAGAGGAGATAGAGGAAGGAGGGAGGGGAGAGAGGAGAGGAGGGGAGAGAGAGGGAGGGGAGAGGAGAGAGGAGATGAGATGAGGAAGGGAGAGGGAAGGCTCCTCTAGGAGCCTTAGAGATAGAGGAAGGAGGTGAGGCTTCTCTAGGAGCCTTAGAGGTAGGGGAAGGAGGTGAGGCTTCACTAGGGACCTTAGAGAAAGAGCAAAGAGATGAGGCTCCTCTAGGAGCCTTAGAGAGAGGAAGGAGGTGAGGCTTCTAGGAGCCTTAGAGATAGAGGAAGGAGACGAGTTCCTCTAGGAGCCTTAGAGATAGAGGAAGGAGGTGAGGCCTCTAGGAGCCTTAGAGATAGAGGAGGAGTGAGGCGAGGGCCTTAGAGATAGAGGAAGGAGATGAGGTTCCTCTAGGAGCCTTAGAGATAGAGGAAGGAGGTGAGGCTTCTCTAGGAGCCTTAGAGATAGAGGAAGGAGATGAGGTTCCTCTAGGAGCCTTAGAGATAGAGGAAGGAGGTGAGGCTTCTCTAGGAGCCTTAGAGATAGAGGAAGGAGGTGAGGCTTCTCTAGGAGCCTTAGAGATAGAGGAAGGAGATGAGGTTCCTCTAGGAGCCTTAGAGATAGAGGAAGGAGGTGAGGCTTCTCTAGGAGCCTTAGAGATAGAGGAAGGAGGTGAGGCTTCTCTAGGAGCCTTAGAGATAGAGGAAGGAGATGAGGTTCCTCTAGGAGCCTTAGAGATAGAGGAAGGAGGTGAGGCTTCTCTAGGAGCCTTAGAGAGAGGGGGTCGTGGTTCGATGCCCGACTCCGCTCGCCCATGTCGATGTGTCCTTGAGCAAGGCACTGATATGACACTGTGGAGCTTGGCTCCGCCCATCAGTGTGAATGATGTCATGTTGTGTTAAAGAGCTTTGAGTGGTTCCATTACCCAGAATGCACCTCTGTAGACTGCTCTGAGGATATGGGGTCAGATGCAACTACAGTGAAGAAATGCTTCTGATGTAGGGAGGCCTTCAGCTGTGTGTGTGTGTGTGTGTGTGTGTGTGTGTGTGTGTGTGTGTGTGTGTGTGTGTGTGTGTGTGTGTGTGTGTGTGTGTGTGTGTGTGTGTGGGTGTGTGTGTGTGTGTCTCTGTGAGTGTGTCTGTGAGTGTGTGTTTGTGTCTGTGAGTGTGTGTCTGTGAGTGTGTGTGTCTGTGAGTGTGTGTGTGTGTGTCTGTGAGTGTGTGTCTGTGAGTGTGTGTCTGTGAGTGTGTGTGTGTGTGTGTGTGTGTGAAGCAACACTGTAGTTCAGAGATGCAGTTGTAAACATTTATTGAAACACTCGACATAAACAACAGTCCATTATAAATAAATAATACTTGTAATCCACCAACAATATTTAATAAATATGATAAATAAATAAGTTCAGATATAAGCGGTGGAGCCGCTGCAGCTCCAGGAGTTAGACGGTACCGATCAGCTGGTCTTGGGATCTGAGGAGCAGAGGAGAGCAGCGGTTATGAGGATGTGACCGCTGGTCCCTGAACGCCTCTCAGCCCAGGTGACTCACAGTAGCGGCCCACCGGGGTGCAGCCCAGCGAGCTGGAGGAGCCGATGCGGTCCATGCGGCGCCCGAAGCAGTTTGAGGACTTCCTGCTGGAGTCGGACCGGAGGCCCTTCAGGTCCCGGGCCCAGAGCAGCGCCCTGATGGAGGCCTCCTCCTCCGGGCCCAGAGCCCGGTCCACAGAGACCCCCTGGTCCACAGAGACCCCCTGGTCCACTGAGACCCCCTGGTCCACAGAGACCCCCTGGTCCACTGAGACCCCCTGGTCCACATCCGGGAGGGACTCCTCTAGTCTGTAAAGGAGAACCTGCAACACACACACACACACACACGTTAGGGTAATTCTGCTGATTTACATCAAGAGGACCGGCCCCCAGACAGAAGCATGGGAAGACCCCGGAGAGCCGGTGGGGCATCATCATGATGATGTCATCATGATGATGCCATCATGATGACATCATCACACCGGTTGCTGTCGGCTCTGCGCTCCAGTTTAACTTCATGGCCCCGTGAGGTCACTGATCATCTCCATCCAGCCTCTGACAGAAGAGGCTGCAGAGGTCCTCCGCAGGGACCCGGGCCCCCAGAACCCAGAGCCCAGAGCCCAGAACCCAGAACCCAGAGCCCAGAGCCCAGAACCCAGAGCCCAGAGCCCAGAACCCAGAGCCCAGAGCCCAGAGCCCAGAACCCCCCCTGAAGACCCACCTTGAGGAGGTCCAGGTCGGGGTCCGTGAGCCCGGGGCTGACGGGGCGAGAGCTGCAGAGCTGCAGCAGGAGCAGGAGGCCACACAGGGGGGCGCGGGGACGCATGTTCCTGGGAGATGCTGTGGGGTCCGAGATGAAGATGCTCCTCTTCCTCTCTCCTCTTCCTCTCTGGGAGCTGTTTGGATGCCGGAGCCTCAGCAGCTCTTTTATAGCCGGACCGCGGAGCGATGCCGGGAACCGGACCGGCATTCCTGACACCTGCTCTGATAACGGAGCGGACGGAAACGTCTCCTTTTAAAGCGCTGCCTCCTCCAGGGGAGCGCCGCGTGGGGGGCAGGCCTCCGGACCCCCGGACCCCCAGAGCCCTAGACCCCCAGACCTCCAGACCTCCAGACCCCCAGACCCCAGGACCCCCAGACCCCTAGACCTCCAGACCTCCAGACCTCCAGACCTCCAGACCTCCAGACCCCAGACCCCCAGACCTCCAGACCCCTGACCCCCTGACCCCCTGACCCCCAGACCCCAGACCCCCTGACCTCCACCGTCTGCCCTCGGGACGCCGTTGTTGTGACGCAGCGACAGGAAGTAGTGAAGACGTGACGGGTTTCTAAATGAGGGGAGGACGTCACCTCAGAGGAACTCAGACCGCCAGAAGGTCCTGAGGAGGTGGCATGAGCTCCACCATCTCTCAGGGTGCTGACCTCTGACCTCTGACCTCTGACCTCTGACCCCTGACGACTCTCATCATGAACTGTACAATCATTTGTCTTACTTCTGAGTTTTGGGGCTCAAGTTTGATTCTGAACAACCTGAAGATATGTTCTCAGGTTTTTTATGAAGATCTTAATGTAAACAAATAAACATATAAACATGTAAAGAAATAAACATTAAACATAAAAACAAATAAACATATAAACATGTAAACAAATAAACATGTAAACATATAAGCATATACCTGTAAACATGTAAACATATAAACATATAAGCATATAAACATGTAAACATATAAACATGTAAACATATCAACATGTCAACATGTAAACATATAAACATGTAAACATGTAAACATATAAACATGTAAACATATCAACATATCAACATTTAAATATGTAAACATGTAAACATATAAACATGTAAACATATAAACATATAAACATATCAACATGTCAACATTTAAACATATAAACATGTAAACATATAAACATGTAAACATATCAACATGTCAACATGTAAACATATAAACATGTAAACATATAAACATATAAACATATCAACATGTCAACATTTAAACATATAAACATATAAACATATAAACATATAAACATGTAAACATATCAACATGTCAACATGTAAACATATAAACATATCAATATGTAAACATATAAACATTTAAACATGTAAACATATAAACATGTCAACATTTAAACATGTAAACATATAAACATGTAAACATATCAACATGTCAACATTTAAATATGTAAACATATAAACATGTAAACATGTAAACATATAAACATATAAACATGTAAACATATAAACATATCAACATGTCAACATTTAAACATATAAACATGTAAACATATCAACATGTCAACATGTAAACATATAAACATGTAAACATATAAACATATAAACATATCAACATGTCAACATTGAAACATTTAAACATGTAAACATATAAACATGTCAACATTTAAACATTTAAACATGTAAACATATAAACATGTAAACATATCAACATGTAAACACAATAGTAGTAGGTCCTCCTCTGGGTGATCTGATTGTCTCGTGCTCCGTCACCATGGATACGCGGTCACACACAGCGGGTCTCTTCTGTTGAGGTGTTGCGCAACACTCAGCGAACAGCGCCCCCCAGTGTACACATAGAGGTACATGACCACGTGGTGGCCACGCCCCCTGCTGACGGACCGTCATCAACATTCCGACACACAGAGTTCACTTTATTTATCAACAGTTATTTTTAGTTTGACCCAGTGACGTCAGAGTCACACACAAACACGTATCGTAGAGGAAGTGACGTCAGAGTCCAACACAAACGCTTCCCCCAGAGAGGAAGTGACGTCAGAGTCCAACACAAACACGTCCCAGAGAGGAAGTCCAGCTACAGTTGAGATGTGAGGAACGTTCCAGACCAGACACGTGACAGGACTGACACGTCCACCTGTCACAGGTGACACGTGGAAACTCATTCATCGTTTATTCTTATGAGTTATTAACGTGACGTCACGTGACATAAACAAGCGTTTAGAACCGTTCCCAGTTGTTGCCTCAGACAGCATCACGTGACGTGGACCCGCCGGTGTTCTGTCATTTTTTGCTGCCTTGTCAGAATTTGCGCGGTTCCGAGCCAGCTGCACTTATTAACAATGAAAAGCATTCCCACAACGCACTGCGCGTTCATGTGACGTGCACGTGGCGTGCACAGTCATAACGGAGACACAATAATCTGACTCTTAGAAATAATCAAACTTTAATACAAGAAAACTTTATCCAACAATAATAAAGAATAAATACAAGTCCAATAAAGTACCATTTAATACATCAAGAGAAACACAGCACATGCATGAGCGTGAGGAGCTGCGCGCGCTCCCGCGGATGGAGATCCAGCTGTTGGAGAACAAAGACACGTGACACACTATTAATGATGTTTATGGATCTATAAACAATGATCTTTATCCCTGAACCCTTCACGTCATGAGACCCGCCCGAGCGCGCGGCGCCGGGCGCATGCACGAGGCGGGCATTATACCCAGCACGACATGAATCATCTAATAACTGCTCTCACATCTCATATTATAACTATATATATGCATATATATATATATATATATATATATATATATATATATATTTATATATATTTATATATATATATAAATAATATATAATAATATAATAAATATATATACATGGTATGTATATATATATTTATATGTGTATATATATATATATATATATATATATATATATATATATATATATATACATATATATATATATATATATATATATATATATACATATATACATAATATATACATGTCTCTTCTCTCACAGCTTCAGGACCACATCGCTTCTCTTCTGATATGAAAATAATATGTTTTTGTAATCATGAATATTAAGCAGCTGATTAGAATACCTCAGACCTCAGAGCTTCAGTCCTTCAGCACCCGAGCCCGCTGAAGGACCCGATCCTCTCAAGCCGGACCCCGAAGCAGCTCCTCAGGCCGCCCTTCTTGTTCCGGCTCCACGAGCGCTTGGAGGTCCTCTGGAGGTCTTTGAAGAGCCGCGCAAGGAGGTTTTGTTTGGCCTCCAGAACCGAGTTGCTGGGGTCGGAGGGGTCCTGGTCCTGGGCCTGGTCCTGGTCCTCTGAAGCCCCGAACCACGACTTGTCTGTGAGTCCATCCTTCTTCTTCTCCTGCTCTGAGGAGGAGTATGGCGCGGGGTGGATCTCCTCTTCCAGAAGCTGCTCCAGGCTCTGAGGAGTTATTAAAGTGTCAGAGAAGCACCTTGAGTAGGCCACTCACTCCTCCTCGTGTCCTTGGACTCCTCCTCGTGTCCTGGTTCCTTACCTGCAGGGCTGGGGGGGTCCTGGCTCCTCCGGCGCGCAGCAGCAGCATCAGAGCGCAGCAGCAGACCAGGGCGCGCGCCTTCATGGTGGAGATGTGAGGAGCAGCTGCTCGCGCCTCCTTTATAGCGACCTGGTTCTCCTCCTCCGGGCTCGCGCCAGGTGCACCTCCTTTATGGCGACCTGGTTCCGTCACGAGGCTGCCGCCAGTTAACGAGCTGTGACTTCTCTCGGGGTCCTGCGGGTCTCTCCTCTCCACTGGGCCGTGCAGCTGACATTTAAATGTCTTCAGCCCTCCATTAAAGAACTGATGAGAACATCAGCTAAAGGAGAGGAGGAGCTAACCCCGAGAGAGAGGGGGGAGGGGGGGAGAGAGAGATGAAGAGATGATGGATAGATAGATAGATAGATAGATAGATAGATAGATAGATAGATGATGGATGGATGATGGATGATGGATGGATGATGGATGGATGGATGATGGATGATGGATGGATGATGGATGGATGATGGATGGTGGATGGATGATAGATGATGGATAGTGGATGGTGGAATGTCCTCCTGAATGCAGCGTGGCTGTAGCTCCTCCCACTAAACACAGACCTTCACCAGAGGATCTGGTGGACCTGGAGGTCACATGGTGCGCTCCACTCTCTGGTGGCTTGACGTTTAAGCTCCTCCCCCTCCTCCACCTCTCCTGGCTGAAGCTCCTCCCCCTTCATGGCGCTCTGTTCCCGTCCCAGATTGCTCCCGGACTCCCACGCCATGACATCACGGCTCCGGCGGCGGTGGAAAGGGGCGTGCCGCTGGGCGCCCTGATAAGGTCTCCTGAGGCTGCTGCATATGGATGTGTCTATTCATAGCAGAGGTCACGACCCCCAGCTCAGGCCCCACACACACTCATCACGTACGGATACCATCACGCTGTGGGGAACCAACGAGCTGCGTCCAACGCTAACCAGTCAGCTGACCTTCATCACCTGTGACTGCTGCCTCCTCTTCTTCACACACCTGTTGATGTTTACGTGTCGTTGTGTTTATGAACTCTCAGAAGCTCCTGACTGATCTGAGAGGAACTACACAACAACACATCGCCCCGACCACCAGCTAACGGCATGAGCGTTAGTATGAGTGTTAGCATGAGCGTTAGCATGAGCGTTGGCATGAGAGTTGGCATGAGCTTTAGCATGAGCGTTGGCATGAGCTTTAGCATGAGCGTGAGCGTTGGCATGAGCGTTAGCATGAGTGTTAGCATGAGCGTTGGCATGAGCGTTGGCATGAGCGTTAGCATGAGCATTAGCATGAGCGTTAGCATGAGCTTTGGCATGGGCGTTAGCATGAGCGTTAGCATGAGCGTGAGCATGAGCATTAGCGTTGGCATGAGCGTTGGCATGAGCGTTGGCATGAGCGTTGGCATGAGCGTTAGCATGAGCTTTGGCATGGGCGTTGGCATGAGCGTTAGCATGAGCTTTGGCATGGGCGTTAGCATGAGCGTTAGCATGAGCGTGAGCATGAGCATTAGCGTTGGCATGAGCGTTGGCATGAGCGTTGGCATGAGCGTTGGCATGAGCGTTAGCATGAGCTTTGGCATGGGCGTTGGCATGAGCGTTAGCATGAGCTTTGGCATGGGCGTTAGCATGAGCGTTAGCATGAGCGTGAGCATGAGCATTAGCGTTGGCATGAGCGTTGGCATGAGCGTTGGCATGAGCGTTGGCATGAGCGTTGGCATGAGCGTTAGCATGAGCTTTGGCATGGGCGTTAGCATGAGCGTTAGCATGAGCGTGAGCATGAGCATTAGCGTTGGCATGAGCGTTGGCATGAGCGTTGGCATGAGCGTTGGCATGAGCGTGAGCGTGTACGATATATTTTACAGTCCTGAGTGCTCCGGCTCCTTAAACATGAAACATGGAGGTTGAACAAAGAACAAAGAGCTGCTCAAAGTCACCATGCCGTCCTCTCATGTGGGTCTGAGCCTGGAGGCCGTGATGAGGTACTACAGCTGCTGGTCCTGTGAGGTCAGCTCTTCCATGTCTAGTCCTCCTCCACCTGATTGGCTGATGGCCCTTCGGACATCCAGACCCCCCCCCCTAATAACTCACATGAAGACATTATGAAGGAGCTTTATTAAACAATAAAGCACAGGAGACGTCCTGCGACACACGTCCGCCTAGCAACACATCGGATACAAAAGAATCTCTTAAATGAACATGAAGCAGAAACATGAAGCTCACGAGGAATGTTCCACGACAATAATCATAAACAATAAAACGGTTTCCACTTCCTCGTACTGGCCTTCGTCCCAGTGCTTTAGTCCCTGAAGACCCTCTAGTCCCTGAAGACCCTCTAGTCCCTGAAGACCCTCTAGTCCCTGAAGACCCTCTAGGGCCCTGAAGACCCTCTAGTCCCTGAAGACCCTCTAGTCCCTGAAGACCCTCTAGTCCCTGAAGACCCTCTAGGGCCCTGAAGACCCTCTAGTCCCTGAAGATCCTCTAGGGCCTTGAAGACCCGCTAGTCCCTGCTCAGGGCGAGTCTATATAATTACGTTCCTGTTTCTTACTCAGTAAAAACAAAAGAACAACAAAGTGCTGCAGAGAAAACAACATGACGCATCAGGAGGAGGAGGAGGAGGAGGAGGAGGAGGAGGAAGCAGCTTCAACGTATTCACACCAACATGCAGGCAGCAGGCTGGACAGCTATACTGAGCCACGCCTTCTTAATTCAAGCTCCGCCTCCTGAAGCTGTGACGCAACACTCAGCTCAACTCTCCAGCTGTGTGGAGGAAACTGAAGCATACGACTCGTGTGTGTGTGTGTGGGGGGGGGACACAACACACTGTCAATGGTACACTTACTGGACCTGTGCTCTGACCAATCAAAGCTCTTTAACACCTCATGACATCATTCACACCCTGAGGGGAGGAGCTAACTATCATTCACACGCTGAGGGGAGGAGCTAACTATCATTCACACCTTGAGGGGAGGAGCTAACTATCATTCACACCTTGAGGGGAGGAGCTAACTATCATTCACACGCTGAGGGGAGGAGCTAACTATCATTCACACGCTGAGGGGAGGAGCTAACTATCATTCACACGCTGAGGGGAGGAGCTAACTATCATTCACACGCTGAGGGGAGGAGCTAACTATCATTCACACCTTGAGGGGAGGAGCTAACTATCATTCACACGCTGAGGGGAGGAGCTAACTATCATTCACACCTTGAGGGGAGGAGCTAACCTTCCCTGCGACTCTGTTGCGGTGCTAACGAGGCGTCATGCTATCAGTCCTCTCGATGCTCATGAAGCGTCATCCGGGTCGTTTGAGTAGAACATCCTGAACTGATCTGATTCTGTGAAGGAGTCCCAGCGGGGGAACCCAGTTCTGCCCTCAAAGGTTCCTCAACTAGGAACACGTGAAGACGTAAGACTTGAACTGCAACAGAACCGGGTTCCCTGATGCAGAGAATGTGTGCGAGCTTTTAGGAATGGACAGAGAGAGGCTCAGGACCGGGACCAGGACCAGGACCGAAACAGGACAAGGACCAGGACCAGGACCAGGACCAGGACCAGGACCGGGCTCAACAGTCAGGGTGAAGGTCCAGTCGGGTTAAACGGTGACGCTGTGCTGCCGCAGTTTGGCCACAAGGAACTCATGGGTTAAATTATGCCTCGTGATGATTCCAACGATCTGAAAGAGACAACAGGAACCATGTTAGCCACATTAGCCTTGTTAGCCACATTAGCCTCGTTAGCCACATTAGCCCTGTTAGCCACATTAGCCTTGTTAGCCACATTAGCCACATTATGCTAATGACGCACAACAATGCCTGTAATTGGTGTTTCTCGCTTGTGTTTCCTGATCTTAGACCTGTAGAGTCCAGCTGGAGGACCCAGACCCCCCTGACCCCCCCTGACCCCCCCGACCCCCCCGACTCACCTCTCCCACGGCGTTGACCACGGGGAGGTGCCTCAGCCCCATGGTCCTGAACAGGTTGAACACCTGTGAGACGTGGCTGCTGGGCGACACGGTGTAGGGACAGGGGTTCATGTAGGGGGCGACGTCCTGGAACACAGGACAGGGTCACACACACACACACACACACACACACACACACACACAGGATTCAGACTGTACCACAATCATGCGGGGGTTGAGCAGGCTCAGGTCCAGGTCGTGGATGTCGGGGTACCGGGGGTAGTCCTCGGTCATCTCTGCATAGGACAACCGGGGCTGGGAGGAGCTCTGATTGGACGAGAACAATCTGGTGAAGAAGTGTGTGTGTGTGTGTGTGTGTGTACCGACTGGCCCTCGGAGTAGCAGAGTGTGTGTGTGTGTGTGTGTGTGTGAGTGTGTGTGTACCGACTGGCTCTCGGAGTAGCGGTGTGTGTGTGTGTGTGTGTGTGTGTACCGACTGGCTCTCGGAGTAGCAGAGTGTGTGTGTGTGTGTGCGTGTGTGTGTACCGACTGGCTCTCGGAGTAGCAGGGTGTGTGTGTGTGTGTGTGTGTGTGTGTGTGTGTGTACCGACTGGCTCTTGGAGTAGCAGGGTGTGTGTGTGTGTGTGTGTGTGTGTGTGTACCGACTGGCTCTTGGAGTAGCAGAGTGTGTGTGTGTGTGTGCGTGTGTGTGTACCGACTGGCTCTCGGAGTAGCAGGGTGTGTGTGTGTGTGTGTGTGTGTGTGTGTACCGACTGGCTCTCGGAGTAGCAGAGTGTGTGTGTGTGTGTGCGTGTGTGTGTACCGACTGGCTCTCGGAGTAGCAGGGTGTGTGTGTGTGTGTGTGTGTGTGTGTGTGTGTGTGTACCGACTGGCTCTTGGAGTAGCAGGGGTGTGTGTGTGTGTGTGTGTGTACCGACTGGCTCTCGGAGTAGCAGGGTGTGTGTGTGTGTGTGTGTGTGTGTGTGTGTGTGTGTGTGTACCGACTGGCTCTCGGAGTAGCAGGGTGTGTGTGTGTGTGTGTGTGTGTGTGTGTGTGTGTGTGTGTGTACCGACTGGCTCTCGGAGTAGTAGGGTGTGTGTGTGTGTGTACCGACTGGCTCTCGGAGTAGCAGGGTGTGTGTGTGTGTGTGTGTGTGTGTGTGTGTGTACCGACTGGCTCTCGGAGTAGCAGACCCCTCTGATGAGCAGGGTCACCAGCTGTGACCTCAGGATGAGTCCGTGGAAGGTCAGCGGCCTGAAGCGCTCCTCCAGGGTCCAGTCCTCACTGGGGGACTGGTCTGGGTTCAGGTTCGGGTAGGGGGCGTGTCTACACCACCACCACCACAACAACAACAACAACAACAGTGAATGAACAATGAGTCCCCTCTCATGTCTAACCTCTTGGTCTTTCTCCCCTTCAGACTGAATGAACTGAGTGAGTCTCTGCTGCCCCCTGCTGGCCAACACAAGAACATGCCACGTGAGGAGGAAACGACTCGGACCCTCTTTCAGAGGACTCCAGAACCTCTAGGCGTCCTGCTACCTCCTCCCTCCTCTGTCTCCTCCCTCCTCTGTCTCCTACCTCCTCTCTAACATCTGCTGCAGCATGTCCTCTCCCTCCTCCGCCGGCTCCAGCGCCGCGTTCTGCTCGTCACAGACGTTCCTCAGCTCGCTGGACGGGTACGACTTCATGGACTGGCAGCGGCGCCGCTGCTCGCCGGCCCGGGACACCACGCTGGACTTCTGGAGAGGAGGACACCAGAAGGATCATTCACCTTCTCTCTAATGACCTTCTCTCTGGTGACCTTCTCTCTGGTGACCTTCTCTCTGGGTGAAGGCGAGTGTGTGGAGCATCCCGTACCTTGAAGTGCACGTTGTTGCTGACCAGGATGTTCCCTTTCATGAAGTCGCGTTGGTTCTGCCGGTTCTCCGTGACCACGGGGAAGGCGTGGTGCACCGTGGTGCGCAGGATGCTGACCAGGGACTGGATCCGGGTGTGAGGGTACACATAGGTCAGGTTGGGCTCCATGATGTCACTGGCCGTCAGCCTGGAGGAGACGGGCATTTTATATATATATATATATATATATATGTAAAATAATAATAGACATATATGTATATATATTAATTAATAATAGACATATGCATATATGTATATATATTAAATAATAATATACATATACATATATAAATACATATTGTATACACACATATATATGTGTGTATATATATGTGTATATATAAATATATATAAAATAATAATATGCATATACAGTATATATATATATATACTAGGTCTGTCAGCGTTAATCTATGCGATTAATATGGTCGCGTTAACGCACTAAAATATTTTAACGTAATTAACGCAACTTTGTTTACTTCCGGTGTTCGTTGATGTTTTGGCACTTTTCTGAGTGTCAAGCCGCGGCAGTGTGTCTGACACCGTTTACGTTTTATAAACTATGAGTTTTCCGCGAAAATACGAGCAGAAATCAGTTTAAACTCGTGGATTAATAAACCGGGTTTCTTCCTCTCTTCTCCCTCCCGGCTGCTGCTCCACACACACACACACACACACACACACACACACACACACACACACACACACACACACACACACACACACACACACACACACACACACACACACACACACACACACACACACACACACACACACGACGTGTCGGTGACGCGGCGCGGAGAGAACTCGTCACACGAAACCTTCACCGTGATTGGTCAATCCGTTTGTCTGTCAACATTTTGTGAAAAAACAACCAATCAGTAAACCACAAGGCCCGCCCACCTCCCAGGTGAGGCTCATTAGCAGCCTGTCAGCCAGAGAGAGAGAACACGAGGAGGAGGAGGAGGAGGAGCCTCATGTAGAGATGAGATTGTTCTGGAAGGTTTGAGGTAGAACACGTGGGGTTGTGTGTCATATGCAAAAGACTTTAAAGGGTGAATTAAAATATTTTTGTAAAATATAATGTATAAAATGCCCCCAGCCTCCAGAGTGACACATTTGAATGTGAGTCAGTTTCCAAAGCCACTGGTTCTGGTTCTGGTTCTGGTTCTGGTTCTGGTCCTGGTTCTGGTTCTGGTTCTGGTTCTGCTGTTCAGTGGTAAAGATGACAGGACCAATGTGTCTCTAATGCACCTTGTTTACTAATCTGATGTTTCACTGAAGAAACTATTTATCATCAGGATATTAAATCCCTGGCTGGCCCTTTAAGGGGAGGAGCCTCTCTGAGACACAGCTGTGTGTCTTTAACAACAAATACTATCAAACAAGAGTCTAAAACACACGCTGTCTGAAGGATTACTGCTTCATCTACAAGATCTAGTCTTTAGAAGAAACCCCCCCCCGATATTTGCGATTAATCGCGATTAATGTGCGATTAATTAGTTAATTTTTTTTAATCGATTGACAGCCCTAATATATACATATATATGTATATATATATTTATAAAATAATAATATACATATATATACATATATGTATATATATAAAATAATAATATACATACATATATATATACACATATGTATATATATTAAATAATATATATATATATACACATACATACACCTGTAGAGCCTCAACCTACCTGTCCATCTCCACCTCTGTCTCCCACTCCAGCAGTGGGACTCCTCTCAGCTGGACGTGGAGGTCGTAGATGCCTCTGTTGAACAGGTCTCCGGTCCACTTGGCCACCTGTTGGCCAACACACGCCGTTACCACGGACACACAACAGGAAGTACATGCCCCCCCCCACACACACACACACACACACACACACAGGTACCATTAGCGTGACCATGATGGGCAGCCCGTATGTGATCTCGTTGGTGGATTCGATGAGGATGACGGTCAGGCTGATGGTCATTCTGACCACGCCCCCCAGGAAGGCAGCTGCTCCAATCAGAGCGAAGGTCCCCGAGTAGATGTCCATCCCCAGTTCCCTGATAGGACAGTCAGAACCAGGACAGGACAGTCAGAACCAGGACAGTCAGAACCAGGACAGTCAGAACCAGGACAGTCAGAACCAGGACAGGACAGTCAGAACCAGGACAGTCAGAACCAGGACAGTGGAGCAACATATCCAGTGGGCGTCAGAACACGAGCAGAACTCTTACACTTTGAGGACGTTGGCGACCAGCCGTCCGAACGCCGCCCCGCAGAGCAGCGAGGGCACGAAGAGGCCGCTGGGCACGGCGGCGCCGTAGGTCCAGCACGCCAACAGGAAGTAGAGCAGGAAGAACACGGACAGGGTCACCGGGCTGAAGCTGCCTGCAGGGAGAGAGCGTCGCCATGGTTACTGAGCTGCCGCACTGCGAGCAGCTCGTCCGGGCCGGGCCGGGCCGGGCCTCACCGTGCTGGTGGAACAGCTGGTGGATGGCGGCCTCCTGCGGGTTGAAGAGCAGCGTGGCCATGTCGTTGGACGTCTGGTTGGGACACGAGAAGCGCCGCACGCCATCCTCACCGCCGGGCCGCTGGGGGAGAACCACGAGGACCATGAGGACCACGATGAACCAGAACCACGAAGACCACGAGGACCAGAACCATGAGGACCACGAGGACCAGATGGAGGTGGAGGTGGAGGTGGGGGTGGAGGTTACCGTGGCGTTGGGGGCGGCGGCCGAGGACCAGTCACGACACTCGCCCAGCAGGACGGACGCCGCGAATATCACCACGGTCGTCACCATGGCAACCAGCAGGCTCTCCAGGACTCTGGGAGAAAAGGCATCAGGTCAACTTCTGGAACGAGATCACAGAGGAACTGTCCCTGTGTCCCCTGAGTGTCCCCTGAGTGTCCCCTGAGGGTCCCCTGAGTGTCCCCTGTACCTGAGGATCTTGGCCCTGGGCTGCAGGTGCTTGATGCGCAGCGCGGCCAGCCCCTTGTTGAGGCCGTTGAACAGCGCCCCCAGCAGGCCGCCCACCACCCCCATCAGCACGAAGAACGCCAGGTCCACCGCCGTCCACAGGTGGCACTGCTTATCTCCATCGGAGCACTGAGGAGGAGGAGCCGCACCGCCCGGTCAGAGCACCGCCAGAGGATCAATAGCTGGTCCCGATAGCTCGGCCTTCAGACGGGCTCAGTATTCATAAACGTCTTTGATCTGAATTAAACTATTGTTATTTAAATGATTCTCCGCAGATTAAACATGATATTCAACAACCTCTGAATGAGACCTCTGGCCCTTTAATGACCTCTGGCCCTTTAATGAACGCTGGCCCTTTAATGACCGCTGGCCCTTTAATGACCTCTGGCCCTTTAATGACCGCTGGCCCTTTAATGACCTCTGGCCCTTTAATGACCTCTGGCCCTTTAATGACCTCTGGCCCTTTAATGAACGCTGGCCCTTTAATGAACGCTGGCCCTTTAATGATCTCTGGTCAAGTTGTTGTGACCAGAGGCTCTGGGGACCTTGAGGAGGGGTCAAAGGTCACAGGTCACCGGAGACGGTGGGTTACGGTGACAAAGGGCGTGCTCCAGGAAGTGGACTCGTGGTCCTGGTTCTGGTTCTGGACTGAAGGTTTACCTTGAACTCCCCGAAGTCCAGCAGGCCCGGCAGCTGGAAGGAGCCCCACTTGTTGAAGTTGATGCCGGAGCGGAAGAAGTTGAGCGTGAAGGTGGCGGACATGGAGCAGAAGAGCTGCAACGACACGGAGCGTCAGGAGCGTCAGGCCCCCCCCCCCCCCCCCCCCTCTGGGACGTACCACTTTCCAGGTGAGCGCCTGGTTCCAGAAGGAGGAGCCCTCCTCCAGGCTGAACAGGGTTCCTCCGATCGGGGCCCCGAAGGCCGCGGCCACGCCGGCGGCGGCGCCAGCCGACACGAAGTCCCTCTTGTCCCTGGAGAGAGGTCAGAGACACGAGGTCAGCGTGGCCCCACGGGAGGACGGGAGGGGTCACGAGAGGTCACGAGGGGTCATCAGGGGTCACGAGTGGTCATGAGGGGTCATGAGTGGTCATGAGGGGTCATGAGGTGTCATGAGGTGTCACGAGGGGTCATCAGGGGTCACGAGTGGTCATGAGGTGTCACGAGGGGTCATCAGGGGTCACGAGTGGTCATGAGGTGTCACGAGGGGTCATCAGGGGTCACGAGTGGTCATGAGGGGTCATGAGTGGTCACGAGTGGTCATGAGGTGTCACGAGGGGTCATCAGGGGTCACGAGTGGTCATGAGGTGTCACGAGGGGTCATCAGGGGTCACGAGTGGTCATGAGGTGTCACGAGGGGTCATCAGGGGTCACGAGTGGTCATGAGGTGTCACGAGGGGTCATCAGGGGTCACGAGTGGTCATGAGGGGTCATGAGTGGTCATGAGGTGTCATGAGGGGTCATGAGTGGTCACGAGGCGTCATGAGGGGTCATGAGTGGTCATGAGGGGTCATCAGGGGTCACGAGTGGTCATGAGGTGTCACGAGGAGTCATCAGGGGTCACGAGTGGTCATGAGGTGTCACGAGGGGTCATCAGGGGTCACGAGTGGTCATGAGGGGTCATGAGTGGTCATGAGGTGTCACGAGGCGTCATGAGGGGTCATGAGTGGTCATGAGGGGTCATCAGGGGTCACGAGTGGTCATGAGGGGTCATGAGTGGTCACGAGGTGTCACGAGGAGTCATCAGGGGTCACGAGTGGTCACGAGGCGTCATGAGGGGTCATGAGTGGTCATGAGAGGTCATGAGGGTTCATGAGAGGTCACAAGGGGTCACGAGGGGTCATGACCTCATTTAATACCTGTCGCTGCGGAAGAAGGGGAAGTCAAACGAAAGCCTCTGGAAAGAGATGCTCTGAAACTGAGAGAACACGAGGAGCACGGGGGTCAGGGCCAGACCACCGGGACTCGGGAAGACACACAGGTGAATCAGGGGGGGGGTACCTGAGGAAGACCAGCTCCCACGATGGCTCCACAGTGGATCATCGGACCTTCTTTACCCACGAACAGACCTGAGGACAGAGGCAGCACAACATGACACTGAACACTGCTACTTCCTGTGTACTTGTACTACTTCCTGTTACTACTTCCTGTGTAGTTGTACTACTTCCCGTCACTACTTCCTGTCTACTTCCTGTCTACTTCCTGCGGTACCTCCAGCCACACTGAACAGGACTCCAGCAGCTTTGCACAGGAACGTTCTCAGACGGACGATTCCAGGAATCTTCACTCCGTTCAGATAACTTTTGATCTCCGGGATCCCAGAACCGGCCGCGACCGGCTGGAAACAGGAGACAGGAGACAGGAGACAGGAGACAGGAGACAGGAGACAGGAGACAGGAGACAGGAGACCAACATGTAGCGCGTGTAGCAGCAGGTCAAACATTGGACTGTAATTACTTCATTTAAATGTTAATGAAGATGCTGAGGGACCTGGACCGATGAGCCGGGTCCAGGTCCCACAGCAGAACCGGTCTCTGATCCGGTCTCTGATCCGGTCTCTCACCTCGATGAGGACCAGCATGCTGGCGATGAAGACGAAGGTCATGTTGAAGGCCAGCAGCTCCAGCAGAGACACCGGGAGGCAGCTGGAGGTACTGCACTGCTCCACAGCTGGAGAGACACTAAGGACAACCACGAGGAGGAGGGGCCTGGGGGGGAGGAGCCTGAGGAGGAGGAGGAGGGGCCTGGGGGGGAGGAGCCTGAGGAGGAGGAGGAGGGGCCTGGGGGGGAGGAGCCTGAGGAGGAGGAGGGGCCTGGGGGGGAGGAGCCTGATGAGGAGGGGCTTGAGGAGGAGGGGAAGGAGGAGCCTGAGGAGGAGGGGGAGGAGGAGTCTGAGGAGGAGGGGGAGGAGCCTGTCTACAGGTGAGATGAGCTGCCCATCTATTGGTGGCTTACTGTAGCAATACAACATTTAATATATAATATAAACACTGGACAAGCAGCTTGTTAAGGATACAATCTCCAACCACAGAGAATTTGATCTTGTTGAAGAGACGCACAAAGAAGTCCACGAACAGGCCCACCTGAGGAGACCACAACACCTGGTGACCCCCGGACCTCTAGCAGGACACCTGCTGACCCCTGAGACCTGCTGACCCCTGAGACCTGCTGACCCCTGAGACCTGCTGACCCCTGAGACCTGCTGACCCCTGAGGACCTGCTGACCCCTGAGACCTGCTGACCCCTGAGACCTGCTGACCCCTGAGACCTGCTGACCCCTGAGGACCTGCTGACCCCTGAGACCTGCTGACCCCTGAGACCTGCTGACCCCTGAGACCTGCTGACCCCTGAGACCTGCTGACCCCTGAGACCTGCTGACCCCTGAGGACCTGCTGACCCCTGAGGACCGCCCCCCCACCTACCAGGCCCACTGTAACTCCGATGGCGAACATCATCACCCAGCGGACTGCTTCATACTTCTTGGCTTTCTATGAGCAGATGAAGAAAATAATGAATATGAACTTATCTGTACATTTTATATCTCACTTTGAGAATTGAAGAATGAATGAAGCACATGATGGAGACACACGTAACAGTAGAAGAAGAAGTTCCTAAACCAGACCAATGGACTCAGAGGAACCTCGAGTCTCAGAGGATTCCTGCGTGGAGAGCCTCAGAGCTCACGGCCTCCGGCACGAGGGAAACACCTGGGACACGAGTCCAGGACCGGGTCCACCTGTCTCACCTGGTTGTCCGTCCCCTCCAGAACCTCCACATAGGGCTCGTTGATGCAGCGGTCGTAGTCCAAGCTCTGTGAAGCAAAGGCTGAGTCACACCTGGTCTCTAGTCACACCTGGTCTCTGAGTCACACCTGGTCTCTAGTCACACCTGGTCTCTAGTCACACCTGGTCTCTAGTCACACCTGGTCTCTAGTCACACCTGGTCTCTAGTCACACCTGGTCTCTAGTCACACCTGGTCTCTAGTCACACCTGGTTTCTGAGTCACACCTGAGTCACACCTGGTCTCTAGTCACACCTGGTCTCTAGTCACACCTGGTCTCTAGTCACACCTGGTCTCTAGTCACACCTGGTTTCTGAGTCACACCTGGTCTCTGAGTCACACCTGGTCTCTAGTCACACCTGGTCTCTGAGTCACACCTGGTCTCTAGTCACACCTGGTTTCTGAGTCATACCTGGTTTCTGAGTCACACCTGGTCTCTAGTCACACCTGGTTTCTGAGTCACACCTGGTCTCTAGTCACACCTGGTCTCTGAGTCACACCTGGTTTCTGAGTCACACCTGGTTTCTGAGTCACACCTGGTCTCTAGTCACACCTGGTTTCTGAGTCACACCTGGTCTCTAGTCACACCTGGTCTCTAGTCACACCTGGTTTCTGAGTCATACCTGGTTTCTGAGTCACACCTGGTTTCTCACCTCATAATCTTTCCGGGGAAGAATCTCATCTTCTTCATCTCGGAATTCCCCGAGGATGGTCTGGAGGAAGAAGAGGAACAGAACGTGTATAGTGAAGCCTCAACAGGAGAGGAAATTACCAAACAAACAAACAAGCAAAACAACAAAACAACAACAAACAAACAACAACAACACCCCCCCCTGTAGCTGACGCGTGAGGGACTTCCCGCCACACTCAGCTCGAGTTGACAGGAAGTTGACCTGCTGTGAACACTGACAGGTAACCGGCTGAGAGCAGGTGTTCTCAGGCCGCAGCTACACTGAGGGGAGAGGACTGCAGGTGGAGCGGGCTCGTGGTCACGCGCATGAACTGAAGACCAGGACCACGAACTACCGTAGCCTGGAGGACTCGAGCCCGGTACCAGTTCGTGGCACAGGTTACATGCTCAATGGACTTCAGGTGCACGAGCCTCGAAGCGGCGGGTGGAGCCAGAGGAGCGCACTGTGCTCGGAAGATGAAGACGTATAAATACATATCTGACTAGTCAATAAACAACAGCTCCTCGTTTAATGAAGGATGATATGTGTGTTCACCAGCTCCTCAGGCGTCCGCGTCTCTCTTTCTCTGCAGCAACATTGGCAACAAAAACAGTTCCCACAACACGCCATCTTCAATGGTGTGTCACGCTGCGTTCAGGGGGTATCGTAAAACCGGTGAGTTGCTCTAAGTGTGAAAGATCAAGATGTCTCTGAGAGCCTGAACCGCCCATGTGGCGGTAGTAGATCAAACACTAACTAACCCCTAACTAATAAGCAGTCGCTGTGTCCTAACAGAGGATATTTAAATAGTTATCCATACTAGTTTCTCGGTTAACCGTTATATTTCCTATGATCTATAAATGCACCATGAGCAATGTCATGTGACGCAAAAGGCGGAGAAGTGCTCAAAAGAGTCAAAGCTGCGTGAACAGGCCGTTACGTTATTATAAACGCATCATATACTCTTGACACTCGAAACAAAGCCATGCAATTTGTTCACGAGTGGATTTTGTAATTGTCCATATCATATATTAAAATAAATTATTTAATGTTGCATTGACGCACATAATACTGCGTGGGATTTGTATAGGCCTATGCTATTTTATGAGACTGAAATATGCGCACGATCGAGTCCTCCATGTTTAGTCGGGGTCAGTTTCATCAACTGTTTTTTTTTATGACATAAATCAATCCTCTTTCCAACTTTTTCACTTGTCAGTGGAGAACCCTAACCCGTTATTATTATTATTATTATTATTATTATTATTATTATTATTATTATTATTATTATTATTATACGGTCATATTATTATATTATTATTATGAAGATAATAATATTATTATATTATAAAGGTAATAATAATGACCCGCGGTGTTGAACCTTGCTTCCAGCAGTGCTCGAGAGGACGCGGCGGGAAAAAACGCTGCACGCGCTCTTCAACGCAGCTCGCGCTCCTCGACGCAGCACGCGCTGGTTCACGCCCCCCCCCCCCGGCGGCCCCCCCCCCCGGCGGCCCCCCGCCCCCCCGGCCCCCCGGCGGCCCTGCCCCCGGCGCCCCTGCCCCCGCCCCGGCGGCCCTGCCCCCCACGGCGGCCCTGCCCCCCGGCGGCCCGCCCGCCCCCCCGGCGGCCCCGCCCCGCCCCGCGGTCTCTGTTTTGAGGGTCCCCGCAGCTAATGCTCAGTCCAGTAGGAGGAAGACGGCCTGCCAGCGGGACAGACTGACACCAGGACACGCAGACAGCCGGCAGGTGGGACACGCGGTCCTTTCCCCCGCAGGAACACGGCGTACCCGGGGTTAGCGCCAGGCTCGGGGCGGCAGAACGAACCCCTTCTGGCCGGGAGGGGGACACCTCTCGCGGGACACCTAGCTTACGTTAGCGGTGCTCGGCCAAGGAGCTAGCAGGCTCTCAAGAAGTGTAATGCCAAACTTTTAATGCGCATGTTGCGTGCGCACGTGTGCTGTACATAGGAATGGAAGGAGGGGCACTTTGCGGGGCCTAAAGTTCCCCGCACGCACCTCCCAGAGACCCGCCTGCCGGCCACTACCGCTGGCTGCATAGGGGCCGTGCCGGTCACCGTCATTATGTGCATAACTGTGGTCGCATGCCGCCCTGTGCACGTGTCGTAAAGCCCTCTCCCCCGCAGTGAAGGGCCGTCATGGTGAACCAGGCGCTGAGCCAGATGCTACCGCGAGGCGACGGGAGCTCGCGCTCGTGCAGGAGCGACTCCAGCGGGGAGAGCTCCAAGGAGAGCTCCCGCTGCTCCACGCCGCTGCTGGAGGCGGACCGCTCGGACCGGCTGCGGGACAAGATGCGCCGGAGGACGGAGTCCGGGGACCGCTGGTTCTCCCTGGAGTTCTTCCCCCCGCGCACAGCCAGCGGAGCCGTGAACCTCATCTCCAGGCACGTGACCCACTCTGCTTCACATGCACGAGACTCCTGCAGGGCACCCTGAGGGAGAGCCTTTATCCTGAAGTACACTGCGTTTAGTCACGGGGTGGCTGTGTTACCAATGTGCATGACAATAAATAAGCCTAGCCTATTTGAAGAACATTTGTACTTTGAAACTGTTTTATCCATCAGGGGTTTTAAAAGTTACTCGTCATATTATTTATTTAAGTAGCCTGATCACGCAACTGGTGAAATCAAATGAAACAGAACTAAAACCTATCGGGTCCAATGGGTCCTCTGAGACGTGAAGTCACAAGGAGGAAGCAGAGAGGAGAGGAGGGAGGAGCTCAGTGTCTCCTAAACGTCCATAAGGAGAGAGGAGAGGAGAGAGGAGCTCAGTGTATCCTAAACGTCCATAAGGAGAAAGGAGAGAGGAGCTCAGTGTATCCTAAACGTCCATAAGGAGAGAGGAGAGGAGAGAGGAGCTCAGTGTATCCTAAACGTCCTTAAGGAGAGAGGAGAGGAGAGAGGAGCTCAGTGTATCCTAAGCGTCCATAAGGAGAGAGGAGAGAGGAGAGGAGAGAGGAGCTCAGTGTATCCTAAACGTCCATAAGGAGAGAGGAGAGGAGAAAGGAGCTCAGTGTATCCTAAACGTCCATAAGGAGAGAGGAGAGGAGATAGGAGCTCAGTGTATCCTAAACGTCCATAAGGAGAGAGGAGAGGAGATAGGAGCTCAGTGTATCCTAAACGTCCATAAGGAGAGAGGAGATAGGAGCTCAGTGTATCCTAAACGTCCATAAGGAGAGAGGAGAGGAGAGAGGTGCTCAGTGTATCCTAAACGTCCATAAGGAGAGAGGAGAGGAGAGAGGTGCTCAGTGTATCCTAAACGTCCATAAGGAGAGAGGAGAGGAGAGAAGAGCTCAGTGTATCCTAAGCGTCCATAAGGAGAGAGGAGAGGAGAGAGGAGCTCAGTGTATCCTAAACGTCCATAAGGAGAGAGGAGAGGAGAGAGGAGCTCAGTGTCTCCTAAGCGTCCATAAGGAGAGAGGAGAGGAGAGAAGAGCTCAGTGTATCCTAAGCGTCCATAAGGAGAGAGGAGAGGAGAGAGGAGCTCAGTGTCTCCTAAGCGTCGGGCCACCTGGCCGTGTCTGGTCCTCAGGTTCGACCGTATGGGCGCCGGCGGGCCGCTCTTCATCGACATCACCTGGCACCCGGCGGGCGACCCGGGCTCGGACAAGGAGACGTCCTCCATGATGATCGCCAGCACGGCCGTCAACTACTGCGGCCTGGAGAGCATCCTGCACCTGACCTGCTGCGACCAGAGCAAGGAGAAGATCACCGGCTACCTGGCCAAGGCCAAGCACCTGGGCCTCAAGAACATCATGGCACTGAGGGGAGGTAGGGGGCGTGGCCTGAGTGGATTCAAAGCTCGCGCTCCACGGTTTCTATCATCGGCTGCGTTGCTCCTGTCCTCTAACATCTGGCTCTAGGTCTTGGAGGTCCCCTAACATCTGGCTCTAGGTCTTGGAGGTCCTCTAACATCTGGCTCTAGGTCTTGGAGGTCCTCTAACATCTGGCTCTAGGTCTTGGAGGTCCTTTAACATCTGGTTCTAGGTCTTGGAGGTCCTCTAACATCTGGCTCTAGGTCTTGGAGGTCCTCTAACATCTGGCTCTAGGTCTTGGAGGTCCTCTAACATCTGGCTCTAGGTCTTGGAGGTCCTCTAACATCTGGCTCTAGGTCTTGGAGGTCCTCTAACATCTGGCTCTAGGTCTTGGACGTCCTCTAACATCTGGCTCTAGGTCTTGGAGGTCCTCTAACATCTGGCTCTAGGTCTTGGAGGTCCTCTAACATCTGGCTCTAGGTCTTGGAGGTCCTCTAACATCTGGCTCTAGGTCTTGGAGGTCCTCTAACATCTGGCTCTAGGTCTTGGAGGTCCTCTAACATCTGGCTCTCTGACCTCTCCACAGACCCGGTGGGAGCCGACTGGGAGGAAGAGGAGGAAGGCTTCAACTACGCCACCGACCTGGTGAAGCACATCCGATCGGAGTTCGAGGACTACTTTGACATCTGCGTTGCTGGTACGTTGTGCTCCTCCAGGTGCGACTCCACCTGGAGCCTCCGTCAATGACCTCCGCCCGCAGGTTACCCCACCGGCCACCCGGAGGCGGAGAGCTACGAGGAGGACCTCCGCCACCTGAAGGAGAAGGTGGACGCCGGGGCGGACTTCATCATCACGCAGCTGTTCTTCAGGGCCGACACCTTCCTCAAGTTCCTGGACGACTGCCGGGCCATCGGCATCACCTGCCCCATCCTGCCGGGCATCTTCCCCATCCAGGTAGAGCGGGAGGCCACGCCCCCAGCGCCTCGTCACAGGAAGCAGACGGTTCATCACTATAACTCGTTTCCTTTCTAGTTGAAGATGATATCTATGATGGGTAGTGTGTCGGCTTCGTTCAGCAGCTGAGCTGCTCCTCTACGGCCGTCTGACCTTTGCCCTGGTTCCTGAGGCTGATTACATGTCACCTACAGCATGTTCCTCCCCTCCTCCTCTCCTCCTCCTCCAGGGTTACCAGTCCCTGCGTCAGCTGGTCAAGCTCTCCAAGCTGGAGATCCCCGAGGAGATCACCCGGGTGATCGAGCCCATCAAGGACAACGACGCCGCCATCAGGAACTACGGCGTGCAGCAGGCGGTGGAGATGTGCCGCGTGCTGCTGGACAGCGGCAAGGTGCCCGGCCTCCACTTCTACACCCTGAACCGGGAGGTGGCCATCATGGAGGTGCTGCGGCAGCTGGGCCTGTGGACAGAGGACCCCAGGTCAGTGCGCCTCCTCCCTGGAGCAGGACAGGGACTTTAGATCATCACGCCATCACACAGGCTGCCCTCTGGACCCTGGGGCCTCACGTAGTCAGACGGGAGAGGCGTTCAGGGTCCAGAGACCTCCCCCGTCGTCAGATTGGAGAGGCGTTCAGGGTTTAGAGACCTCGTAGTCAGACTGGAGAGGAGTTCAGGGTCCAGAGACCTCCCACGTAGTCAGATTAGAGAGGCGTTCAGGGTCCAAAGACCTCCTCCGTCGTCAGATTGGAGAGGTGTTCAGGGTCTAGATACTTCGTGGTGAGATTGGAGAGGCGTTCAGGGTCCAGAGACCTCAGAGCCTGTTTGGAGAGGCATTCAGGGCCCAGAGACCTCGTAGGCAGATTGGAGAGGCGTTCAGGGTCTAGATACTTCGTGGTGAGATTGGAGAGGCGTTCAGGGCCCTGTCTGCCGTCCCTGCAGGCGGCCCCTCCCCTGGGCGGTGAGCGCTCACCCCAAGCGGCGGGTGGAGGACGTGCGGCCCATCTTCTGGGCCTCCAGGCCCAAGAGCTACATCTACCGGACGCAGGACTGGGACGAGTTCCCCAACGGACGCTGGTACGTCCCCGCCGCCCCGCCAGGTTCTGGTGCCGGTCGGGCCGCTAACGCGTGTCCGTGGCGATGCCTTCAGGGGGAACTCGTCGTCTCCGGCCTTCGGCGAGCTGAACGACTACTACCTGTTCTACCTGAAGAGCAAGTCCTCCAAAGACGCCCTGCTGCAGATGTGGGGCCACGAGCTGCTGAGCGAGGAGAGCGTCTACGAGGTCTTCACGGCCTACATCACGGCCCAGCAGAACCGCCACGGGCACAAGGTAGACCACCAGACCCAGACCGGGAGACTAGACCAGGAGACTAGACCTGGACCAGGAGACTAGACCTGGACCAGGAGACTAGACCTGGACCAGGAGACTAGACCTGGACCAGGAGACTAGACCTAGACCAGGAGACTAGACCTGGACCAGGAGACTAGACCTAGACCAGGAGACTAGACCTGGACCAGGAGACTAGACCTGGACCAGGAGACTAGACCAGGAGACTAGACCTGGACCAGGAGACTAGACCAGGAGACTAGACCTGGACCAGGAGACTAGACCAGGAGACTAGACCTGGACCAGGAGACTAGACCAGGAGACTAGACCTGGACCAGGAGACTAGACCTGGACCAGGAGACTAGACCTGGACCAGGAGACTAGACCTGGACCAGGAGACTAGACCTGGACCAGGAGACTAGACCAGGAGACTAGACCTGGACCAGGAGACTAGACCAGGAGACTAGACCTGGACCAGGAGACTAGACCAGGAGACTAGACCTGGACCAGAAGACTAGACCAGGAGACTAGACCTGGACCAGGAGACTAGACCAGGAGACTAGACCTGGACCAGGAGACTAGACCAGGAGACTAGACCTGGACCAGGAGACTAGACCAGGAGACTAGACCTGGACCAGGAGACTAGACCAGGAGACTAGACCTGGACCAGGAGACTAGACCAGGAGACTAGACCTGGACCAGGAGACTAGACCAGGAGACTAGACCTGGACCAGGAGACTAGACCAGGAGACTAGACCTGGACCAGGAGACTAGACCAGGAGACTAGACCTGGACCAGGAGACTAGACCAGGAGACTAGACCTGGACCAGGAGACTAGACCTGGACCAGGAGACTAGACCTGGACCAGGAGACTAGACCTAGACCAGGAGACTAGACCTGGACCAGGAGACTAGACCTGGACCAGGAGACTAGACCAGGAGACTAGACCTGGACCAGGAGACTAGACCAGGAGACTAGACCTGGACCAGGAGACTAGACCTGGACCAGGAGACTAGACCTAGACCAGGAGACTAGACCTGGACCAGGAGACTAGACCTGGACCAGGAGACTAGACCAGGAGACTAGACCTGGACCAGGAGACTAGACCAGGAGACTAGACCTGGACCAGGAGACTAGACCAGGACCAGGAGACTAGACCAGGAGACTAGACCTGGACCAGGAGGCTAGACCTGGAGACTAGACCTGGACCAGGAGACTAGACCTGGACCAGGAGACTAGACCAGGAGACTAGACCTGGACCAGGAGACTAGACCAGGAGACTAGACCTGGACCAGGATACTAGACCTGGACCAGGAGACTAGACCAGGAGACTAGACCTGGACCAGGAGACTAGACCTGGACCAGGAGACTAGACCTGGACCAGGAGACTAGACCTAGACCAGGAGACTAGACCTGGACCAGGAGACTAGACCTGGACCAGGAGACTAGACCAGGAGACTAGACCTGGACCAGGAGACTAGACCAGGAGACTAGACCTGGACCAGGAGACTAGACCTGGACCAGGAGACTAGACCTGGACCAGGAGACTAGACCTAGACCAGGAGACTAGACCTGGACCAGGAGACTAGACCTGGACCAGGAGACTAGACCTGGACCAGGAGACTAGACCTGGACCAGGAGACTGGACCAGGAGACTAGACCTAGACCAGGAGACTAGACCTAGACCAGGAGACTAGACCTGGACCAGGAGACTAGACCTAGACCAGGAGACTAGACCTGGACCAGGAGACTAGACCTGGACCAGGAGACTAGACCAGGAGACTAGACCTGGACCAGGAGACTAGACCAGGAGACTAGACCTGGACCAGGAGACTAGACCAGGAGACTAGACCTGGACCAGGAGACTAGACCAGGAGACTAGACCTGGACCAGGAGACTAGACCTGGACCAGGAGACTAGACCTGGACCAGGAGACTAGACCTAGACCAGGAGACTAGACCTGGACCAGGAGACTAGACCTAGACCAGGAGACTAGACCAGGAGACTAGACCTGGACCAGGAGACTAGACAAAGAGACTAGACCAGGAGACTAGACCTAGACCAGGAGACTAGACCTGGACCAGGAGACTAGACCTAGACCAGGAGACTAGACCAGGAGACTAGACCTAGACCAGGAGACTAGACCTGGACCAGGAGACTAGACCTAGACCAGGAGACTAGACCAGGAGACTAGACCTGGACCAGGAGACTAGACCTAGACCAGGAGACTGGACCAGGAGACTAGACCTAGACCAGGAGACTAGACCTAGACCAGGAGACTAGACCTGGACCAGGAGACTAGACCTGGACCAGGAGACTAGACCTGGACCAGGAGACTAGACCAGGAGACTAGACCAGGAGACTAGACCTGGACCAGGAGACTAGACCTGACCAGGAGACTAGACCTGGACCAGGAGAGACTAGACCAGGAGACTAGACCTGGACCAGGAGACTAGACCTGGACCAGGAGACTAGACCAGGAGACTAGACCAGGAGACCCAGGAGACTAGACCTGGACCAGGAGACTAGACCAGACCAGGAGACCTAGACCAGGAGACTAGACCTGGACCAGGAGACTAGACCTGGACCAGGAGACTAGACCTAGACCAGGAGACTAGACCAGGAGACTAGACCTGGACCAGGAGACTAGACCTGGACCAGGAGACTAGACCTGGACCAGGAGACGACCAGGAGACTAGACCAGGAGACTAGACCTGACCAGGAGACTAGACCTGGACCAGGAGACTAGACCTGGACCAGGAGACTAGACCTGACCAGGAGACTAGACCAGGAGACTAGACCTGGACCAGGAGACTAGACCAGACCAGGAGACTAGACCTGGATCAGGAGACTAGACCTGGACCAGGAGAGTAGACGTGGAGCAGGAGACTAGACCTGGACCAGGAGACTGACCAGGAGACTAGAGACCAGGAGACGACCTGGACCAGGAGACTAGACCTGGACCAGGAGACTAGACCTGGACCAGGAGACTAGACCTGGACCAGGAGACTAGACCTGGACCAGGAGACTAGACCTGGACCAGGAGACTAGACCTGGACCAGGAGACTGGACCAGGAGACTAGACCTGGACCAGGAGACTAGACCTAGACCAGGAGACTAGACCTGGACCAGGAGACTAGACCTGGACCAGGAGACTAGACCTGGACCAGGAGACTAGACCTGGACCAGGAGACTAGACCTGGACCAGGAGACTAGACCTGGACCAGGAGACTAGACCTGGACCAGGAGACTAGACCTAGACCAGGAGACTAGACCAGGAGACTAGACCAGGAGACTAGACCTAGACCAGGAGACTAGACCTGGACCAGGAGACTAGACCTGGACCAGGAGACTAGACCTGGACCAGGAGACTAGACCTGGACCAGGAGACTAGACCTAGACCAGGAGACTAGACCAGGAGACTAGACCTAGACCAGGAGACTAGACCTGGACCAGGAGACTAGACCTGGACCAGGAGACTAGACCTGGACCAGGAGACTAGACCAGGAGACTAGACCTAGACCAGGAGACTAGACCTGGACCAGGAGACTAGACCTAGACCAGGAGACTAGACCAGACCCAGACCAGGAGACTAGACCTGGACCAGGAGACTAGACCTGGACCAGGAGACTAGACCTGGACCAGGAGACTAGACCTGACCAGGAGACTAGACCTGGACCAGGAGACTAGACCTGACCAGGAGACTAGACCTGGACCAGGAGACTAGACCTGGACCAGGAGACTAGACCTGACCAGGGAGACCTGGACCAGGAGACTAGACCTGGACCAGGAGACTAGACCTGGACCAGGAGACTAGACCTGGACCAGGAGACTAGACCTGACCAGGAGACTGGACCTGACCAGGAGACTAGACCTGGACCAGGAGACTAGACCTGGAGACCAGACCTGACCAGGAGACTGACCAGGAGACTAGACCTGGACCAGGAGACTAGACCTGGACCAGGAGACTAGACCTGGACCAGGAGACTAGACCTAGACCAGGAGACTAGACCTGGACCAGGAGACTAGACCTGGACCAGGAGACTAGACCTGGACCAGGAGACTGGACCAGGAGACTAGACCTAGACCAGGAGACTAGACCTGGAGACTAGACCTGGACCAGGAGACTAGACCTGACCAGGAGACTAGACCTGGACCAGGAGACTAGACCTGGACCAGGAGACTAGACCTGACCAGGAGACTAGACCTGGACCAGGAGACTGACCTGGACCAGGAGACTAGACCTGACCAGGAGACTAGACCTGACCAGGAGACTAGACCTGGACCAGGAGACTAGACCTGACCAGGAGACGACCAGACCAGGAGACTAGACCTGACCAGGAGACTAGACCTGGACCAGGAGACTAGACCTAGACCAGGAGACTAGACCTGGACCAGGAGACTAGACCTGGACCAGGAGACTAGACCTGACCAGGAGACTACCTGGACCAGGAGACTAGACCTGACCAGGAGACTAGACCTGGACCAGGACCTAGACCAGGAGACTAGACCTGGACCAGGAGACTGGACCAGGAGACTAGACCGAGACGACCAGGAGACTAGACCTGGACCAGGAGACTAGACCTAGACCAGGAGACTAGACCTGGACCAGGAGACTAGACCTGGACCAGGAGACTAGACCTAGACCAGGAGACTAGACCAGGAGACTAGACCTGGACCAGGAGACTAGACCAGGAGACTAGACCTGGACCAGGAGACTAGACCTAGACCAGGAGACTAGACCAGGAGACTAGACCTGGACCAGGAGACTAGACAAAGAGACTAGACCAGGAGACTAGACCTAGACCAGGAGACTAGACCAGGAGACTAGACCTGGACCAGGAGACTAGACCTGGACCAGGAGACTAGACCTAGACCAGGAGACTAGACCTGGACCAGGAGACTAGACCTAGACCAGGAGACTAGACCTGGACCAGGAGACTAGACCTAGACCAGGAGACTAGACCAGGAGACTAGACCTAGACCAGGAGACTAGACCTGGACCAGGAGACTAGACCTAGACCAGGAGACTAGACCTAGACCAGGAGACTAGACCTGGACCAGGAGACTAGACCAGGAGACTAGACCTAGACCAGGAGACTAGACCAGGAGACTAGACCTGGACCAGGAGACTAGACCTGGACCAGGAGACTAGACCTAGACCAGGAGACTAGACCTGGACCAGGAGACTAGACCTAGACCAGGAGACTAGACCTGGACCAGGAGACTAGACCTGGACCAGGAGACTAGACCTAGACCAGGAGACTAGACCTGGACCAGGAGACTAGACCTGGACCAGGAGACTAGACCTAGACCAGGAGACTAGACCTGGACCAGGAGACTAGACCTGGACCAGGAGACTAGACCTAGACCAGGAGACTAGACCAGGAGACTAGACCAGGAGACTAGGCCTAGACCAGGAGACTAGACCTAGACCAGGAGACTAGACCTGGACCAGGAGACTAGACCTGGACCAGGAGACTAGACCTGGACCAGGAGACTAGACCTCGACCAGGAGACTAGACCTAGACCAGGAGACTAGACCAGGAGACCTAGTCCCTTGGCCCCCAGACCAGCAGCTGACCTCTGACCCCTGACCTTTGCCCCTGACCCTGCCCCTGCAGGTGCTGTGTCTGCCGTGGAACGACGAGCCTCTGGCCCCGGAGACCAACCTGCTGAAGGCGGAGCTGGAGAAGGTGAACCGGAGAGGAGTCCTGACCATCAACTCGCAGCCCAACATCAACGGGAAGCCCTCCGCAGACCCCGTGGCGGGCTGGGGGCCCCCGGGGGGCTACGTGTTCCAGAAGGTAGGGGGCCCGGGAGGGGAGGGGGGGGGGGTCATCAGGTGTATTAACGGGCAGGTGACCAACAGGCCTACCTGGAGTTCTTCACCTCCAGTGAAAACGTGACCGCTCTCCTCAAAGTGCTCAAGAAGTACGAACCCAGAGTCAACTACCACATCGTGAACGTGCAGGTGAGGGGGAGTGAGTGAGTGAGTGTGTGTGTGTGTGTGTGTGTGAGTGTGTGTGTGTAGTAACACCTGTCCCCTCAGGGCCGTAACCTGACCAACGCTCCCGACATGCAGCCCAACGCCGTGACGTGGGGGATCTTCCCCGGCAGAGAGATCGTGCAGCCCACCGTGGTGGACCCCGACAGCTTCATGTACTGGAAGGTGAGCCGGAGCACGCCGCCCCAGAGGCCCCAGAGGCCCCCAGAGGCCCCCAGAGGCCCCCAGAGGCCGGGTCCCCCAGACGTTGGTACAGGAAGTCCTCTTAGTCTAACCTGTGGCGCGTTCGAGGTCCAGTCCTCCAGGAGGTCTCTAACCTGTGGTGCGTTGGAGGTCCAGTCCTCCAGGAGGTCTCTAACCCGCGGTGCGTTCAGGTCCCCTGTCCCCGTGTGTCCCCAGGACGAGGCCTTCGCCCTGTGGATCGAGCAGTGGGCCAAGCTGTACGAGGAGGAGTCTCCCTCCAGGATGATCGTCCAGTACGTCCATGACAACTACTTCCTGGTGAACCTGGTGGACAACGACTTCCCCCTGGACAGCTGCCTGTGGCAGGTGCTGGACGACATGTTCACCATGCTGGACGCCCCCCCCCCGGGGCCCGAGGACGGAGGGGCGGGGCCTCTGGAGCTGCACCAGACTATGAGCTCACCGGATGCCTCCCGTGTTTCAGAAGAGCAGGATGAAGGATTGGCAGCGTGCTGACCTCATGAGCCATGACCTCATGACCCATGACCTCACCTCATGACCTCGGTCTCTGCAGCACTCCCCGTCAGCGGAGCTCTCGTCTTTTAACTGTTGGATGTCGATGTTTTACCGGGGGACCTGACCCTCTCTGCCTTAACGCCTTTTATATGCAACACATATTTATTTGTTCTACTCTAAAAGCATTAAATAGCTTTTCAATACTGATCAACTTGTTGAGTGTTACTAAGCAACCGATCACGTTGGATGCAGGAATCAAGCTCCTCCTCTTTTATGAACCAGCTCCACCTTCAGTCCTGGAGGCTCCGCCCCCTCATGGAGACTGAAGACTCCTCCTGATGGTCTGATAGTTACACCTGGACCAGGTCCACCTGGGGGACGCTTAGGACACACTGAGCACCTCCCTCCTCTCCTTAAGGACACACTGAGCTCCTCCCTCCTCTCCTTAAGGACACACTGAGCACCTCCCTCCTCTCCTCTCCTTAAGGACACACTGAGCACCTCCCTCCTCTCCTCTCCTTAAGGACACACTGAGCTCCTCTCTCCTCTTTTACATCACGTCATTTAGCTGAGGCTTTTATCCAAAGCTGACATCCTGTTTCATTCACACCGTAGAGCTACAGGGAGACACTGAGGTGAAGTGTCTTGCTCAAGGACACATCGACTAGGGCGGGGATTGAACCTCCAACCCCCTGGTTCAAAGACGGGCCTGCTACCCACTGACCCACAGTCGCCCCTTTCATTCTTTCTATTGAACACAATTCAGTATTCATAACATTTGCCATAAAACTGATTTTATATAATAATATTAAAGCCTTATTTTTTAGATTGTCTTTCTATATTATATAGTATAAGTAATATTGTGTTGAATAATATAATAATAAATACATATAGAACAGGAGGTGTGTTAATCCTTTATTCTCTAGACCACGTCGTATAGTTCATGATCTGTGAGAAGAAACCTTTTGAATATACACGATGCCAGAGTGTGTATATATACATATATATATATATATATATATATATATATATATATATATATATATATATATAATGAAAGAGTTGTTACATAGAAATACAGTAAATATATAAATGTAACTGAACATATGAATCGATTAGATGTAGGCGGGTATGTAATTATACAAATACAAAGACTACATCAAGTTCTTACTCTAGTTTCAGATATTATGAATTATTATGAACTCCAGATAATAGTTTCATTGATAATAATAAAATAATAATAAAACAAAACAATTGACATGGAAAAGTAAATAAATAAATAGTAACTTAACTAGTTAGCAAAACAAAGTGATGTTTCTGCAGAGTTATTATAATGATGATGTCACACGATGATGTCATCGGTCTCTAATGTGCCCTGACATTAGTTGAGAGGTCAAAGGTCGGGGTCGTCCCCCCGGAGGCTGTTGAACTCCTCGGGGGCCGAGTACTTGTCCCCCCGGCCGGCCGAGCGGCGGAAGCCCGCCGCGATCTCGTCGAAGCTCCGCCCCTTGGTCTCCGGGACCTTCAGGTAGGTGAAGGTGAAGAAGCCGAGCAGCAGCACCGCGAAGATGACGAAGACGTACGGGCCGCACAGTTGCTGGGTGACATCACAGAGGTCAGTCAGGGGCGGCGCTACGCGGCGCTACGCGGCCCTAACCCTACGCGGCGCTACGCGGCGCTACGCGCCGTGGCTCACCTCCACGTACGGGAAGCCCATCCCCACCAGGAAGTTGGCCGTCCAGTTGCAGAAGCCGGCCACGGCCATGGCGGCGGGCCGCGGGCCCTGGCCGAACAGCTCGGCCACCAGGAACCAGGGGATGGGCCCGGGCCCCACCTCGAAGAACGCCACGAAGCCGAACACGGCCGCCATGCTGACGTAGGACATCCAGCGGAGCCGGTCCTGAGGAGCACACAGCATCACCCGGGCCCGGCGCCATGGGCGGAGTCAGGCACTTACCAGCAGCGCCATGGCAACCGTCAGGAAGGCGGCGGACACCGCCATGCCCATCAGACCGGCGAGCTGCAGCGGCCGGCGGCCCGCCCGCTCCACCACGAACAGCTGCGGGGGGAGGGGCGTCAGCGCCACGCGCAGCGGCGCGCTGCGGGGGGGGGAGGGGGGGTCACTCACCGAGACCACGGTGAAGGCCGTGTTCACCACGCCGGCTCCGATGGTGGCGTAGACGGGCTGAGACACACCTGCACGCTCAAAGATCCCCGTCGAGTAGTAGAACACCTGGACAGGAGGGCGGCAGCGTGAGCAGGCCACGCCCTCCTCAAGAGGGCCTCAGACAGGTACGGTGCCACCTGGTGGGAGGAGCTACCACCTGGTGGGAGGAGCTTCCATGTGAGGTACACCTGGTGGGAGGAGCTCCCCCTCTCCAGCAGGACCTCAGTGTCTGGTGACGGAGCAGTGTGGGCGGAGCTCTGCTGACCTCACAGTCCACCTCGTGGCGTATGCCGCCACTAACCTGTGACCTCGTGACCTCCGGATTCCTGCGGTGACTTACAGCGTTGATGCCCGACAGCTGCTGCGACAGGTGCATCATGACGGCCACGCCGAGCGGCGCCCGGTGCTCTGGCGAGCGGAGCAGCTGCAGCACGCCGAGCGGCGGCGCCCGCTGCATCCGCCGGCTCTCCTCCTGCATCTCCTGCAGGTCCTCCGACACGTCGGGCACGCCGCGCAGCGCCACCAGGGCTGGGGGGGGGGGGGGGGGTGAGTGTCCTCCCCTGTGTGTGTGTCCTCCCCTGTGTGTGTGTCCTCCCCTGTGTGTGTGTCCTCCCCTGTGTGTGTGTCCTCCCCTGTGTGTGTGTGTCCTCCCCTGTGTGTGTGTCCTCCCCTGTGTGTGTGTCCTCCCCTGTGTGTGTGTCCTCCCCTGTGTGTGTGTCCTCCCCTGTGTGTGTGTCCTCCCCTGTGTGTGTGTCCTCACCTGTGTGTGCGCGGCTCTCCTCCCCCAGGTTGATCAGCAGGTATCGGGGGCTCTCCTGGCAGAAGGGCAGCAGGACGCACTGCAGCGCCGCCGGCAGCACGGTGAAGGCCAGGAGGAGGGGCCACAGGGAGGGGGTCCCCATGAGGGCCGGGGTCCCGAAGACCTGCACACACACACACACACACAGGTGAGGACACACACACACAGGTGAGGACACACACACACAGGTGAGGACACACACACACACACACAGGTGAGGACACACACACACAAGTGAGGACACACACACACACGGGTGAGGACACACACACACAGGTGAGGACACACACACACACACAGACACACATATACACAGAGACACACACACACACAGGTGAGGACACACACACACACACAAGTGAGGACACACACACACAAACAGGTGAGGACGCACACACACACACACACAGGTGAGGACGCACACACACACACACACAGGTGAGGACGCACACACACACACACACACACACACGAACACTAGCACACACACTCACACACACACACACAAGTGAGGACACACACACACACACAGGTGAGGACGCACACACACTCACACACACACACACACAGGTGAGGACACACACACACAGGTGAGGACACACACACACACAAGTGAGGACACACACACGCAAACAGGTGAGGACGCACACACACACACACCCTAGCGCTCTGCAGGGCGGGGCCTGTGACCTCATCCACCAGCTCACCTGAGCCCTGAGGATGAGTGTGTTTACTCATCAGCATCGTCCCGTTGGCACGGCGACAGCGCGGCGGCTCGGCCGACCGATTAAAGCGTCATCCCGTTACTGGATTATTGTCGCATGTCAACATCTAGTCCACTTCCTGCTTCCCCAGACGCGATGTAATGTGATGTCAATGTGATGTCAATGTGATTTCAATGTGAGGTAATGTGATGTAATATGATGTAATGTGATGTAATGTGATGTAATGTGATGTCAATGTGAGGTAATGTGATGTAATATGATGTAATGTGATGTAATGTGATGTCAATGTGATGTCAATGTGAGGTAATGTGATGTAATGTGATGTAATGTGATGTAATGTGATGTCAATGTGAGGTAATGTGATGTAATATGATGTAATGTGATGTAATGTGATGTAATGTGATGTAATGTGATGTAAATGTGAGGTAATGTGATGTAATATGATGTAATGTGATGTAATGTGATGTCAATGTTATGTCAATGTGAGGTAATGTGATGTAATGTGATGTAATGTGATGTCAATGTGAGGTAATGTGATGTAATATGATGTGATGTAATGTGATGTAATGTGATGTCAATGTGATGTAATGTGATGTAATGTGAGGTAATGTGATGTCAATGTGATGTAATGTGATGTCAATGTGATGTCAATGTGATGTAATGTGATGTCAATGTGATGTAATGTGATGCAATGTGATGTAATGTGATGTCAATGTGATGTCAATGTGATGTCAATGTGATGTAATGTGATGTTGATGTAATGTGATGTAATGTGATGTCAATGTGATGTCAATGTGATGTAATGTGATGTCAATGTGATGTAATGTGATGCAATGTGATGTAATGTGATGTCAATGTGATGTCAATGTGATGTGATGTCAATGTGATGTAATGTGATGTAATGTGATGTCAATGTGATGTAATGTGATGTAATGTGATGTAATGTGATGTCAATGTGATGTGATGTCAATGTGATGTCAATGTGATGTAATGTGATATAATGTGATGTCAATGTGATGTCAATGTGATGTAATGTGATGTCATGTGATGTCAATGTGATGTCAATGTGATGTAATGTGATGCAATGTGATGTAATGTGATGTAATGTGATGTAATGTGATGTCAATGTGATGCAATGTGATGTCAATGTGATGTAATGTGATGTAATGTGATGTCAATGTGATGTCAATGTGATGTAATGTGATGTAATGTGATGTCAATGTGATGTAATGTGATGCAATGTGATGTCAATGTGATGTCAATGTGATGTAATGTGATGTAATGTGATGTAATGTGATGCAATGTGATGTCAATGTGATGTCAATGTGATGTAATGTGATGTCAATGTGATGTAATGTGATGTCAATGTGATGCAATGTGATGTAATGTGATGTAATGTGATATTAATGTGATGTCAATGTGATGTAATGTGATATTAATGTGATATTAATGTGATGTAATGTGATGTTAATGTGATATTAATGTGATGCCCCCGTGTGTCGGCGTTGGTTAGCCCCGCCCCCAGACAGGAACAGGCCAATGGTAGCGTCTCACCTGCGCCAGGAGGATGCCCAGCACCACGCCCAGCTGGTGCAGCGTCCCCAGAGCGCCCCGCAGCGCCGTGGGGGAGATCTCCTCCACGTAGAGCGGCACGAAGCCGGTGCTCAGGCCGGAGTACACGCCCACCACCAGGCGGCCCGCGATCAGCAGCTCGAAGGAGCCCGCCATCTTGGACAGGCCCATGAACGCCGCCGCCACGAAGGCCAGCGCATTGGCCGCCAGCATGGAGTTCCTCCTTTAGGAGAGGAGACAAGGAAGGAGCTCTGCTTTAGGAGAGGAGACAAGGAAGGAACTCTGCTTTAGGAGAGGAGACCAGCAAGGAGGTCTCCTTTAGGAGAGAGGAGACAAGGAAGGAGGTCTCCTTTAGAGGAGAGGAGACTTGTTGTTGCTATCAGCCAGTCCAGGTGAGGAGGAGGTCCTACCTGTCCAGGTGAGGAGGAGGTCCTACCTGTCCAGGTGAGGAGGAGGTCCTACCTGTCCAGGTGAGGAGGAGGTCCTACCTGTCCAGGTGAGGAGGAGGTCCTACCTGTCCAGGTGAGGAGGAGGTCCTACCTGTCCAGGTGAGGAGGAGGTCCTACCTGCCGAAGCGGTTGACGAAGAGGCCGACGGAGAAGGATCCGCACATCCCCCCCACGGAGAAGATGGCCACCGACAGCGCCCACAGGCCGGTGAGCGTCCTGCGGGGGATGGGCTCCGAGAAGCGGCCGCTCCACGTCTCGTTGTAGAAGCTCTGGATGACCTGCGGGAGGGAGACCTCCGTCAGCTCCACCTCCCTCCTCCGTCAGCTCCACCTCCCTTCTCCGTCAGCTCCACCTCCCTCCTCCGTCAGCTCCACCTCCCTTCTCCGTCAGCTCCACCTCCCTCCACCTCCCTCCTCCGTCAGCTCCACCTCCCTTCACCTCCCTCCTCCTCCCTCCTCCGTCAGCTCCACCTCCCTCCTCCGTCAGCTCCACCTCCCTCCACCTCCCTCCTCCATCAGCTCCACCTCCCTCCACCTCCCTCCTCCGTCAGCTCCACCTCCCTCCACCTCCCTCCTCCGTCAGCTCCACCTCCCTCCTCCGTCAGCTCCACCTCACACTCTCAGGTAGAGCGCCTCCCCCTACAGGAGGAGCAGATGACTGCGCTTAGCCAGGGAGTCAAGGGTCTGGCCCGAAGCCAGGAGGACTTCAGGCTAACATGGCGGGCCAGACGGGGGCCTTGTGGACCGGTACAGCAGCTTCTCAGTACTCCGGAGAGGGGGGACCCAGTACCCCTCGCACCTGAACCGTCA
>CM070097.1:23991526-24031526 GCA_036178185.1 Liparis tanakae
TGTCTCATGTCCACATTAACTAATTTCCATATGTCTCATGTCCACATTAACTAATTTCCACATGTCTCATGTCCACATTAACTCATTTCCACATGTCCACATTTCCTCATGTCCACATGACCTCATGTCCACATGTCTCATGTCCACATGAACTCATGTCCACATATCCTCATGTCTCATGTCCACATGACCTCATAACCTCATGTCCTCATGTCTTCATAACTTCATGTCCTCATGTACATGTGGAGCATGGAAACAAACCCCGCTGTGAGGCGTCCGTGTAGAAGCCCGTTCCCTCTGAGGACCCCTCACAGCCACAAGTTCACGTTTCCTGCTCCCGGAGAAGAGGAGGGTCTCTGTGGCGTCACAGGAAACCTGAGACCGGCCTCCTCCTCCTCCTCCTCCTCCTCCTCCTCCTCCCGGCTCCACATGCTGGCCTCCCTCTAACCCTCCAAGACGCCCTGCTCCTCTTTGGGGTCCAGAACCAGCCAGTGAGACCTCCTCCACACCAGACCAGACCCCTGATCCGGATCCTGGTCCACAGACCTGGGTCTGCTTCTGGAGCTGCCGGTAAGTCCCTCACTCTTCTTCTGAGGGGAGCTGCTCTACTGCCACGTGGGTGATAGAGGGAGGGAGGGAGGGAGGGAGGGAGGGAGGGAGGGAGGGAGGGAGAGAGAGAGAGAGAGGGAGGGAGACAGAGAGAGAGAGAGAGAGCGCTCTGTGAAGCAGCCCTACTCAGTGAGTCATGGTGAACTCAGTTTCTCTGCAGCATGAATCCTTCTGAGTTGTCTCCTCTGTGAACACGTATGTTCTAGTGATCTGGTCTAGTGATCTGGTCTAGTGGTCTGGTCTAGTGATCTGGTCTAGTGATCTGGTCTAGTGGTCTGGTCTAGTGGTCTGGTCTAGTGGTCTGGTCTCAGTAGTTAACGGGTCAACATACAACACAAGGACTCTGTGGGCGATGAGGTCATGCGGTCCAATATCTCGGCTAGACGAACACATGAAGTCATCGTGTTATATAAACATCTACACAGTCCATGCCTGGAGAACCTGGAGAACCGGGCCAACCGGTCCACTTCCCGGTCCACTTCCTGGTCCACCTCCCGGTCCACTTTCTGGTCCTGGTCACGTTGAAGAGGCTGCTTCTGTAAAGAGGTTTAAAACGTCTTCATGTCTAATGAGTTAAATTAACTTCCTGTTTATTTAGTTAATTAGCTTCATGGTATCGGGGTGTAGGCCTCTTGTGGACCGTGGTGGAGCCTCGGAGTCCTCTCGAGGTCCTGGTGGTCTCTCAGTCCTGGTGGTCTCTGAGTCCTGGTGGCCTCTGACTCAGCCCCACGAGGCTGAAGCTTCTGTTTACTCCTGTAAATGTGTCTTTGGCACCAGCCTCTGGGCCCTGATTGGAGCAGAGGGGGGCGGGTGCACCTGCACCGCGGGAGCAGGGTGACTCCCTGCGGGTGACACAGTGGCTCCACACAGCTGCTCCATGCTGTGTGAACAGGAGCTGCAGAAACACACCTCCACCCAGCAGGAGTCACGTCTACAGGTCCACCCTGATGCGGGGGGGGGGGGGGGGGGGGCAGCATCATGAGGTCTCTGGTCATGACGCGGTCCTGGAGGTCCTGGAGGTCCTGGAGGTCCTGGAGGTCCTTCTCACTGTTATCGGCGTGTCCTTCATCAGGACTCTTATCTAGAGACACGTTGCTCTCCTGAGGACACGCTGGACTATCGCGAGACATTCATCTCACGTCATGTTCATGACTCTCGTTACAGTCACCCCCGCTGACTCAACTAGGGGGTCTAGACCAGCAGCGACCCTGCAGGAGGTCCGTGCACCAATGAGACCTGTAGGGGTCTAGACCAGCAGCTATAGGACTGGGTACCAATGAGACCTGTAGGGGTCTAGACCAGCAGCTATAGGACTGGGTACCAATATGAAGTCACATAGTCCTGCTGACATGTATTCAACAGAAGATTCTTTATCTTGGAGAACGTTCTCACCGGTTGAAGCTCAAACTTTGATGCACATTCGGCGGCTCGTCCGAATGTGCATCCTCCCTCTGTGGTTCCTGCGGTTCTCCTCAGCCGGTACCGGTACCACTGTCTCTCTGGCTCTCAGGCGGCTGTATTGGTGTCGTCTGCGTTGTCTCATTGGCTGAGCTCTGGGGCTGCTGGTCTAGACTCAGGCCTTGGGCGTCTGACTCGTCCACAGGAATGGTCCTGAGGCCAGGCGTAGTCAGACTGCTGCCCCCCGGCTCACTGCTCTGCATCTGATTGGCTCTCTGGTTGGTCGTTTTCTTGGGTGCACGTCGTCTCTGCTCCTCATGTTACATCCAAGAGCCAATCAGTAACGGGCAGCGGGGGGTTTGGATGTGGGACCCGGAGGGTTCTCTGTACTCAGGTCCATCCAGTGAGCATGAAGTCGTCCTGGGCCTGAGCCTAAAGGTGACACGAGGCAGACCCGCAGTCCACTGAGACCTCTGGTCTGGTCTTTTTGGACCAAGACCAGCCTGGATAAAAATACCCAGCAGCATTCCCCAGCCAGTAAAGTCAACATGACATTCTGCATGAGCGGCTGTTAAGAAGAGTCGTGTTCCTTCTTTTGCAGATTCCCGCTTTCTATCTCTTGTCCTTCTTTAAACGAATGCCTTCTATCTGACGGAGTCAGGCCACCTATGTCCCCGTCGTGAGTATGGAGCTGCAGAAGCTTACAAATGGAAATAACCATGACGACGACGTTCCCGTGGAGGCAGGGTATGTTTCCTGGACCGCTGTGGATTCATGCTCACCGACTGTGTTCATATCAGCAAGTTGTGTGGTGTTTGTTGTTCTGTTTGATGGATACGACAGGATCCCACCAGAGGAGGAGAAGTTCCTGCAGCAGAGTGATGGATCAAAGACGTCTCAGTTCACAGATGTGAGTGTGAGGCACAAGACACACGATACATGAATTGTAATGACACGTCACAAACTGCTTCCCAACATAAAGTTATTTCCGTTGTTGTGTCTTAAGTTCATATTCCCGTCTGGCATGTTTTCCAGTTTGAGGGTAAAACCTCCGTTGGGATGTCCGTCTTCAACCTGAGCAATGCCATCATGGGCAGCGGCATTCTTGGTCTGTCATACGCCATGTCCAACACCGGCATCGTCCTCTTCCTGTAAGCACCGCACGTATACACACTTCACCCACACTCACCACGCTGATGGCCACAAGGGCTACACATGGTTTATTGGGGGATGGAATGTTGTAGGGATGGGGGTCAAGGGAGGAAGGGTTGTAGGATGGGGTAGAAGAGGAAGGGTTGTAGGATGGGGTAGAAGAGGAAGGGTTGTAGGATGGGGTAGAAGAGGAAGGGTTGTAGGATGGGGTAGAAGAGGAAGGGTTGTAGGATGGGGTAGAAGAGGAAGGGTTGGGGATGGGGGTCAAGGGAGGAAGGGTTGGGGATGGGGGTCAAGGGAGGAAGGGTTGGGGATGGGGTAGAAGAGGAAGGGTTGGGGATGGGGTAGAAGAGGAAGGGTTGTAGGATGGGGTAGAAGAGGAAGGGTTGGGGATGGGGTAGAAGAGGAAGGGTTGTAGGATGGGGTAGAAGAGGAAGGGTTGGGGATGGGGTAGAAGGAGGAAGGAATGAAGGGATCTAGGGGGATAAGGAATGAGAAGGGTGGAAAGAAGGTTGGAGGGCTGCGATGAGAGACCGCTGGTGTCCGGTGGCTCGAGGGAATGGCGGCGGTGGAGACTCGTGAGTGGAGGCCACATCCAGCCATAGTGAGAGATGAGAGTGATTCAACTAACGACAGACATCCAACCAGATGTAGATGTCCCAAGAGGATCAACCACCAGGAACTACACCGGCCCCTGTGGACGGGACAGTTCGAAGTTTCACGTCCAAATACGTCTTAGATAGAAACATCTTGGAATGCCCTTTGTACTTGGTTTCCTACAAAATACATATCTCCAGCAAACAACATCTGTCTGCATCTTTCAGAAGGGATTTCCAAGAACAATACTCTCTCTTCTCACCGTCGCCCCGAAGCTGAGCAATACACAACGTACTGAGTCACTGAGCCGAGGCGGGAAGTGACCGTTTGTGTTCACAGGATCCTCCTGACGTGCATCGCCGTGCTGTCCTGCTACTCCATCCACCTGCTGCTCCGCAGCGCTGGCGTTGTGGGTGAGGCTTCGTGGACGTGTTCTCATCAGAGCGCTACGGGGGCGGAGCGGCGGTTAACACCTTGTGACGCTCTGCAGGTATTCGGGCCTACGAGCAGCTCGGCCTGAGAGCTTTCGGTCAACCGGGGAAGATCATCGCCGCTGTCATGATCACGCTGCATAACATTGGAGGTAAGACTCCTGTATGCAGGTGAGGCTCAGACATCGTGATGGTGTTGAAGACATGTGTCCCTCATAAACACTGTCCCCCTGCAGGCATGTCCAGCTACCTGTTCATCGTCAAATCGGAGCTGCCGCTGGTCATCCAGGCCTTCCTGGGCCAGACCTCCAGCTCTGGGTGAGGTCAACTCAGTTCTGGAAATGCAACACATTTTATGACGTATTATTAGTGTGCAGGACATAATAGGACAACGCATCCCACTCTGTGCATGTTGGACGACCGTCCGCTCACGTCTCACTCACCGATTCATCCCAGAACAATGTCGAGTCAGTTCCTCCCGCAGCTGACAGGAGGAGGACTGTAACGACGAGTTCAGTCAGCCAACTCACATTTAATCATGGAGTGTATCTGGTGACTCATATCACCCTCTGCCCGGTGCACTTTGGCTTGGAGACCTGGAGCTTTGACCCAGAGACGCTTTACAAGTGCAGTTTGAGTTTTTTTTCAGATGTTTCTTTTACTGTGTGTGTGTGTGTGTGTGTGTGCAGAGACTGGTTCATGAATGGAAACTACCTGATCATAATGGTGACGGTGAGCGTCATCCTCCCCCTGGCCCTGATGAAGCACCTGGGTACGACGCTCCGCCTCCCGATGACCTCCAGAGGTCGCGCCCTCTGCCCTCGGCCCGTCACCACTCGCTCTTTCTTTGGGTCGCGGTGCTGTTCTGCTCTCATCTGGTGGATCAGATCCGCGTAGACCAAAATACATCATCACAGAAATAGTGCTTTACGTTATTATCTCGGTAACGGCCAAATATTATAAACAGTCCCAAAATAAAATACTTTCATTGGATCACGCCAGGTTGTAGTGATTCCATTATAAAACAAATAAACAATCATAAATAAGGAAATCATAAGGCCCGCGTTCATGAATGATCACGACATTAAAACAAATAAAACGTTTTCTAACATCATCGTTCATGTATTTTTAAATCAGGCCCTATTGTTTTACTGCTTTATCGGATTATCACGACTAAATGATTGACGGCAAAATGATTTTAAAAATCAGACAGCCCTACATGAAATCTGTTTTCTTGCCCAAAATCACAAATTCCAACCTCCCCTCAGAGAGCTTTACAATCTGCACACATCCTCTGACCTTTGACCTCACATCATATCAGGAAAAACTCAACAAGTGCAGAACCCTTGTGGAGGATCCTCCTTCGGGCGGAAGCAGACGTCATGTGACCCGTCTGTGTGTGTCTGAGCGTGTCTTCTACGTCCTCAGGGTATCTGGGCTATACCAGCGGCTTCTCTCTGGCCTGCATGGTCTTCTTCCTCTCTGCGGTGAGTCTGTGGGTCTTCACTCGATGGAGGCACCTCCATCTTTGACCTCACATGGGATCAGGAGGAACTCCCTAAAGAACAGGGGCCTCCGTCAGGGCCCTGGAGGCAGGAGGCCAGCTGGACCCCCTCAGTCCTTTAGGGGTGTTCAGTGGCTCCTGGGTGAGATAGACTCAGCCCACGGGGAGAACTCAAGCCCCTAAAGCATCGTGTGTCTTCACGTCGTCTTGAAGGGGTTCAACGAGTCTGGAGTCAGGAAGACGTCCAGGCCTCAAGCAGCAGACGGTCCCTCAGCCGCCCTCAAGCTCTCCTTCTCTGCTCCGTCAGGTCATCTACAAGAAATTCAACATCGCCTGCCCTCTGGAAGTGTTCGGCAACTTCTCTGTGAGCGCCGCCGTGTCAGAGGACTCGTGCACCACCAAATACTTCACCATCAACCAGGAGGTCCGACCCCAGAGCACACGGCCGGTGGCATTAGAAGAGTTCCTCTAGGCCCAGTTCAGAGGCCCCCGGCTGGAGGCTCACCCCGCTGAATGCTCTTGGTTGCAGACGGCGTACACCATCCCCATCCTGGGCTTCGCCTTCGTGTGTCATCCTGAGGTTCTGCCCATCTACACCGAGCTGAGCAAGTAAGAACTCATCCTCACATCCTCCACACAGCTGCTCCACAAGCCGCATGGACCGTACCATAAAGACCCTCATGGACCGTACCATAAAGACCCTCATGGACCGTACCATAAAGACCCTCATGGACCGTACCATAAAGACCCTCATGGACCGTACCATAAAGACCCTCATGGACCGTACCATAAAGACCCTCATGGACCGTACCATAAAGACCCTCATGGACCGTACCATAAAGACCCTCATGGACCGTACCATAAAGACCCTCATGGACCGTACCATAAAGACCCTCATGGACCGTACCATAAAGACGTGTTGGACACATTCCTGCTTTAAAGTGACTCAAAACCTTAAAACTGAAGTTTTCCCCAAACTTCCCGTTAATGAGTCTCAGTTCAGGGCCCTCGCCTGTGGCCCTCGCCTGTGGCCCTCGCCTGTGGCCCTCGCCTGTGGCCCTCACTGCAGCATGCAGACAGATCCAGGTGTGGCTCCGCCCCCTGCGGCCCCTTGACCCCTCCCTCTTGTCCGCAGCCCCACCAGGAGGCGGATGCAGGGCGTGGGCAGCGCCTCCATCCTGGGCATGTTCGTCATGTACTCCCTCACCGCCACCTTCGGATACCTCACCTTCTACGGTGAGAGGCCCTCTGAGCCGGGAGGCCGCGGCCCACGACACGGGGTCTCACGTGTGTGTGTGTGTGTGTGTGTGTGTGTGTGTGTGTGTAGAGAACACTGAAGCAGAGCTCCTCTATACCTACAGTAAGGTGGACCCTCTGGACTCTCTGATCCTGTGTGTGCGTGTGGCCGTCCTGGTGGCCGTCACCCTGACCGTCCCCGTGGTTCTGTTCCCGGTAAGAACACTCGCACCTGACCCCTGACCCCTGACAAGTGTTGGGTCCCTGGTCCGGTGGTCCCTGGTCCGGGGGTCCCTGGTCCGGGGGTCCCTGGTCCGGGGGTCCCTGGTCCGGTGGTCCCTGGGTCCCTGTGCTTCTCGTCAGAAGTCCAGGTGCCGTGGCTCAAAGCCGTCCCCTGATAGAAGTGATGATGTCGTGGCTCTGGGGGCCACAGGTGTGTGTGTGTGTGTGTGTGTGTGTGTGGCGCTCTGCAGTCCGTTCCCTGCGTCCTACCTGAGGACCTCCTCACCTGTGATGCTCTGGTCCTCAGATCCGCAGCGCCCTGCAGCAGCTGCTGTTCCCAGAGAAGGCTTTCCATTGGCTGCGGCACATCGCCATCGCCGTGTGTCTGCTCTTCGTGGTCAACCTGCTCGTCATCCTCGTTCCGAACATAAGAGACATCTTCGGCATCAGTGGTGGGTTTCACACTGGGAGGTGAAGAAGAGCTGGAGAAGCTCCTTGTTATTTATTCTTTCTTAAGTTAAAATATAAAACCCAACATGTGCAACCAAGAACACCATGACACGGTTACCATGACGATGATCCTCCTCCTCCTCTCAGGGGCGACCACGGCTCCCAGTCTGATCTTCATCCTTCCTGGACTCTTCTACATCCGCATCATCCCAACTGACCTGGAGCCCATGACCTCCAGACCCAAGATACAGGTATGAGCTGAGAGGGAGGATGGATGGATGGATAGATAGATAGATAGATAGATAGATAGATAGATAGATAGATAGATAGATAGATAGATAGATAGATAGATAGATAGATAGATAGATAGATAGATAGATAGATAGATAGATGGATGGATGGATGGATGGATGGATGGATGGATGGATGGATGGATGGATGGATGGATGGATGGATGGATGGATGGATGGATGGATGGATGGATGGATGGATGGATGGATGGATGGATGGATGGATGGATGGATGGATGGATGGATGAATGGATGGATGGATGAATGGATGGATGGATGGATGAATGGATGGATGGATGGATGGATGGATGGATGGATGGATGGATGGATGGATGGATGGATGGATGGATGGATGGATGGATGGATGGATGGATGGATGGATGGATGGATGGATGGATGGATGGATGGATGGATGGATGGATGGATGGATGGATAGATGAGGGCTAGATGGTTCTACATTGAGGGCCTGATGGTTCTACATTGAGGGCCTAATGGTTCTACATTGAGGGCCTGATGGTTCTACATTGAGGGCCTAATGGTTCTACATTGAGGGCCTAATGGTTCTACATTGAGGGCCTGATGGTTCTCCATCTTCTTTGTGTTTTCAGGCTGCGTGTTTCACAGCTCTGGGTTTCATATTCATGACCATGAGCAGCACGTTCATTGTGCTCGACTGGATGAGTGGAGAAAACAGAAATAACGGCGGCCATTAATGCTACACCCGAAACCTACAGCGGCTCAAAGCTACACCCCAAACCTACAGCGGCTCAAAGCTACACCCCAAACCTACAGCGGCTCAAAGCTACACCCCAAACCTACAGCGGCTCAAAGCTACACCCCAAACCTACAGCGGCTCAAAGCTACACCCGAAACCTACAGCGGCTCAAAGCTACACCCCAAACCTACAGCGACTCAAAGCTACACCCCAAACCTACAGCGACTCAAAGCTACACCCCAAACCTACAGCGACTCAAAGCTACACCCCAAACCTACAGCGACTCAAAGCTACACCCCAAACCTACAGCGACTCAAAGCTACACCCCTCCTGCAGTCCTTTGGCGGGAATCAAGTTTCAACCTTCTGCTAAGAGGCTCCAGGCTTTTGTTGGATTGCTTTTATGAATTCTAAGGACATTCCTCCAGGGAGGAGTCGGGTCCCATGACCTTCCAGGTTGACCTTCCAGGTTGACCTCTACAGCATCACAGGTGGTGTTCTTCCTTTGACACAAAGTGTTACCCATGGAAACCCTTCATCATTAAGTCACCCGTCATAACGGAGGCTGAATGTGGTGTAGAATAACTAAAATATTAAAAACGTCTTCAATTTCAACTGAGAACATGGAGAACATGTGGAGAACATGTATCTTTGGGAATGTGCCAAATGTCAGAATAGATCCCATAATGTCCTGGTAGTCGTTCTGCGGTTATGACATTGGTGTGTTCTGATCCGAATCGGTAACTTGTTGTTCTGTTCCGACGCAACGCGGGAACCAAATCATTCATTTATGAATTTATATTATCATCATATTGTTTAATAAAAACTCTCAAAGGATTGACTGTTCTTCCTGTTTCTTCTCAACATCAATAGATCGTCATGTTGCAGAGTAAAGGAACCACACGAGAACCACATGTAGAACCACACGAGAAACATGCATAACCACACAAGAACCATATGTAGAACCACACGAGAACCACATGTAGAACCACTCGAGAAACATGTATAACCACACGAGAACCACATGTAGAACCACACGAGTACCACACGTAGAACCACACGAGAAACACGTAGAACCACACGTAGGACCATATGTAGAACCACACGTAGAACCACATGAGAAACATGTATAACCACACGAGAACCACATGTAGAACCACACGAGTACCACACGTAGAACCACACGAGAAACACGTAGAACCACACGTAGGACCATATGTAGAACCACACGTAGAACCACATGAAGGACCATATGTAGAACCACATGTAGAACCACACGAAAACCACACGTAGGACCACACGTAGAACCACACGTAGAACCACACGTAGGACCATATGTAGAACCACATGAAGGACCATATGTAGAACCACATGAAGGACCATATGTAGAACCACACGTAGAACACATGTAAAACCACATGAAGGAACATATGTAGAACCACACGTAGAACCCTTGTACGCTGCACGTGGAGGAGATGAAGGAATAACTTCCATGTTGAACATTCCTGAACAAAGATTTCAGTTTATTTGAGACATCTTAGGAAAACATGTCAAACATGGAAAAGAATTAATGTTCATTAGACCAGAGAAGATGGTTCCCCTGGAGACATCAGACCAGAGACCCTCATGGTTCCCCTGGAGACATCAGACCAGAGACCCTCATGGTTCCCCTGGAGACATCAGACCAGAGACCCTCATGGTTCCCCTGGAGACCCTCATGGTTCCTCTGGAGACCATCAGACCCTCATGGGGCCGTGGAGTCAGTCTGAAGTTGATCTCTAGTTCCTCTTCCTCTTCCTCTTCATCATTCATTCCAGTTGTGCATTAGAGTGTCAGGGTAGTCCCACGGGTCCAAAGCCAGCCGTCCTTTCTAAAGGAATGCAGGTATCCATGGCAACAGGTCCGTAGAGGTCCAGGTCTCCCCGGACCGGGTCGGACCGGGCGTCTTCATCCCTCTCTGAGCTTGGCAGCCAGGACAGAGTTCTCCTGGCGAAGGGCCTGGTGGTCCTCCTGGATCCGCTGCAGGTTGGCTACCGTCTTACTCACGTTCTCCGCCTCGATCTGAGGAACCGGAGAGCAAATATGTCTCCATCTTTATGCTAAGCTAGGCTAACCACATGCTAAAGCTCCTTCTTCATGCCAAGCTAGGCTAACCACAAGCTAAAGCTCCGTCTTCATGCCAAGCTAGGCTAACCACAAGCTAAAGCTCCGTCTTCATGCTAAGCTAGGCTAACCCCGTGCTACCTGCTCCTCGAGGTCCCGGATCTCCCTCAGGATGGTTCCGGTGTCCTCGATGGTCTGGATCAGCTGGTGGCAGTTCTGAGGGAGGAGAGGCGGCATGTGACTCGGTTCTGAGAGGAGCGACGGGCACCGGGAGGACCCGGGGGGACGCACCTCGTGCAGCGCGGCCAGGTACTTGTACGACTTGCGGACGGATTCGTCTTTTTTGGCGTCCTGCAAATGCCGAAACACAAATGAATTAAAACACGAGGAGCCAACATCCCGGTTCTCCGTCGACAGAACCTGCGGTACCTTGAAGACCAGCTCGTCCGTCACGGCGAAGGTCCGGTCCAGTTTCCCCGTCAGGCTGTTGATCTCCTTCTGAAGATCCTTGGTGTCCGAGAGGATCTGAAGGAGAGCTCAGTGGTGAGGGCAGCAGCACGGGAAGCCTGGGCACCCACAACGCCCCCCGGTGGCCGGGGTTGGTACCGCATTGTCCAACAAATCCTCAACGCTTTGATTTATTCTGCATTATTTTACAAGGAACCTAAACAGTCAGAAGCTCTAGATCAGGGGTGTCGAACTCATTTCCACTGTGGGCCACATCAGCATCATGGCTGCCCTCTTAAAGGGCCGGAAACACTTTACAAACTCCTCGAACATATTATTAAATAACCGTCTTTGCATTTGATTATTGTTTATTTGAGTGTAGAAATATTGCACATAAGAAAATGTCCTTATATTACAACATAAATCCATTTAATTGGAAACCGTCAAAATAAAAGCACGGGAAATCTTTCTTCAATTTCTTTAAGAAAGGGTGATCACATGTCTTTCAAGCTGTCAGGGGCCTCATACAATGATGCGGTGGGCCGGATTTGGCCCGCGGGCCTTGTGTTTGACACCTGTGCTCTAGATCATAACTGTGATTATGAATCATGCTCTAGATCATAGCTGATTATGAATCATGCTCTAGATCATAACTGATTATGAATCATGCTCTAGATCATAACTGATTATGAATCATGCTCTAGATCATAGCTGATTATGAATCATGCTCTAGATCATAGCTGATTATGAATCATGCTCTAGATCATAGCTGATTATGAATCATGCTCTAGATCATAGCTGATTATGAATCATGCTCTAGATCATAACTGTGATTATGAATCATGCTCTAGATCATAACTGATTATGAATCATGCTCTAGATCATAACTGTGATTATGAATCATGCTCTAGATCATAGCTGATTATGAATCATGCTCTGGATCATAGCTGATTATGAATCATGCTCTAGATCATAGCTGATTATGAATCATGCTCTAGATCATAACTGATTATGAATCATGCTCTAGATCATAGCTGATTATGAATCATGCTCTAGATCATAACTGATTATGAATCATGCTCTAGATCATAGCTGATTATGAATCATGCTCTAGATCATAGCTGATTATGAATCATGCTCTAGATCATAACTGTGATTATGAATCATGCTCTAGATCATAACTGATTATGAATCATGCTCTAGATCATAACTGTGATTATGAATCATGCTCTAGATCATAGCCGATTATGAATCATGCTCTAGATCATAGCTGATTATGAATCATGCTCTAGATCATAGCCGATTATGAATCATGCTCTAGATCATAACTGATTATGAATCATGCTCTAGATCATAAATCATGCTCTAGATCATAACTGATTATGAATCATGCTCTAGATCATAACTGTGATTATGAATCATGCTCTAGATCATAGCTGATTATGAATCATGCTCTAGATCATAGCTGATTATGAATCATGCTCTAGATCATAACTGATTATGAATCATGCTCTAGATCATAACTGTGATTATGAATCATGCTCTAGATCATAGCTGATTATGAATCATGCTCTAGATCATAACTGATTATGAATCATGCTCTAGATCATAACTGATTATGAATCATGCTCTAGATCATAACTGATTATGAATCATGCTCTAGATCATAACTGATTATGAATCATGCTCTAGATCTTGTACCTTGGTGATTTCCTCCTTCTGCTTCTTGATGTTGCTGACGATCTCTAGGATCCTCTGAGTGTAGGCCGACCGAGACGCGTCCTGAGGGAGGTTCTCCAACTCCGTCAGCTACGTTGGAACAGAGAACAGTCAGACCCCAACGATGCGATCGTGGACGTTCCCCATGGACGTTCCACATGTCGGACTAGAAGCTCCTCCACAGACGGGAGTTCTTCACCAGCTGTTTGTAGAGCTCCTCCTTCTTCTTGGCCTCGTCGGAGGACACGCGGATCTTGTCGTGCAGAGACTTGATGTCCGACAGCTTCCTGGTGGACTCCAGCTGAGGGGTCAGAGACGAGGGGTCAGAGACGAGGGGTCAGAGACGAGCCGGCTCACCTGGAGCCGCGCCTGAAGGCGGCGCTCACCTCCTGGTGGCTGCAGATCTCTCTGAGCCGGCGGTGCTCGTCCATGAGGGGAGCGCGGTGCTTCTCCCACTGAGAGGCCAGGCTCACCACCCGCTTGGCACTGGCCTCCACCAGAGCCTGAGGACACACGGGGTCACACGGGGTCACACGGGGTCACACGCAGCCCTGAGCCCTGAGTGGAGCGGGTCTGCAGAGCCTCCTACCTGCAGCTTCAGCAGGTTGTTGTCCGTGTCCGGCAGCAAGTCGATGGTCTTCTTCTTCACCTGCATCTTGTCCTTGTTTTCAGAGTTCTCTCGATCGCTCTGCTTCAGCTCATCCAACACCTACACACACACACACACACACACACACACACACACACACACACACACACACACACACACACACACACACACACACACACACACACACACACACACACACACACACACACACACACACACACACACACACACACACACACACACACACACACACACACACACACACAATGACCCTCTTACCTGTAAATGTATCAGTCCATCTTAAATGTTTCAGTGTTTTCCAGTGAACTGTCTCCTTGGTTCTCCCTGGTTCCCCCTGGTCCTCCCTGGTTCTCCTTGGTTCCCCCTGGTTCTCCCTGGTTCTCCTTGGTTCCCCCTGGTCCTCCCTGGTCCTCCCTGGTCCTCCCTGGTTCTCCCTGGTTCCCCCTGGTTCCCCCTGGTCCTCCCTGGTTCTCCTTGGTTCCCCCTGGTTCTCCCTGGTCCTCCCTGGTTCCCCCTGGTTCTCCCTGGTCCTCCCTGGTTCTCCTTGGTTCCCCCTGGTTCCCCCTGGTTCTCCTTGGTTCTCCCTGGTTCCCCCTGGTCCTCCCTGGTCCTCCCTGGTTCTCCTTGGTTCCCCCTGGTTCTCCCTGGTTCCCCCTGGTTCCCCCCCTGGTTCTCCTTGGTTCCCCCTGGTTCTCCCTGGTCCTCCCTGGTTCCCCCTGGTTCTCCCTGGTTCTCCTTGGTTCCCCCTGGTCCTCCCTGGTCCTCCCTGGTTCTCCTTGGTTCCCCCTGGTTCTCCCTGGTCCTCCCTGGTTCTCCTTGGTTCCCCCTGGTTCTCCTTGGTTCTCCTTGGTTCCCCCTGGTTCTCCCTGGTTCTCCCTGGTTCTCCCTGGTCCTCCCTGGTTCTCCCTGGTCCTCCCTGGTTCTCCTTGGTTCCCCCTGGTTCCCCCTGGTTCTCCTTGGTTCTCCCTGGTTCTCCTTGGTTCCCCCTGGTCCTCCCTGGTCCTCCCTGGTTCTCCCTGGTTCCCCCTGGTCCTCCCTGGTCCTCCCTGGTTCTCCTTGGTTCCCCCTGGTTCTCCCTGGTTCTCCCTGGTCCTCCCTGGTTCCCCCTGGTTCTCCCTGGTTCTCCCTGGTTCTCCCTGGTTCTCCTTGGTTCCCCCTGGTCCTCCCTGGTCCTCCTTGGTCCTCCCTGGTTCCCCCTGGTCCTCCCTGGTTCCCCCTGGTTCTCCCTGGTTCTCCCTGGTTCTCCCTGGTTCTCCCTGGTCCTCCCTGGTTCTCCCTGGTCCTCCCTGGTTCTCCTTGGTTCCCCCTGGTTCTCCCTGGTCCTCCCTGGTTCTCCTTGGTTCCCCCTGGTTCTCCTTGGTTCCCCCTGGTTCTCCTTGGTTCCCCCTGGTTCTCCTTGGTTCCCCCTGGTCCTCCCTGGTCCTCCCTGGTTCTCCCTGGTTCCCCCTGGTTCTCCTTGGTTCCCCCTGGTCCTCCCTGGTCCTCCCTGGTTCTCCTTGGTTCTCCTTGGTTCTCCCTGGTTCCCCCTGGTTCTCCCTGGTCCTCCCTGGTTCTCCCTGGTCCTCCCTGGTCCTCCCTGGTTCTCCTTGGTTCCCCCTGGTTCTCCCTGGTCCTCCCTGGTCCTCCCTGGTTCTCCTTGGTTCCCCCTGGTCCTCCCTGGTCCTCCCTGGTCCTCCCTGGTTCTCCTTGGTTCTCCCTGGTTCCCCCTGGTCCTCCCTGGTCCTCCCTGGTCCTCCCTGGTCCTCCCTGGTTCTCCTTGGTTCCCCCTGGTCCTCCCTGGTCCTCCCTGGTTCTCCTTGGTTCTCCTTGGTTCTCCCTGGTTCCCCCTGGTCCTCCCTGGTTCTCATTGGTTCTCCCTGGTTCTCCCTGGTTCTCCCTGGTTCTCCCTGGTTCTCCCTGGTCCTCCCTGGTCCTCCCTGGTTCTCCTTGGTTCCCCCTGGTCCTCCCTGGTCCTCCCTGGTTCTCCTTGGTTCTCCCTGGTTCCCCCTGGTTCTCCCTGGTCCTCCCTGGTTCTCCTTGGTTCTCCCTGGTCCTCCCTGGTCCTCCCTGGTCCTCCCTGGTCCTCCTTGGTCCTCCTTGGTCCTCCCTGGTCCTCCTTGGTTCTCCCTGGTCCTCCCTGGTCCTCCCTGGTCCTCCCTGGTTCTCCCTGGTCCTCCCTGGTTCTCCTTGGTTCCCCCTGGTCCTCCCTGGTCCTCCCTGGTTCTCCTTGGTTCTCCCTGGTTCTCCCTGGTTCCCCCTGGTCCTCATTGGTTCTCCCTGGTTCTCCCTGGTTCTCCCTGGTCCTCCCTGGTCCTCCCTGGTTCTCCTTGGTTCCCCCTGGTCCTCCCTGGTCCTCCCTGGTCCTCCCTGGTTCTCCTTGGTTCTCCCTGGTTCCCCCTGGTTCTCCCTGGTCCTCCCTGGTTCTCCTTGGTTCTCCCTGGTCCTCCCTGGTCCTCCCTGGTCCTCCCTGGTTCCCCCTGGTTCTCCCTGGTTCTCCCTGGTTCTCCCTGGTTCTCCCTGGTTCCCCCTGGTTCCCCCTGGTTCCCCCTGGTTCTCCCTGGTCCTCCCTGGTTCTCCCTGGTCCTCCCTGGTTCTCCTTGGTCCTCCCTGGTTCTCCTTGGTTCCCCCTGGTTCTCCTTGGTTCCCCCTGGTTCTCCTTGGTTCCCCCTGGTTCTCCTTGGTTCCCCCTGGTTCTCCTTGGTTCCCCCTGGTCCTCCCTGGTCCTCCCTGGTTCTCCTTGGTTCTCCCTGGTTCCCCCTGGTTCTCCTTGGTTCCCCCTGGTCCTCCCTGGTCCTCCCTGGTTCTCCTTGGTTCTCCTTGGTTCTCCCTGGTTCCCCCTGGTTCTCCCTGGTCCTCCCTGGTTCTCCCTGGTCCTCCCTGGTCCTCCCTGGTTCTCCTTGGTTCCCCCTGGTTCTCCCTGGTCCTCCCTGGTCCTCCCTGGTTCTCCTTGGTTCCCCCTGGTCCTCCCTGGTCCTCCCTGGTTCTCCTTGGTTCTCCCTGGTTCCCCCTGGTCCTCCCTGGTCCTCCCTGGTTCTCCTTGGTTCCCCCTGGTTCTCCCTGGTTCTCCTTGGTTCCCCCTGGTCCTCCCTGCTCCTCCCTGGTCCTCCCTGGTTCTCCCTGGTTCCCCCTGGTTCCCCCTGGTCCTCCCTGGTCCTCCCTGGTTCTCCTTGGTTCCCCCTGGTTCTCCCTGGTCCTCCCTGGTTCCCCCTGGTTCTCCCTGGTCCTCCCTGGTTCTCCTTGGTTCCCCCTGGTTCCCCCTGGTTCTCCTTGGTTCTCCCTGGTTCCCCCTGGTCCTCCCTGGTCCTCCCTGGTTCTCCTTGGTTCCCCCTGGTTCTCCCTGGTTCCCCCTGGTTCCCCCTGGTCCTCCCTGGTTCTCCTTGGTTCCCCCTGGTTCTCCTGGTCCTCCCTGGTTCCCCTGGTTCTCCCTGGTTCTCCCTGGTCTCCTCTGGTGCTCCCTGGTCCTCCCTGGTCCTCCCTGGTTCTCCTTGGTTTCCCCTGGTCCTCCCTGGTTCTCCTTGGTTCCCCCTGGTTCTCCTTGGTTCTCCTTGGTCTCCCCTGGTTCTCCCTGGTTTCTCCTGGTTCTCCCTGGTCCTCCCTGGTTCTCCTTGGTTCCCCCTGGTTCCCCCTGGTTCTCCTTGGTTCTCCCTGGTTCTCCTTGGTTCCCCCTGGTCCTCCCTGGTCCTCCCTGGTTCTCCCTGGTTCCCCCTGGTCCTCCCTGGTCCTCCCTGGTTCTCCTTGGTTCCCCCTGGTTCTCCCTGGTTCTCCCTGGTCCTCCCTGGTTCCCCCTGGTTCTCCCTGGTTCTCCCTGGTTCTCCTTGGTTCCCCCTGGTCCTCCCTGGTCCTCCCTGGTCCTCCTTGGTCCTCCCTGGTCCTCCCTGGTTCCCCCTGGTTCCCCCTGGTTCCCCCTGGTTCTCCCTGGTTCTCCCTGGTTCTCCCTGGTCCTCCCTGGTTCTCCCTGGTCCTCCCTGGTTCTCCTTGGTTCCCCCTGGTTCTCCCTGGTCCTCCCTGGTTCTCCTTGGTTCCCCCTGGTTCTCCTTGGTTCCCCCTGGTTCTCCTTGGTTTCCCTGGTTTCTCCTTGGTTCCCCTGGTCTCCTGGTTCTCCTTGGTTCTCCTCCCTGGTTTCCCCCTGGTTCTCCTTGGTTCCCCCTGGTCCTCCCTGGTCCTCCCTGGTTCTCCTTGGTTCTCCTTGGTTCTCCCTGGTTCCCCCTGGTTCTCCCTGGTCCTCCCTGGTTCTCCCTGGTCCTCCCTGGTCCTCCCTGGTTCTCCTTGGTTCCCCCTGGTTCTCCCTGGTCCTCCCTGGTCCTCCCTGGTTCTCCTTGGTTCCCCCTGGTCCTCCCTGGTCCTCCCTGGTCCTCCCTGGTTCTCCTTGGTTCTCCCTGGTTCCCCCTGGTCCTCCCTGGTCCTCCCTGGTCCTCCCTGGTTCTCCTTGGTTCCCCCTGGTCCTCCCTGGTCCTCCCTGGTTCTCCTTGGTTCTCCTTGGTTCTCCCTGGTTCTCCCTGGTCCTCCCTGGTTCTCATTGGTTCTCCCTGGTTCTCCCTGGTTCTCCTTGGTTCCCCCTGGTCCTCCCTGGTCCTCCCTGGTTCTCCTTGGTTCTCCCTGGTTCCCCCTGGTTCTCCCTGGTTCTCCTTGGTTCTCCTTGGTTCTCCCTGGTCCTCCCTGGTCCTCCCTGGTCCTCCCTGGTCCTCCCTGGTCCTCCCTGGTCCTCCTTGGTTCTCCCTGGTCCTCCCTGGTTCTCCTTGGTTCCCCCTGGTCCTCCCTGGTCCTCCCTGGTTCTCCCTGGTTCTCCCTGGTTCTCCCTGGTTCCCCCTGGTCCTCATTGGTTCTCCCTGGTTCTCCCTGGTTCTCCCTGGTTCTCCCTGGTCCTCCCTGGTCCTCCCTGGTCCTCCCTGGTTCTCCTTGGTTCCCCCTGGTCCTCCCTGGTCCTCCCTGGTCCTCCCTGGTTCTCCTTGGTTCTCCCTGGTTCCCCCTGGTTCTCCCTGGTCCTCCCTGGTTCTCCTTGGTCCTCCCTGGTCCTCCCTGGTCCTCCCTGGTCCTCCCTGGTTCTCCCTGGTTCTCCCTGGTTCTCCCTGGTTCTCCCTGGTTCTCCCTGGTTCCCCCTGGTCCTCCCTGGTTCCCCCTGGTTCCTCCTGGTCCTCCCTGGTTCTCCCTGGTTCCTCCCTGGTTCTCCTTGGTCCTCCCTGGTTCTCCTTGGTTCCCCCTGGTTCTCCTTGGTTCCCCCTGGTTCTCCTTGGTTCCCCCTGGTTCTCCTTGGTTCCCCCTGGTTCTCCTTGGTTCCCCCTGGTCCTCCCTGGTCCTCCCTGGTTCTCCCTGGTTCTCCTTGGTTCCCCCTGGTCCTCCCTGGTCCTCCCTGGTTCTCCTTGGTTCTCCTTGGTTCTCCCTGGTTCCCCCTGGTTCTCCCTGGTCCTCCCTGGTTCTCCCTGGTCCTCCCTGGTCCTCCCTGGTTCTCCTTGGTTCCCCCTGGTTCTCCCTGGTCCTCCCTGGTCCTCCCTGGTTCTCCTTGGTTCCCCCTGTCCTCCCTGGTCCTCCCTGGTCCTCCCTGGTTCTCCTTGGTTCTCCCTGGTTTCCCCTGGTCCTCCCTGGTCCTCCCTGGTCTCCCTGGTCCTCCCTGGTTCTCCTTGGTTTCCCCCTGGTCTCCCTGGTCTCCCTGGTTCTCCTTGGTTCTCCTTGGTTCCCTGGTTTCCCCCTGGTCCTCCCTGGTTCTCATTGGTTCTCTCCTGGTTCTCCCTGGTTCTCCCTGGTTCTCCTGGTTCTCCCTGGTCCTCCCTGGTCCTCCCTGGTTCTCCTTGGTTCCCCCTGGTCCTCCCTGGTCCTCCCTGGTTCTCCTTGGTTCTCCCTGGTTCCCCCTGGTTCTCCCTGGTCCTCCCTGGTTCTCCTTGGTTCTCCTTGGTTCTCCCTGGTCCTCCCTGGTCCTCCCTGGTCCTCCCTGGTCCTCCTTGGTCCTCCTTGGTCCTCCCTGGTCCTCCTTGGTTCTCCCTGGTCCTCCCTGGTCCTCCCTGGTCCTCCCTGGTTCTCCCTGGTCCTCCCTGGTTCTCCTTGGTTCCCCCTGGTCCTCCCTGGTCCTCCCTGGTTCTCCTTGGTTCTCCCTGGTTCTCCCTGGTTCCCCCTGGTCCTCATTGGTTCTCCCTGGTTCTCCCTGGTTCTCCCTGGTCCTCCCTGGTCCTCCCTGGTTCTCCTTGGTTCCCCCTGGTCCTCCCTGGTCCTCCCTGGTCCTCCCTGGTTCTCCTTGGTTCTCCCTGGTTCCCCCTGGTTCTCCCTGGTCCTCCCTGGTTCTCCTTGGTTCTCCCTGGTCCTCCCTGGTCCTCCCTGGTCCTCCCTGGTTCCCCCCTGGTTCTCCCTGGTTCTCCCTGGTTCTCCCTGGTTCCCCCTGGTTCCCCCTGGTTCCCCCTGGTTCTCCCTGGTCCTCCCTGGTTCTCCCTGGTCCTCCCTGGTTCTCCTTGGTCCTCCCTGGTTCTCCTTGGTTCCCCCTGGTTCTCCTTGGTTCCCCCTGGTTCTCCTTGGTTCCCCTGGTTCTCCTTGGTTCCCCCTGGTTCTCCTTGGTTCCCCCTGGTCCTCCCTGGTCCTCCCTGGTTCTCCTTGGTTCTCCCTGGTTCCCCCTGGTTCTCCTTGGTTCCCCCTGGTCCTCCCTGGTCCTCCCTGGTTCTCCTTGGTTCTCCTTGGTTCTCCCTGGTTCCCCCTGGTTCTCCCTGGTCCTCCCTGGTTCTCCCTGGTCCTCCCTGGTCCTCCCTGGTTCTCCTTGGTTCCCCCTGGTTCTCCCTGGTCCTCCCTGGTCCTCCCTGGTTCTCCTTGGTTCCCCCTGGTCCTCCCTGGTCCTCCTGGTTCTCCTTGGTTTCTCCCTGGTTCCCCCTGGTCTCCCCTGGTCCTCCTGGTTCTCCTTGGTTCCCCTGGTTCTCCCTGGTTCTCCTTGGTTCCCCCTGGTCCTCCCCTGGTCCTCCCTGGTCCTCCCTGGTTCTCCCTGGTTCCCCTGGTTCCCCTGGTCCTCCCTGGTCCTCCTGGTTCCTCCTTGGTTCCCCCCTGGTTCTCCCTGGTCCTCCCTGGTTCCCCCTGGTTCTCCCTGGTCCTCCCTGGTTCTCCTTGGTTCCCCCTGGTTCCCCCTGGTTCTCCTTGGTTCTCCCTGGTTCCCCCTGGTCCTCCCTGGTCCTCCCTGGTTCTCCTTGGTTCCCCCTGGTTCTCCCTGGTTCCCCCTGGTTCCCCCTGGTCCTCCCTGGTTCTCCTTGGTTCCCCCTGGTTCTCCCTGGTCCTCCCTGGTTCCCCCTGGTTCTCCCTGGTTCTCCTTGGTTCCCCCTGGTCCTCCCTGGTCCTCCCTGGTCCTCCCTGGTTCTCCTTGGTTCCCCCTGGTTCTCCCTGGTCCTCCCTGGTTCTCCTTGGTTCCCCCTGGTTCTCCTTGGTTCTCCTTGGTTCCCCCTGGTTCCCCCTGGTTCTCCCTGGTTCTCCCTGGTCCTCCCTGGTTCTCCCTGGTCCTCCCTGGTTCTCCTTGGTTCCCCCTGGTTCCCCCTGGTTCTCCTTGGTTCTCCCTGGTTCTCCTTGGTTCCCCCTGGTCCTCCCTGGTCCTCCCTGGTTCCCCCTGGTCCTCCCTGGTCCTCCCTGGTTCTCCTTGGTTCCCCCTGGTTCTCCCTGGTTCTCCCTGGTCCTCCCTGGTTCCCCCTGGTTCTCCCTGGTTCTCCCTGGTTCTCCTTGGTTCCCCCTGGTCCTCCCTGGTCCTCCCTGGTCCTCCTTGGTCCTCCCTGGTCCTCCCTGGTTCCCCCTGGTTCCCCCTGGTTCCCCCTGGTTCTCCCTGGTTCTCCCTGGTCCTCCCTGGTTCTCCCTGGTCCTCCCTGGTTCTCCTTGGTTCCCCCTGGTTCTCCCTCGTCCTCCCTGGTTCTCCTTGGTTTCCCCCTGGTTCTCCTTGGTTCCCCCTGGTTCTCCTTGGTTCCCCCTGGTTCTCCTTGGTTCCCCCTGGTCCTCCCTGGTTCTCCTTGGTTCTCCCTGGTTCTCCCTGGTTCCCCCTGGTTCTCCTTGGTTCCCCCTGGTCCTCCCTGGTCCTCCCTGGTTCTCCTTGGTTCTCCTTGGTTCTCCCTGGTTCCCCCTGGTTCCCCCTGGTTCTCCCTGGTCCTCCCTGGTTCTCCCTGGTCCTCCCTGGTCCTCCCTGGTTCTCCTTGGTTCCCCCTGGTTCTCCCTGGTCCTCCCTGGTCCTCCCTGGTTCTCCTTGGTTCCCCCTGGTCCTCCCTGGTCCTCCCTGGTCCTCCCTGGTTCTCCTTGGTTCTCCCTGGTTCCCCCTGGTCCTCCCTGGTCCTCCCTGGTCCTCCCTGGTCCTCCCTGGTTCTCCTTGGTTCCCCCTGGTCCTCCCTGGTCCTCCCTGGTTCTCCTTGGTTCTCCTTGGTTCTCCCTGGTTCTCCCTGGTCCTCCCTGGTTCTCATTGGTTCTCCCTGGTTCTCCCTGGTTCTCCTTGGTTCCCCCTGGTCCTCCCTGGTCCTCCCTGGTTCTCCTTGGTTCTCCCTGGTTCCCCCTGGTTCTCCCTGGTTCTCCTTGGTTCTCCTTGGTTCTCCCTGGTCCTCCCTGGTCCTCCCTGGTCCTCCCTGGTCCTCCTTGGTCCTCCCTGGTCCTCCTTGGTTCTCCCTGGTCCTCCCTGGTTCTCCTTGGTTCCCCCTGGTCCTCCCTGGTCCTCCCTGGTTCTCCTTGGTTCTCCCTGGTTCTCCCTGGTTCCCCCTGGTCCTCATTGGTTCTCCCTGGTTCTCCCTGGTTCTCCCTGGTTCTCCCTGGTCCTCCCTGGTCCTCCCTGGTCCTCCCTGGTTCTCCTTGGTTCCCCCTGGTCCTCCCTGGTCCTCCCTGGTCCTCCCTGGTTCTCCTTGGTTCTCCCTGGTTCCCCCTGGTTCTCCCTGGTCCTCCCTGGTTCTCCTTGGTCCTCCCTGGTCCTCCCTGGTCCTCCCTGGTCCTCCCTGGTCCTCCCTGGTTCTCCCTGGTTCTCCCTGGTTCTCCCTGGTTCTCCCTGGTTCCCCCTGGTCCTCCCTGGTTCCCCCTGGTTCTCCCTGGTCCTCCCTGGTTCTCCCTGGTCCTCCCTGGTTCTCCTTGGTCCTCCCTGGTTCTCCTTGGTTCCCCCTGGTTCTCCTTGGTTCCCCCTGGTTCTCCTTGGTTCCCCCTGGTTCTCCTTGGTTCCCCCTGGTTCTCCTTGGTTCCCCTGGTCCTCCCTGGTCCTCCCTGGTTCTCCCTGGTTCTCCTTGGTTCCCCCTGGTCCTCCCTGGTCCTCCCTGGTTCTCCTTGGTTCTCCTTGGTTCTCCCTGGTTCCCCCTGGTTCTCCCTGGTCCTCCCTGGTTCTCCCTGGTCCTCCCTGGTCCTCCCTGGTTCTCCTTGGTTCCCCCTGGTTCTCCCTGGTCCTCCCTGGTCCTCCCTGGTTCTCCTTGGTTCCCCCTGGTCCTCCCTGGTCCTCCCTGGTTCTCCTTGGTTCTCCCTGGTTCCCCCTGGTCCTCCCTGGTCCTCCCTGGTCCTCCCTGGTCCTCCCTGGTTCTCCTTGGTTCCCCCTGGTCCTCCCTGGTCCTCCCTGGTTCTCCTTGGTTCTCCTTGGTTCCCCCTGGTTCTCATTGGTTCTCATTGGTTCTCCCTGGTTCCCCCTGGTTCTCCCTGGTTCTCCCTGGTTCTCCCTGGTTCTCCCTGGTTCTCCCTGGTCCTCCCTGGTCCTCCCTGGTCCTCCCTGGTTCTCCTTGGTTCCCCCTGGTCCTCCCTGGTCCTCCTTGGTTCTCCCTGGTTCCCCCTGGTTCTCCCTGGTCCTCCCTGGTTCTCCTTGGTTCTCCCTGGTCCTCCCTGGTCCTCCCTGGTCCTCCCTGGTCCTCCCTGGTTCTCCTTGGTCCTCCCTGGTCCTCCTTGGTTCCCCCTGGTTCTCCCTGGTCCTCCCTGGTCCTCCCTGGTTCTCCCTGGTCCTCCCTGGTCCTCCCTGGTCCTCCCTGGTCCTCCCTGGTCCTCCCTGGTTCTCCTTGGTTCCCCCTGGTCCTCCCTGGTCCTCCCTGGTTCTCCTTGGTTCTCCCTGGTTCTCCCTGGTTCCCCCTGGTCCTCCCTGGTTCTCATTGGTTCCCCCTGGTTCTCCCTGGTTCTCCCTGGTCCTCCCTGGTCCTCCCTGGTCCTCCCTGGTCCTCCCTGGTTCCCCCTGGTCCTCCCTGGTTCTCCTTGGTTCTCCCTGGTTCCCCCTGGTTCTCCCTGGTCCTCCCTGGTTCTCCTTGGTTCTCCCTGGTCCTCCCTGGTCCTCCCTGGTCCTCCCTGGTCCTCCCTGGTTCCCCCTGGTTCTCCCTGGTTCCCCCTGGTCCTCCCTGGTCCTCCCTGGTCCTCCCTGGTCCTCCCTGGTTCTCCTTGGTTCTCCCTGGTTCCCCCTGGTTCTCCCTGGTCCTCCCTGGTCCTCCCTGGTCCTCCCTGGTCCTCCCTGGTTCTCCTTGGTTCCCCCTGGTCCTCCCTGGTCCTCCCTGGTTCTCCTTGGTTCTCCTTGGTTCTCCCTGGTTCCCCCTGGTCCTCCCTGGTTCTCATTGGTTCTCCCTGGTTCTCCCTGGTCCTCCCTGGTCCTCCCTGGTCCTCCCTGGTTCTCCTTGGTTCCCCCTGGTCCTCCCTGGTCCTCCCTGGTTCTCCTTGGTTCTCCCTGGTTCCCCCTGGTTCTCCCTGGTCCTCCCTGGTTCTCCTTGGTCCTCCCTGGTCCTCCCTGGTTCTCCTTGGTCCTCCCTGGTCCTCCTTGGTTCCCCCTGGTTCTCCCTGGTCCTCCCTGGTCCTCCCTGGTTCTCCCTGGTCCTCCCTGGTCCTCCCTGGTCCTCCCTGGTTCTCCCTGGTCCTCCCTGGTCCTCCCTGGTTCTCCTTGGTTCCCCCTGGTCCTCCCTGGTCCTCCCTGGTTCTCCTTGGTTCTCCCTGGTTCCCCCTGGTTCTCATTGGTTCTCCCTGGTTCCCCCTGGTTCTCCCTGGTTCTCCCTGGTTCTCCCTGGTCCTCCCTGGTCCTCCCTGGTCCTCCCTGGTTCTCCTTGGTTCCCCCTGGTCCTCCCTGGTCCTCCCTGGTCCTCCCTGGTCCTCCTTGGTTCTCCCTGGTTCCCCCTGGTTCTCCCTGGTCCTCCCTGGTCCTCCCTGGTCCTCCCTGGTCCTCCCTGGTTCTCCTTGGTTCCCCCTGGTCCTCCCTGGTCCTCCTTGGTTCTCCTTGGTTCTCCCTGGTTCCCCCTGGTTCTCATTGGTTCTCCCTGGTTCTCCCTGGTTCTCCCTGGTTCTCCCTGGTCCTCCCTGGTCCTCCCTGGTTCTCCTTGGTTCCCCCTGGTCCTCCCTGGTCCTCCCTGGTTCTCCTTGGTTCTCCCTGGTTCCCCCTGGTTCTCCCTGGTCCTCCCTGGTTCTCCTTGGTTCTCCCTGGTCCTCCCTGGTCCTCCCTGGTCCTCCCTGGTCCTCCTTGGTCCTCCCTGGTCCTCCTTGGTTCCCCCTGGTTCTCCCTGGTCCTCCCTGGTCCTCCCTGGTTCTCCCTGGTCCTCCCTGGTCCTCCCTGGTCCTCCCTGGTCCTCCCTGGTTCTCTTTGGTTCCCCCTGGTCCTCCCTGGTCCTCCCTGGTTCTCCTTGGTTCTCCCTGGTTCTCCCTGGTTCCCCCTGGTCCTCCCTGGTTCTCATTGGTTCTCCCTGGTTCTCCCTGGTTCTCCCTGGTTCTCCCTGGTCCTCCCTGGTTCCCCCTGGTCCTCCCTGGTCCTCCCTGGTCCTCCCTGGTTCTCCTTGGTTCTCCTTGGTTCTCCCTGGTTCCCCCTGGTTCTCCCTGGTCCTCCCTGGTCCTCCCTGGTCCTCCCTGGTCCTCCCTGGTCCTCCCTGGTCCTCCCTGGTCCTCCCTGGTTCTCCTTGGTTCTCCTTGGTTCTCCCTGGTTCCCCCTGGTTCCCCCTGGTTCTCCCTGGTCCTCCCTGGTCCTCCCTGGTCCTCCCTGGTCCTCCCTGGTTCTCCTTGGTTCTCCCTGGTTCCCCCTGGTTCTCCCTGGTCCTCCCTGGTCCTCCCTGGTCCTCCCTGGTCCTCCCTGGTTCTCCTTGGTTCCCCCTGGTCCTCCCTGGTTCTCCTTGGTTCTCCTTGGTTCTCCCTGGTTCCCCCTGGTCCTCCCTGGTTCTCATTGGTTCTCCCTGGTTCCCCCTGGTTCCCCCTGGTTCTCCCTGGTTCTCCCTGGTTCTCCCTGGTTCTCCCTGGTCCTCCCTGGTCCTCCCTGGTCCTCCCTGGTTCTCCTTGGTTCCCCCTGGTCCTCCCTGGTCCTCCCTGGTTCTCCTTGGTTCCCCCTGGTTCTCCCTGGTCCTCCCTGGTTCTCCTTGGTCCTCCTTGGTCCTCCCTGGTCCTCCCTGGTTCTCCTTGGTCCTCCCTGGTCCTCCTTGGTTCCCCCTGGTTCTCCCTGGTCCTCCCTGGTCCTCCCTGGTCCTCCCTGGTCCTCCCTGGTTCTCCCTGGTCCTCCCTGGTCCTCCCTGGTTCTCCTTGGTTCCCCCTGGTCCTCCCTGGTCCTCCCTGGTTCTCCTTGGTTCTCCCTGGTTCTCCCTGGTTCCCCCTGGTCCTCCCTGGTTCCCCCTGGTTCCCCCTGGTTCTCCCTGGTTCTCCCTGGTCCTCCCTGGTCCTCCCTGGTCCTCCCTGGTCCTCCCTGGTCCTCCTTGGTTCTCCCTGGTTCCCCCTGGTTCTCCCTGGTCCTCCCTGGTTCTCCTTGGTCCTCCCTGGTCCTCCCTGGTCCTCCCTGGTTCCCCCTGGTTCTCCCTGGTTCTCCCTGGTTCTCCCTGGTTCTCCCTGGTCCTCCCTGGTTCCCCCTGGTCCTCCCTGGTTCCCCCTGGTCCTCCCTGGTTCTCCCTGGTCCTCCCTGGTCCTCCCTGGTTCTCCTTGGTTCCCCCTGGTTCTCCCTGGTCCTCCCTGGTTCTCCTTGGTTCCCCCTGGTTCTCCTTGGTTCCCCCTGGTTCTCCTTGGTTCCCCCTGGTTCTCCTTGGTTCCCCCTGGTTCTCCTTGGTTCCCCCTGGTCCTCCCTGGTCCTCCCTGGTTCTCCTTGGTTCTCCCTGGTTCCCCCTGGTTCTCCTTGGTTCCCCCTGGTCCTCCCTGGTCCTCCCTGGTTCTCCTTGGTTCTCCTTGGTTCTCCCTGGTTCCCCCTGGTTCTCCCTGGTCCTCCCTGGTTCTCCCTGGTCCTCCCTGGTCCTCCCTGGTTCTCCTTGGTTCCCCCTGGTTCTCCCTGGTCCTCCCTGGTCCTCCCTGGTTCTCCTTGGTTCCCCCTGGTCCTCCCTGGTCCTCCCTGGTCCTCCCTGGTCCTCCCTGGTTCTCCTTGGTTCTCCCTGGTTCCCCCTGGTTCTCCCTGGTCCTCCCTGGTCCTCCCTGGTCCTCCCTGGTTCTCCTTGGTTCCCCCTGGTCCTCCCTGGTCCTCCTTGGTTCTCCTTGGTTCTCCCTGGTTCCCCCTGGTTCTCATTGGTTCTCATTGGTTCTCCCTGGTTCTCCCTGGTTCTCCCTGGTCCTCCCTGGTCCTCCCTGGTCCTCCCTGGTTCTCCTTGGTTCCCCCTGGTCCTCCCTGGTCCTCCCTGGTTCTCCTTGGTTCTCCCTGGTTCTCCCTGGTCCTCCCTGGTTCTCCTTGGTTCTCCCTGGTCCTCCCTGGTCCTCCCTGGTCCTCCCTGGTCCTCCTTGGTCCTCCCTGGTCCTCCTTGGTTCCCCCTGGTTCTCCCTGGTCCTCCCTGGTCCTCCCTGGTCCTCCCTGGTTCTCCCTGGTCCTCCCTGGTCCTCCCTGGTCCTCCCTGGTCCTCCCTGGTCCTCCCTGGTCCTCCCTGGTCCTCCCTGGTTCTCCTTGGTTCCCCCTGGTCCTCCCTGGTCCTCCCTGGTTCTCCTTGGTTCTCCCTGGTTCTCCCCTGGTTCCCCCTGGTCCTCATTGGTTCTCCCTGGTTCCCCCTGGTTCTCCCTGGTTCTCCCTGGTTCTCCCTGGTCCTCCCTGGTCCTCCCTGGTCCTCCCTGGTCCTCCCTGGTCCTCCCTGGTCCTCCCTGGTTCCCCCTGGTCCTCCCTGGTCCTCCCTGGTCCTCCCTGGTTCTCCTTGGTTCTCCCTGGTTCCCCCTGGTTCCCCCTGGTCCTCCCTGGTCCTCCCTGGTTCTCCTTGGTTCTCCCTGGTTCTCCCTGGTTCCCCCTGGTCCTCATTGGTTCTCCCTGGTTCCCCTGGTTCTCCCTGGTTCTCCCTGGTTCTCCCTGGTCCTCCCTGGTCCTCCCTGGTCCTCCCTGGTCCTCCCTGGTCCTCCCTGGTTCCCCCTGGTCCTCCCTGGTCCTCCCTGGTCCTCCCTGGTTCTCCTTGGTTCTCCCTGGTTCCCCCTGGTTCTCCCTGGTCCTCCCTGGTCCTCCCTGGTCCTCCCTGGTCCTCCCTGGTTCTCCTTGGTTCTCCCTGGTTCTCCCTGGTTCCCCCTGGTTCTCCCTGGTTCTCCCTGGTCCTCCCTGGTCCTCCCTGGTCCTCCCTGGTCCTCCCTGGTTCCTCCCTGGTCCTCCCTGGTCCTCCCTGGTCCTCCCTGGTCCTCCCTGGTTCTCCCTGGTCCTCCCTGGTCCTCCCTGGTCCTCCCTGGTCCTCCCTGGTTCTCCTTGGTTCCCCCTGGTCCTCCCTGGTCCTCCCTGGTTCTCCTTGGTTCTCCCTGGTTCTCCCTGGTTCCCCCTGGTCCTCATTGGTTCTCCCTGGTTCCCCCTGGTTCTCCCTGGTTCTCCCTGGTTCTCCCTGGTCCTCCCTGGTCCTCCCTGGTCCTCCCTGGTCCTCCCTGGTCCTCCCTGGTCCTCCCTGGTTCCCCCTGGTCCTCCCTGGTCCTCCCTGGTCCTCCCTGGTTCTCCTTGGTTCTCCCTGGTTCCCCCTGGTTCTCCCTGGTCCTCCCTGGTCCTCCCTGGTCCTCCCTGGTCCTCCCTGGTTCTCCTTGGTTCTCCTTGGTTCTCCCTGGTTCCCCCTGGTTCTCCCTGGTTCTCCCTGGTCCTCCCTGGTCCTCCCTGGTCCTCCCTGGTCCTCCCTGGTTCCCCCTGGTCCTCCCTGGTCCTCCCTGGTCCTCCCTGGTCCTCCCTGGTTCTCCCTGGTTCTCCCTGGTTCCCCCTGGTTCTCCCTGGTCCTCCCTGGTTCTCCGGGTTCGTTACCTGTGCATTGGTGACGCTCATGTGCCTCATGTCCGTGGCCAGCTGGTCCACGTCAGCGCTGAGCTGCTGCAGGAGCTGCTGGAGGCAGCGCTGCTCGTCCTGCTGCCGCTGCTGGGCGTCTCCCTCTGATTGGTGGGCGTCGGGGGGGGAAGGGGAGGGGCTGGCTGCCGCCGCCGCCGCCGCCGCCTGCTGCCGGACGGACGGACATTTATTACGAGTAGCAACACTCGACGAGGACACGCACACCTGCAGCTACACCCACCTGTGTGAAGGTGAACTTCTGTGCGTGGGCGCCCTCGGTCAGCGTGCGGTCGGCGGGGGCGGAGCCTCTGAAGGCCTGCAGCATCTCAGACAGGTCCGAGGTGGAGCGAGGACCCCAGGAGGAACCGTCAGCCGGCGGCAGCGCTGCAGAACGCAGCTGCTCCTCGATGCGTCTGCGCAGCCGGGACGCCTTCCTGGAGCGGTACTCCTGTTGCACAAGAACCACTCGTTACCTACGAGTGGTCACCTGTCCATCCCACCAAACCCCCGGGACACGCGTGTACCTGTGGCGTGAGCCGGGACAAGAGGCCCTGGCTGTTCCACTCGCTGTCCCACTCCTGGGCGGCGCTCAGCTCGGCCGTGTGCTGCTCCAGTATGGACGCCGCCACAGATGCATGATGGGAAGGCTGAGCGGTCACAGGGGGAAGAAAGTCTCGCTGGTACTCGTCCACCTCTGAAAGAACAAAGACAGTGGCTACGCCTCAAGGTCGGCATTGAGGAGTCGCCCCCTGGTGGCCAGGAGAGAGAATGCAGCTCTAACACATGAAGCATAGACTTCTATACAACCAGAGGAGGCGCCCCCTGTGGCCAGGAGAGAGAATGCAGCGTTACTGCTGGAGGTCTCTGTCTCAGCCTGAGGGTCTGTGGGTGATTGGGAGGTGCGCTGCAGGAGGCGCGCTGCAGGAGGCGCGCTGCAGGAGGGGCGCTGCAGGAGGGGCGCTGCAGGAGGGGCGCTGCAGGCGCTGCAGGCGCTGGGAGGCGCTGCAGGGCGCTGCAGGAGGGGCGCTGCAGGAGGCGCGCTGCAGGAGGCGCGCTGCAGGAGGGGCGCTGCAGGAGGCGCGCTGCAGGAGGGGCGCTGCAGGAGGCGCCTACCTTGGAGCTGCTGTCCTGGGCGTGATTGCGTCTGACAGGCTGAGGGGCTGGACGTGGAAGCTGTGCAGCGCTGCTGGACTCTGAGGAGGAACAGGTCAGAGCCTCTGGTCAACAAGCTGACCACGGGACAGACACGGGACAGAGACACAGGACAGAGACACGGGACAGAGACACGGGACAGACACGGGACAGACACGGGACAGACGGGACAGACACGGGACAGAGACACGGGACAGACACGGGACAGACACGGGACAGACACGGGACAGAGACACGGGACAGAGACACGGGACAGAGACACGGGACAGAGACACGGGACAGATACACGGGACAGACACGGGACAGACACGGGACAGAGACACGGGACAGACACGGGACAGACACGGGACAGACACGGGACAGACACGGGACAGAGACACGGGACAGAGACACACAGGACAGAGACACGGGACAGATACACGGGACAGATACACGGGACACACGGGACAGAGACACAGGACAGAGACACGGGACAGAGACACGGGACAGAGACACGGGACAGACACACGGGACAGACACACGGACGGACAGACGGGACGAACCGCGGGACAGACACGGGACAGAGACACGGGACAGACACGGGACAGACACGGGACAGACACGGGACAGAGACACGGGACAGACACGGGACAGAGACACTGGACAGACACGGGACAGAGACACGGGACAGAGACACTGGACAGACACGGGACAGAGACACGGGACAGACACGGGACAGACACGGGACAGAGACACGGGACAGACACACGGGACAGAGACACGGGACAGAGACACGGGACAGACTCGGGACAGAGACCGGGGACAGACACGGGACAGAGACACTGGACAGACACGGGACAGACACGGGACAGAGACACGGGACAGAGACACTGGACAGACACGGGACAGAGACACGGGACAGACACGGGACAGACACGGGACAGAGACACGGGACAGACACGGGACAGAGACACGGGACAGAGACACGGGACAGACACGGGACAGAGACACGGGACAGACACGGGACAGAGACACGGGACAGAGACACGGGACAGAGACACGGGACAGACACGTCTCGCCCGCTGCTGATGGTCCACCGTGTGCTGGTCTCAGGGCTCTGCTCAGCCGTCCCCGTAGAGCTCGACAGCCCTGTCTGTCTCTTTGGGTGACGCCATCTGTCTCTCAGACAATGGTGTCTGTCCCCCAGGTGGCAGCAGTACGTCAGGTCCCTTTCTTAAAGACGTCTTTGTTCTTCAACTAAACGTCTGTTATTGACCGCCCCCCCCCCGTAGCATCATGCAGCACCAGAAGTTGCATTTAAAGTCTACGTTAAAAACACCATATGTCTCTCAATGAAATGTCTGTCTCTGATGTCTCCAGTCCAGCGGTCCCCGGGGTTACCTGCGTCTCGTTGTGCAGCGGCAGCCTGCAGGGCGGCGGCAGCCAGGGGACGTCCAGCTGGGCTCTGAGGGCTGCAGCCACGGCTCTCTGGAGGACCACCGCCTTACCTTCAGGAGACCAAGGGGGACACGTGTCCTCAGGACCACGTGTCCCCTACAGGACCACCGCCTTACCTTCAGGAGACCAAGGGGGACACGTGTCCTCAGGACCACGTGTCCCCTACAGGACCACCGCCTTACCTTCAGGAGACCAAGGGGGACACGTGTCCCCTACAGGACCACGTGTCCCCTACAGGACCACGTGTCCCCTACAGGACCACGTGTCCCCTCAGGACCACGTGTCCCCTACAGGACCACGTGTCCCCTACAGGACCACGTGTCCCCTACAGGACCACGTGTCCCCTACAGGACCACGTGTCCCCACAGGACCACGTGTCCCCTACAGGACCACCGCCTTACCTTCAGGAGACCAAGGGGGACACGTGTCCTCAGGACCACGTGTCCCCACAGGACCACGTGTCCCCTACAGGACCACCGCCTTACCTTCAGGAGACCAAGGGGGACACGTGTCCTCAGGACCACGTGTCCCCTCAGGACCACGTGTCCCCTACAGGACCACCGCCTTACCTTCAGGAGACCAAGGGGGACACGTGTCCTCAGGACCACGTGTCCCCTCAGAACCACGTGTCCCCTACAGGACCACCGCCTTACCTTCAGGAGACCAAGGGGGACACGTGTCCTCAGGACCACGTGTCCCCTCAGGACCACGTGTCCCCTACAGGACCACCGCCTTACCTTCAGGAGACCAAGGGGGACACGTGTCCTCAGGACCACGTGTCCCCTACAGGACCACGTGTCCCCTCAGGACCACCGCCTTACCTTCAGGAGACCAAGGGGGACACAGGACCACGTGTCCCCACAGGACCACGTGTCCCCTACAGGACCACCGCCTTACCTTCAGGAGACCAAGGGGGACACGTGTCCTCAGGACCACGTGTCCCCTACAGGACCACGTGTCCCCTACAGGACCACGTGTCCCCTACAGGACCACGTGTCCCCACAGGACCACCGCCTTACCTTCAGGAGACCAAGGGGGACACGTGTCCTCAGGACCACGTGTCCCCACAGGACCACGTGTCCCCTACAGGACCACCGCCTTACCTTCAGGAGACCAAGGGGGACACGTGTCCTCAGGACCACGTGTCCCCTACAGGACCACGTGTCGCCTACAGGCGCACGTGCCCCCTACAGGACCACGTGTCCCCACAGGACCACGTGTCCCCTACAGGACCACGTGTCCCCTACAGGACCACGTGTCCCCTACAGGACCACCGCCTTACCTTCAGGAGACCAAGGGGGACACGTGTCCTCAGGACCACGTGTCCTCAGGACCACGTGTCCCCTACAGGACCACGTGTCCCCTACAGGACCACGTGTCCCCTACAGGACCACGTGTCCCCACAGGACCACGTGTCCCCACAGGACCACCGCCTTACCTTCAGGAGACCAAGGGGGACACGTGTCCTCAGGACCACGTGTCCCCTACAGGACCACGTGTCCCCTACAGGACCACCGCCTTACCTTCAGGAGACCAAGGGGGACACGTGTCCCCTACAGGACCACGTGTCCCCTCAGGACACGTGGTCCTGCAGGAGCTGCTCCTGAACGCATCGTCTCAACGCGCCGGTAAGCTCCGCAGCTACAGCATGTCTCTTCCTTCTCTCCCTCTCTTTCCGTCTTGCTCAGTGTGTCTCATGTATAGTTATCTCCCTGCCTCCCTTAATGATAACGGTACATGCAACAAGTGCAGTTTATTTGCTAGGTTGGAGGCAGGTCTAAGTGGGTTAGATGCACGGCTCCGCGCCATCGAAACTCAGCCAGCTATGCTAGTTAGCCCGCCCTCCGTAGCGGTGCGAGCCACAGGTAGCTACTAGCTCTTCCCCGGCAGCGCCTGGCCAGCCAGGAGGATGGGTAACTGTTACGCCAAGAGTGGTAAGTCTATACAGAAGCCTGCTGTGCACCAACCACTTCACGTTTGAACCGCTTTTCCTGCTCAGCGACACACCGCTGAGGAGAACACCCTGGTGTCGGAGCTCTATAGTCAGGAACGTGAAGATAAGCGAAGCGGACCAGGGTAGTGTGCCTCGGGGCCAGAGCGGGCGGCGTGGAGTCTGGTTTGAAGCTGCTGGCTAAGGATGAGCGTAGGTACAGTCAGATTGTAATACATGCCGGTGTAGCGGCGCCCGAGCCGTCGGAAGTCAGTAAAATGAATGTGGAATCGGTGTGTGCTTATGCCAAGACGTTGTCGGACACCGTAATTTTCTCTGGCCCTCTCCCAAATTTGAAAACTGACGAATTATATAGCGTATATGTCGTCTTTCAACCGCTGGCTGTCGAAGTGGTGCCCAGCGAATAAGGTGGGCTACGTAGACAACTGGAAGACTTTCTGGGGAAAACCTGATCTGATGAGGAGGGGCGTCCATCCCACGTTGGAAGAAGGAGCGCGTCTCATTTCTGCGAATATGACCACGTTGATCACGGACCTAATCCATGACAATCGGGGTTCAGATCAGGAACCGGAGCAGAGTTGTAGTTTAACACCCTTCTCTGCTCTTCTTGTCAAGCAGTTACCCATCCATTACTCTAGAATAGAGACTGTGAAGACTGTGTCTGTCCCACCACTTAAATTAAATAAATCTAAAGTAAACACAAGAGGAGTCGTACACAATAACCTTATACAAGTTAACACCATTATTTCAGCAGTGCAACAAAACAGGACTATTAAATGTGGTCTCCTAAATATTAGATCTCTCATCTAAAGCTGTGTTACTAAATGATTTAATAACAGATAATCACATTGATTTCTGTTGTCTAACTGAAACCTGGCTGCGCCATGAAGCATATGTCTGCCTAAATGAGTCGACTCCTCCAAGTCATGTTAATACTCACATTCCTCGAGACACCGGTCGAGGAGGTGGAGTAGCAGCCATCTTTGACTCGAGCCTTTTAATAAATCCTAAACCTAAATTAAATTACGACTCATTTGAAAGCCTTGTTCTTAGTCTTTCACATCCAACCTGGAAAACATTACAGCCGATTCTATTTGTGATTCTGTACCGCCACCGGTCCATATTCAGAGTTTATATCAGAATTTTCAGAATTTATATCAAGTTTGGTTCTTAAAACTGATAAAGTTATTATTGTAGGAGATTTTAATATTCATGTGGATGTTGATAATGATTGCCTAGGTACTGCATTCATCTCATTGTTGGACTCGATCGACTTTCGTCAGAGAGTACAGAAACCCACTCACAGCTTTGGCCACATGCTTGATCTTGTTCTTACATATGGCGTTGACATTGAGCATTTGAAGGTCTTCCCACAGAATCCTCTTCTGTCAGACCACAGCCTTATAACTTTTGAGTTTATACTACCGGAGTGTACACCGCTAGTCAAAAGTTTCTACACCAGATGTCTAACTGACAGTGCTGTAGCTAAATTTAAAGAAGCGATTCCTTCTGCACTTGATTCAATACCATGTCTCAATATAACAGAGGACTCCTGGTCTAACTTTAGTCCGTCCCAGATTGATCATCTTGTTGATAGTGCCACAGGCTCACTGAGAATGACACTGGACTCGATAGCCCTCTGAAGAAGAAGACAGTGAGGAAGAAGGTTTGCTCCTGGTATAACCCTCAGACCGCACATTAAAGCAAGCGTCACACAGCTTGAAAGCATTTGGCGTTCAACTAATCGGGAAGAATCCGCTTAGTTTGGCGAGATAGTCTTAAAACTTATAAGAAGGCCCTCCGCAATGCCAGAGCAGAATATTACTCATCAGTAAGAGAAGAATAAGAACAACCCCAGGTTTCTCTTTAGCACTGTAGCCAGGCTGACAGAGAGTCACAGCTCTGTGGAGCCCAGTATTCCTATAGACCTCAGTAGTAATGACTTTATGAACTTCTTCAATGAGAAGATTTTAACTATTAGGGACAAGATTAATAATCTCTTGCCCTTAACCAGTGCCAATCTGTCCTCAAGTGGAATGGCTTTGGAAACCCCTGTATGTCCTGGTATATATTTAGATGGCTTTTCTCCCAGCAACGTGACCAATTATCTTTAATGGTTTCTACTTCTAACACGTCTACCTGTCTCTTGGACCCTACGTCGTCATGGCTGCTTAAACATGTTTTGCCTTTAATTGGCAGCTCTCTTTTGGATATTATTAATGTGTCTTTGTTAACAGGCCCACGTACCACATTCCTTCAAAGTAGCTGTAATTAAACCTCTCCTGAAGAAGCCCTCTGGATCCAGAGGTTTTGGCTAACTACAGACCGATCTCTAACCTCCCCTTCCTCTCTAAGATCCTTGAGAAAGTGGTCGCAAATCAGTTGTGTGACTTTCTACATCAGAATAGTTTATTTGAAGAGTTTCAGTCAGGATTTAGAAAACACCACAGCACAGAGACAGCACTTGTGAAGATTACGAATGACCTCTTAATGGCAGCAGATAAAGGACTTCTCTCTGTACTGGTCTTGTTAGACCTTAGTGCTGATAGAGGACTCCTCTCTGTACTGGTCTTGTTAGACCTTAGTGCTGCATTCGACACCATTGACCATAACATCCTATTACAGAGACTGGAGCAGTCGATTGGTATTTCAGGCACCGCCCTAAGTTGGTTTAAATCCTATTTATCAGATCGATCTCAGTTTGTATTTGTAAACGATGAAGCCTCAATGACCAACGTTAGTCATGGAGTTCCACAAGGTTCTGTGCTCGGACCAATTCTATTTACCTTATACATGCTTCCTTTGGGCAATATTATCAGGAAACGCTCTATAAATTTTCATTGTTATGCAGATGATACTCAACTATATCTATCGATAAAACCAGAGGAGACTAACCAACTCACTAAAATTCAAGCATGTCTTAGTGACATAAAAACATGGATGACCGGCAACTTCTTGATGTTAAACTCAGACAAAACCGAAGTAATTCTACTCGGCCCTGAGCACCTCAGAGATCAATTATCTGGTGATGTGATTTCTGTAGATGGCATTACTCTAGCATCAACACCACTGTAAAGAATCTCGGCGTTATCTTTGATCGGGACTTGTCCTTTAACTCCCACATAAAGCAAATCTCAAGGACTGCATTCTTCCATCTACGTAATATTTCAAAAATCAGGCACATCTTGTCTCAAAAAGATGCAGAGAAATTGGTTCACGCGTTCGTTACTTCGAGACTGGATTACTGCAACTCCTTATTATCAGGCTGCTCTATAAGTCTCTTAGGTCCCTCCAGTTGATTCAGAATGCTGCAGCTCGTATTCTCACTAAAACTAAGAAAAGAGATCACATTACTCCTGCACTAGCTGCTCTGCACTGGCTCCCTGTAAAATCAAGAATCCCTTTTAAAATTCTTCTCTTAACTTACAAAGCCTTAATTGGTGATGCACCATCATATCTTAAAGAGCTTGTAGTACCGTATCGCCCCACCAGAGAGCTGCGCTCACTAAATCTTGCGGGCTACTTGTAGTTCGAGAGTCTTAAAATGTAAAATGGGAGCCAGAGCCTTTAGTTATCAAGCTCCTCTTTTATGGAACCAGCTTCCACCTTCAGTCCGGGAGGCAGACACAGTAACCACATTCAAGAGTAGACTGAAGACTTTCCTCTTTGACAGAGCTGATAGTCAGGGCTGAATCAGGTTCACCTGGTCCAGCCCCTGGATATGCTGGTATAGGCTTATAGCTGCTGGGGATGTTTAGGATGCACTGAGCACCTCTCTCCTCTTTTCTTTCTCCTATGGATGAATCTTCATCTCTCCATCACACATGACTAACTCTGCTTTCTCCCCGGAGTCCTTCTGACTTCACGTCTCATGGGGTCATGTGACCCTATGAGACGGCATAGATTCCATATGCTGATGGACCTTCGATGGTTGGATCGTGAGTTCCTGTCGCCAGCTGTGCCACTGCCCTGCTGGGACTCCGCCCACTCCTCCACTTGGGAGGTCTCCAAACTCTCCATGGTGGAATATGCCTAAATATGAACTATTGATAAACTGTCAGATTCCTTGAATGTATTTTAACTCTAAATATGTCCTTCTGTACACATGACATCTATTGCATCTGTCCATCCTGGAGAGGGATCCTCCTCTGTTGCTCTCCTGAAGGTTTCTTCCCTTTTTTTCCCCCTGAAGGGTTATTTGGGAGTTTTTCCTGATCCGATGTGAGGTTTTGGGTCAGGGATGTCTATGTGTACAGATTGTAAAGCACTCTGAGACACATTTGTAATTTGTGAAACTGGGCTATACAAATAAACTGAATTGAATTGAATTGAATGTCCCCTACAGGACCACGTGTCCCCTACAGGACCACCGCCTTACCTTCAGGAGACCAAGGGGGACACGTGTCCTCAGGACCACGTGTCCCCTAAGGACATGTCCCCTACAGGACCACGTGTCCCCTACAGGACCACCGCCTTACCTTCAGGAGACCAAGGGGGACACGTGTCCTCAGGACCACGTGTCCCCTACAGGACCACCGCCTTACCTTCAGGAGACCAAGGGGGACACGTGTCCTCAGGACCACGTGTCCCCTAAGGACATGTCCCCTACAGGACCACCGCCTTACCTTCAGGAGACCAAGGGGGACACGTGTCCTCAGGACCACGTGTCCCCACAGGACCACGTGTCCCCTACAGGACCACGTGTCCCCTCAGGACCACGTGTCCCCTACAGGACCACGTGTCCCCTCAGGACCACGTGTCCCCACAGGACCACGTGTCCCCTACAGGACCACCGCCTTACCTTCAGGAGACCAAGGGGGACACGTGTCCTCAGGACCACGTGTCCCCACAGGACCACGTGTCCCCTACAGGACCACGTGTCCCCTCAGGACCACGTGTCCCCACAGGACCACGTGTCCCCTACAGGACCACGTGTCCCCTACAGGACCACGTGTCCCCTACAGGACCACCGCCTTACCTTCAGGAGACCAAGGGGGACACGTGTCCTCAGGACCACGTGTCCCCTCAGGACCACGTGTCCCCTCAGGACCACGTGTCCCCTACAGGACCACGTGTCCCCTCAGGACCACATGTCCCCTCAGGTCTGTGGGAGCTCCCACCTGGACTCTGCAGTGTCTGGTGGTGTTGAAGACGAGACTCATGACACGTCTAGAGGGTGAACATCCATCACGGCCGTCCCCCCCGAGACCGGCCGTCCCCCCGAGACCGGCCGTCCCCCCGAGACCGGCCGTCCCCCGCCGGCTGCTCTGCGGCGCTCCGTACCTGTGGGCCGGTCCGAGGCCTCGGAGCGCTCCCTGGGAAGCTTCTCCACCAGGAACATGAGCAGAGAGCGGATCTCCGGCTCGCTGCTGTAGAGGAACGTCTGGTAGCCGATCTCCCCTTTGTAGCCCAGGTCCTGCAAGAGAGACGGGTGAGGCAGAGAGACGGGTGAGGCAGAGAGACACGTGAGGCAGAGAGACACGTGAGGCAGAGAGACACGTGAGGGCAGAGAGACGGATGAGGCAGAGAGACGGGTGAGGCAGAGAGACGGGTGAGGCAGAGAGACGGGTGAGGCAGAGAGACACGTGAGGCAGAGAGACACGTGAGGCAGAGAGACACGTGAGGCAGAGAGACACGTGAGGCAGAGAGACACGTGAGGGCAGAGAGACGGATGAGGCAGAGAGACGGGTGAGGCAGAGAGACGGGTGAGGCAGAGAGACGGGTGAGGCAGAGAGACGGGTGAGGCAGAGAGACGGGTGAGGCAGAGAGACGGGTGAGGCAGAGAGACGGGTGAGGCAGAGAGACGGGTGAGGCAGAGAGACGGGTGAGGCAGAGAGACGGGTGAGGCAGAGAGACGTGAGGCAGAGAGACGGGTGAGGCAGAGAGACGGGTGAGGCAGAGAGACGGGTGAGGCAGAGAGACGGGTGAGGCAGAGAGACGGGTGAGGCAGAGAGACACGTGAGGCAGAGAGACACGTGAGGCAGAGAGACGGGTGAGGCAGAGAGACGGGTGAGGCAGAGAGACACGTGAGGCAGAGAGACACGTGAGGCAGAGAGACACGTGAGGGCAGAGACGGTGAGGCAGAGAGACGGGTGAGGCAGAGAGACGGGTGAGGCAGAGAGACGGGTGAGGCAGAGAGACGGGTGAGGCAGAGAGACGGGTGAGGCAGAGAGACGGGTGAGGCAGAGAGACGGGTGAGGCAGAGAGACGGGTGAGGCAGAGAGACGGGTGAGGCAGAGAGACACGTGAGGCAGAGAGACACGTGAGGCAGAGAGACACGTGAGGCAGAGAGACGGATTACTGAGGACATGTGACCTCACTGAGGACATGTGACCTCACTGAGGACATGTGACCTCACTGAGGACATGTGACCTCACTGAGGACCACCGCGGTGCAACAACAAGCAGGCGTCTCACCTGGCAGGCCTGCGCCAGGCTCATGCCCACCCGGAAGCGGGCGGACATACCTGGGGGCAGGTGTGTGGGCAGCGGGCGGCCCAGGCCCGGCTCGATGACCCGGAGGCAGCGGACCACGGCCTCCACCACCAGCTCCCCGGAGAGCTGCTTCACGCCCAGCGCCTCGTCGGGCAGCGCCCTGCGGACACGGGGCGCACAGGTGAGAGGTGAGTCCCACAGCGCACAGGTGTGTCCCCTCCAGCCCCACAGGTGTGTCCCCCCCAGCCCGACAGATGTGTGTCCCCAGCCCGACAGGTGTCCCCCCCCAGCCCCACAGGTGTCCCCCCCAGCCCCACAGGTGAGTCCCCCAGCCCGACAGATGTGTGTCCCCCCAGCCCCACAGGTGAGTCCCCCAGCGCACAGGTGTCCCCCCCCAGCCCCACAGGTGTGTGTCCCCCAGCCCCACAGGTGTGTCCCCCGGTGTCCCGTGTCCCCGCTGCTCGGCCCCTCCCCGGTGTC
>CM070097.1:24036526-24104026 GCA_036178185.1 Liparis tanakae
GCGCTGCCACACCATACCTGCAGCTCAGGATGGACGTGAAGCCTGCAGAGGACAGTGAGGGCCCAGAGTTGACCTCATCGTGTTATTGATCCTCTTCTTCCAGGGACACCTGATGGCTATTTGTAGAGAACGGCAGTAAAACCCTCACTCTCATTCAAGCTTAGGTCACAATACAGACTCCTGATGCCACGTGTCTCCTGTAGCTGTCAATGTTGGCTCCTCCTGACGCACAGGTGGAACATAAGCTCCTCCCATCAGGCTGTGAATGATGTCACAAGTGCAGCTCTGTTGCATTTGGTTGGCAAAGAGTAATAATCCCGAAGTCGATGGGGACCACAGAGATGACGACAACAGGCCATCCTGCAGCGCTAACAGGCTAACAGGCTAACGGCTCTGGAGGCTAACGGCTACCTGAGCGTAATGCAGGTGTGTTGCCCTGCAGGCCCGGTGATGGAGGACTGGGACATCATCAGCCCCAGAGACGTGCTGGGCTCTGAGCAGCTGCTGGCGGAGAGGACCCGCTCCCTGGCCAACGCCGCGCTGCCCTTCACCCAGTCGCTGCTGTCCCAGGTGAGTCACCTGAGCCCGGGCCTGGGAGCCACCTCTTAGTCCGGGGCCTGACGCCGTGTCACCTGTCCAGGTGGGCCGCACGCTGTCCAAGGTGCAGCAGGCCTTCAGCTGGTCCTACGGCGAGGAGCTGAAGCCCTTCCACCCGCCGCTGAGCGACGCCGAGTTCCACCACTACCTCAACGGCCAGGGCCAGGTGACCCGGCCCGACGAGCTGCGGCTACGCATCTACCACGGGGGGGTGGAGCCCTCGCTGCGCAAGGTAGAGCACCTGAGTACCACTCTACTGTTACGGTAGAGCACCTGAGGGCCACTCTACTGTTACGGTAGAGCACCTGAGGGCCACTCTACTGTTATAATAATAATAATAACTTTATCTATATAGCACTTTTAAAAACCAGGTTTACAAAGTGCTCTACAGATAAACAAAGCATAAACACAACATAAATGGTGGCAAACAAAAAAGACCATACCATAAAAGCATTGAATACAACTAAAACCAAACAAATAGGCAATTTAAAATAAAAACATAAAAGGACGACATCACTTAAAAGCAGTTCTATAAAAGTGGGTTTTAAGAAGTGATTTAACAGAAGTTATTGATTCTGCAGCCTCATCTCCTCCGGCAGGTTGTTCCAAAGTCGAGGCCCTGGTGGAAAAAGCACGATCACCCTTTGACTTAAGCCTCGACTTTGGGCCCCCCCACCCCCCCACCCCCCACCGGAGGAGCTAAGGCTGCGAGGTGGCTTATACGGCGTTAACATTTCGATAACGTAATCCGGGGCCAGACCCAGACGGGCCTTAAAAGTGATCAACAAAATCTTAAAATCAATTCTAAAACTAACTGGGAGCCAGTGGAGAGAGGCCAGAACTGGAGTAATGTGTTGTCGTCTGTTAAAACCAGTAAGACGCCTAGCTGCTGCATTTTGGATAGTAGAGCACCCGAGTACCACTCTATTGTTATGGTAGAGCACCCGAATACCACTCTATTGTTATGGTAGAGCACCTGAGTACCACTCTATTGTTATGGTAGAGCACCTGAGTACCACTCTATTGTTATGGTAGAGCACCTGAGTGTCACCACCCAGAGCCCCTCCCTAGCCCCTCTACCAGGCGTACCTCAGGTGTGTGGCTGCCCCCGCTCAGGTGTGTGGCTGCCCCCCCTCAGGTGTGTGGCTGCCCCCCCTCAGGTGTGTGGCTGCCCCCCCTCAGGTGTGTGGCTGCCCCCCCTCAGGTGTGTGGCTGCCCCCCCTCAGGTGGTGTGGCGCTACCTGCTGAACGTGTACCCTGACGGGCTGACGGGCCAGGAGAGGATGGACTACATGAAGAGGATGACGAGGGAGTACGCCCAGCTGAAGAGGGAGGGGCCGGCCCGGGTCGGCGCCGAGGACCTGGACTTCATCCGGGGCAACGTGCTGAAGGACGTGCTGCGCACGGACCGGGCCCACCCCTACTACGCCGGCTCGGAGGACAGCCCGCACCTGGGCGCCCTCACCGACCTGCTCACCACCTTCGCCGTCACACACCCTCAGGTGAGCCGTAGCTCCTCCCACAATCTGAGCAGGAGTCCGTCATGAGAGGTAGATCTGCTTCAGCCTCCGATGCGGGAAACACTCATGATGGATATATATGATGGATGATATATCATATATATGATATATCATATATATCATATGATATATATATGATATATCATATGATATATATATGATATATGATATATCATATGATATATATATGATATATGATATATCATATATATGATATATCATATATCATATCTATATATGATATATCATATATATGATATATCATATGATATATATATGATATATCATATATCATATATATGATATATCATATATCATATATATCATATATGATATATCATATATATGATATATCATATATCATATATATGATATATTATATCTAGAGATGCACCGATCAGGTTTTTTGGGCCGATCACCGATCACTGAAATAGTCTCTGCCGATCCCATAATACCGATCACGGTGTCGATTGAAGCGTTCTATTCATTGTGTAGCATTATTGCCTAGGACTATGAGGAAATACACATCTAAAGCACCTCAAACATTAAAGAAATTAGATTTATTTAAACATTTAGGACTTTTACTTTGAAAACTGTCCTAATTGATACATTACAATCGTTTGATTGCTATTGTAGGGGATTGATTTCAGATATCTATGGAACACATCTGCATTATGCATTTCCTGGAACTCTTGGGTAAATCTATATACAGGACTCTTTTTAACATACAAAAGTCTGACTTATTTTTATAAACTCTTCCTTGGTACAGTAACAATGTTTTAATGTTGGCATAATTTAAGCTAAATCTCAGAAACGATCTATTAATATACAAAATCAGTTCATTGTTTACTTGTATATGTTAGTGTATGATTTGTCGACATCTTATTTTGCAAAACCTGATGTTGTGTCATGTAAATCCTTCCGCTAACAGTTAGCATTCGATCAGGAGCGCGAGAGGGTTTTCATAAAGTTAGCGGGTAATTTTATGAAAACCCTCTCGCTTCCTCAACGATAATGTAGCGTGAGCATCAGTCTATAGGGTCAGACATGTGAACATCAGTCTATAGTCAGACATGTGAACATCAGTCTATAGGGTCAGACATGTGAACATCAGTCTATAGTCAGACATGTGAACATCAGTCTATAGGTCAGACATGTGAACATCAGTCTATAGGGTCAGACATGTGAACATCAGTCTATAGTCAGACATGTGAACATCAGTCTATAGTCAGACATGTGAACATCAGTCTATAGTCAGACATGTGAACATCAGTCTATAGGGTCAGACATGTGAACATCAGTCTATAGGGTCAGACATGTGAACATCAGTCTATAGTCAGACATGTGAACATCAGTCTATAGGTCAGACATGTGAACATCAGTCTATAGGGTCAGACATGTGAACATCAGTCTATAGTCAGACATGTGAACATCAGTCTATAGGGTCAGACATGTGAACATCAGTCTATAGAGTCAGACATGTGAACATCAGTCTATAGGGTCAGACATGTGAACATCAGTCTATAGTCAGACATGTGAACATCAGTCTATAGGTCAGACATGTGAACATCAGTCTATAGGGTCAGACATGTGAACATCAGTCTATAGTCAGACATGTGAACATCAGTCTATAGGGTCAGACATGTGAACATCAGTCTATAGGGTCAGACATGTGAACATCAGTCTATAGGGTCAGACATGTGAACATCAGTCTGTAGGGTCAGACATGTGAACATCAGTCTATAGGGTCAGACATGTGAACATCAGTCTGTAGGGTCAGACATGTGAACATCAGTCTATAGGGTCAGACATGTGAACATCAGTCTATAGAGTCAGACATGTGAACATCAGTCTATAGGGTCAGACATGTGAACATCAGTCTATAGGGTCAGACATGTGAACATCAGTCTATAGTCAGACATGTGAACATCAGTCTATAGGGTCAGACATGTGAACATCAGTCTATAGGGTCAGACATGTGAACATCAGTCTGTAGGGTCAGACATGTGAACATCAGTCTATAGGGTCAGACATGTGAACATCAGTCTATAGTCAGACATGTGAACATCAGTCTATAGGGTCAGACATGTGAACATCAGTCTATAGAGTCAGACATGTGAACATCAGTCTATAGGGTCAGACATGTGAACATCAGTCTATAGGGTCAGACATGTGAACATCAGTCTATAGTCAGACATGTGAACATCAGTCTATAGTCAGACATGTGAACATCAGTCTGTAGGGTCAGACATGTGAACATCAGTCTGTGGGGTCAGACATGTGAACATCAGTCTATAGGGTCAGACATGTGAACATCAGTCTATAGTCAGACATGTGAACATCAGTCTATAGTCAGACATGTGAACATCAGTCTATAGTCAGACATGTGAACATCAGTCTATAGGGTCAGACATGTGAACATCAGTCTATAGGCTCAGACATGTGAACATCGGTCTATAGGGTCAGACATGTGAACATCAGTCTATAGTCAGACATGTGAACATCAGTCTATAGGGTCAGACATGTGAACATCAGTCTATAGTCAGACATGTGAACATCAGTCTATAGTCAGACATGTGAACATCAGTCTATAGTCAGACATGTGAACATCAGTCTATAGTCAGACATGTGAACATCAGTCTATAGTCAGACATGTGAACATCAGTCTATAGGGTCAGACATGTGAACATCAGTCTGTAATAATAATAATAATAATACATTGCATTTATATTGCACTTCATATTTGAGCAATCTCAAAGTGCTACAGAGCAGAATAAAACAACAATAAAAAGCTAAAATTTTAAGATATATTTAAAAGCAAAGCCCATAAAAGATATTTTAGCAGTAAGCTTTCTTAAAAAGGTGAGTTTTCAGGTCACGCTTAAAAGCCTCTGCAGTCTGTGGGGCCCTCAGATGTTCAGGGAGGGTGTTCCACATCCTCGGAGCTGCAGAGAAGAAGGCCCGATCTCCCATAGTGCGGAGCTTGGTTCTGGGGACTTGGAGTGTGTTGTTGGTTGAAGAGCGGAGGTTAAATGAGGAGGTCTGGGGGTGAGCAGTTCTTTCAGGTATTGGGGAGCATGTCCATGAATGCACTGATGAGTGAGGAGGAGAGCTTGTACTCAATTCTGTGTGGGATGGGGAGCCAGTGTAAGGATTTCAGAGCAGGGGTGATGTGATCATATTCTGGACTCTTAGCAGGATCCTGGCAGCGCTGTTCTGGATATATTGTAATCTCTGGATGTTCTTGTTTGAGATTCCGGTGAGGAGAGCATTACAGTAATCCAGCCTGGATGATACAAAGGCATGGACAAGTTTCTCTGCATCTGCCAGATTGAGTGTTGGACGGAGTTTGGCGATGTTCCTGAGGTGATAGAAAGCTGTCTTGCGGAGGTGTTTGATGTGGGTGTCAAAAGTGAGATTGGAGTCCATTTTAACACCAAGGTTGGTGACAGATGTGGAGAGGTACGTTTTGACCGAAGCGTGCAGGTGATGGTGGAAGAGCGGAGTTGATGTGGTGTGCCAACTAGGATGGCTTCTATTTTTGAACTGTTTAGCTGAAGAAAATTGAGTTTCATCCATGTCTCTATGTCCTCCAGGCAGGTGGCGAGTGTGGATATAGAGTTGGAATCAGAAGAAGTGGGGGTTGTCCTCATATAGAGCTGTGTGTCATCAGCATAGCAGTGGTAGGATACCCCATGCCTGCTGATTATATTACCCAGGGGAAGCAGATAGAGGGTGAACAGAGTGGGGCCCAGCACTGAGCCCTGGGGACACATGAGTGACGTTGTGGAGTGTATGATTTTGCTTTGCCCAGGAGTAGCGTATTTCGTTCTGTTGGATAGATATGAGGTGAACCAGTTATGTATTTTATCAGAGAGTCCAATAGTGTATTTCAGATGGTGAAGGAGGATGTTATGGTCAATTGTATCAAAAGCAGCTGTTAGGTCCAGGAGGATGAGTAGAGATGGGGAACGGTATCTGCTGCCATCATGAGGTCATTTGTGACCCTGACCAAGGCTGTTTCAGTGCTATGGCAGAGGGAAACCAGACTGAAACTTCTCGAAAAGGTTATTGTCTTTGAGATGATCGTGAAGTTGTGCTGCAACTGCTTTTCTAGAACTTTGGACAGAAATGGAAGATTTGAAATGGGCCTGTAGTTGGAAAAAACCTCTGGATCCAGGGTGTTTTTTTAGTAGTGGTCTGATGACAGCAGTTTTTACGCAGATGGAATATGGCCGGCCAGGGCGAGTGGTTTATGATCGTGGTGATTAGTGGAGAGATGGCAGAGGTGTTTGTCTTTAGCAGAGCTGATGGGAAAGGGTCCAGAGCACAGGTGGTTGGCCTTGTGTTTTGATCATATCCTCCACTTCTTCCTGTGTGACAGTTGAGAAAGGAGCAAAGAGGCTGGACAAACTCAGATAGTGGGTGGTGGTTGTGGCGGCAGGACAGCAGTGGCGGAGGTGCGGCGGATATTTTAACTTTTGTCGGAAAAAATTGATGTGCATATTGCACCTATCCTCAGTGGCCTCAGGATGGACAAGTGAAAGCGGTTTGAGAAGATGATTTACAGTAGAAAAAGTTGTTTTGAGTTACGGGCTGTTGTTAATAATGGTGGAATAAAACTTGGACTGCATCTCTCAGAGCTTCGGCATAGGCCTTCCTGTGTTCTCTATATGCCTGTTTGTGAACAGTCAGTCCAGAAGCCTTGAACCGCCTCGATGACACGCCCAGCAGTCTTCATTTTATGCAGCTCTTGGGTGTACCAGGGTGCTGGCGTGAAAGGAGACTGACCTGGATTTTATAGGGGCATGAAGGTCCAGAAGACTGCTCAGGGACTGGTTGGTAGGAATCCACTAAGTCAGTGCCAGAGAGGAAGTTGGTAGAGCCAATGGAGAGATTTGAGTCCAGAGCCAGGGCATCCATGTTAATGTTTTCAGATTCCTGAAGTGGATCTGCAGCGTGGGTTTGATGTGGGGAGAAAGGAAAGACAGCTTCATTGATATTATTTTGTGGTCAGACACACCAAGGTCATAAACCTGTAGGTCGGTGATGAGGCGGAGTTTGCGATGACCAGGTCGAGTGTGTGTCCTTGAATGTGTGGGGACATCAACATGTTGTTGTAGGTTTAGGGAGTCAGTAGCTGAAGGAGATCGGTAGCAGAGTGGCATGAGGAGTCGACATGAATGTTTAAATCTCCTAGGATTATGGTATTTCCAGATGTAGTGCAAAGTGTTGTGAGGAGATCAGACAATTCTGGGATAAAAGTGGAGTTGGGTTTAGGGGCGGTAGATGAGAAGAACAGTCATGGGAAAGGGGGCTTACATTTAAATGCAAGACACTCACAAGATGTTATTGTGGGCAGCGGGATGGGGGACAGCTCCAGGTCCTGTCGTGGATGACTGCTAGGCCGCCACCACGGCGGTGCTGCGTGCTGCCTCCAGGTAACTGTAACCGGGGACAGGCTTCATTGAGGGCAGAGTAAACCTCTGGCTGATGCCAGGTTTCAGTTAGGCACATTAAGTCCAGTCCTTTCTCCTGATGTGTTCTTCAATCAGGTGGATTTATTGCTGATGAATTGACCATTGAACAGTTCGATTTTGACCAACGAATGTGTGATGAATCTCTGTATAGATGTAGAACACTGAAATCCGCTCCGCAGACTGGAATCCGCTCCATGAATTGTATCAACCCAGTGCGCCGATCTCGACCATAGAGACGGGATGTTTGTAGCAGAGCAGTTTAGCTGGTTATGGAAAATAAATGTTCGGCGGAACCTCTCGCGAATGTAACGAGGGCCGTAGAAGACCAAGCTCGTTGATGAAGGGGATGTTGAGCCCAGGTGCAGGAGCGATTCTTAGTCGGCGGTGTTGTGAGCTAGTATAGCAGAAAGTCATTCTAACCTACGAAGGATGTAGCCTGGCCACGCTAAACCGCTTCGCCCGAGTGTCTCGGTAGGAACTAAAGTTGTTAAAGTCTCAGATGGAGAAACGGCGAACAGACAACGCCAGCGTCCTCTCCGATCTTCAGTTGTGAGTTAGTTGAGTAGCGGTGTCATCCGGGGTGTGGGGGGGGGGGGATAGCTCGTCAGTAGCCAGCTAGATTGCAAGTTAGACGTCGCAAAGCCAAACCACACAGCCAACTGAACAATAAGAACGAAGCATGTAGATAGAGATGGCAAAGGTCAAAAGAAAAGCTGCAGAAAATCAAAAACAAAAAACAAGAAACCGCGTCTGACGGAGCGGCGTTAAATTCGCCAGCGTACCCTACAGACATGTGATGTTCACATGTCTGTAGGGTCAGACATGTGAACATCAGTCTATAGGGTCAGACATGTGAACATCAGTCTATAGTCAGACATGTGAACATCAGTCTATAGGGTCAGACATGTGAACATCAGTCTATAGGGTCAGACATGTGAACATCAGTCTATAGGGTCAGACATGTGAACATCAGTCTATAGGGTCAGACATGTGAACATCAGTCTATAGTCAGACATGTGAACATCAGTCTATAGGGTCAGACATGTGAACATCAGTCTATAGGGTCAGACATGTGAACATCAGTCTATAGTCAGACATGTGAACATCAGTCTGTAGGGTCAGACATGTGAACATCAGTCTATAGTCAGACATGTGAGCATCAGTCTATAGTCAGACATGTGAACATCAGTCTATAGTCAGACATGTGAACATCAGTCTATAGGGTCAGACATGTGAACATCAGTCTATAGGGTCAGACATGTGAACATCAGTCTATAGTCAGACATGTGAACATCAGTCTATAGTCAGACATGTGAGCATCAGTCTATAGTCAGACATGTGAACATCAGTCTATAGGGTCAGACATGTGAACATCAGTCTATAGGGTCAGACATGTGAACATCAGTCTATAGTCAGACATGTGAACATCAGTCTATAGGGTCAGACATGTGAACATCAGTCTATAGTCAGACATGTGAACATCAGTCTATAGGGTCAGACATGTGAACATCAGTCTATAGGGTCAGACATGTGAACATCAGTCTATAGGGTCAGACATGTGAACATCAGTCTGTAGGTCAGACATGTGAACATCAGTCTATAGGGTCAGACATGTGAACATCAGTCTATAGGGTCAGACATGTGAACATCAGTCTATAGTCAGACATGTGAACATCAGTCTATAGGGTCAGACATGTGAACATCAGTCTATAGGGTCAGACATGTGAACATCAGTCTATAGGGTCAGACATGTGAACATCAGTCTATAGTCAGACATGTGAACATCAGTCTATAGTCAGACATGTGAACATCAGTCTATAGGGTCAGACATGTGAACATCAGTCTATAGGGTCAGACATGTGAACATCAGTCTATAGTCAGACATGTGAACATCAGTCTATAGGGTCAGACATGTGAACATCAGTCTATAGTCAGACATGTGAACATCAGTCTGTAGTCAGACATGTGAACATCAGTCTATAGTCAGACATGTGAACATCAGTCTGTAGGGTCAGACATGTGAACATCAGTCTATAGGGTCAGACATGTGAACATCAGTCTATAGGGTCAGACATGTGAACATCAGTCTATAGTCAGACATGTGAACATCAGTCTATAGGGTCAGACATGTGAGCATCAGTCTATAGGGTCAGACATGTGAACATCAGTCTATAGGGTCAGACATGTGAACATCAGTCTATAGGGTCAGACATGTTAACATCAGTCTATAGGGTCAGACATGTGAACATCAGTCTATAGGGTCAGACATGTGAACATCAGTCTATAGGGTCAGACATGTGAACATCAGTCTATAGTCAGACATGTGAACATCAGTCTATAGGGTCAGACATGTGAACATCAGTCTATAGTCAGACATGTGAACATCAGTCTATAGGGTCAGACATGTGAACATCAGTCTATAGGGTCAGACATGTGAACATCAGTCTATAGTCAGACATGTGAACATCAGTCTATAGGGTCAGACATGTGAGCATCAGTCTATAGTCAGACATGTGAACATCAGTCTATAGTCAGACATGTGAACATCAGTCTATAGTCAGACATGTGAACATCAGTCTATAGGGTCAGACATGTGAACATCAGTCTATAGGGTCAGACATGTGAACATCAGTCTATAGGGTCAGACATGTGAACATCAGTCTATAGTCAGACATGTGAACATCAGTCTATAGTCAGACATGTGAACATCAGTCTGTAGGGTCAGACATGTGAACATCAGTCTATAGGGTCAGACATGTGAACATCAGTCTGTAGGGTCAGACATGTGAACATCAGTCTATAGGGTCAGACATGTGAACATCAGTCTATAGGGTCAGACATGTGAACATCAGTCTATAGTCAGACATGTGAACATCAGTCTATAGGGTCAGACATGTGAACATCAGTCTATAGTCAGACATGTGAACATCAGTCTATAGTCAGACATGTGAACATCAGTCTATAGTCAGACATGTGAACATCAGTCTATAGGGTCAGACATGTGAACATCAGTCTGTAGGGTCAGACATGTGAACATCAGTCTATAGGGTCAGACATGTAAACATCAGTCTATAGTCAGACATGTGAACATCAGTCTGTAGGGTCAGACATGTGAACATCAGTCTGTAGGGTCAGACATGTGAACATCAGTCTATAGGGTCAGACATGTGAACATCAGTCTATAGGGTCAGACATGTGAACATCAGTCTATAGGGTCAGACATGTGAACATCAGTCTATAGTCAGACATGTGAACATCAGTCTATAGGGTCAGACATGTGAACATCAGTCTATAGGGTCAGACATGTGAACATCAGTCTATAGGGTCAGACATGTGAACATCAGTCTATAGGGTCAGACATGTGAACATCAGTCTATAGGGTCAGACATGTGAACATCAGTCTATAGTCAGACATGTGAACATCAGTCTATAGTCAGACATGTGAACATCAGTCTATAGTCAGACATGTGAACATCAGTCTATAGTCAGACATGTGAACATCAGTCTATAGGGTCAGACATGTGAACATCAGTCTATAGGGTCAGACATGTGAACATCAGTCTATAGTCAGACATGTGAACATCAGTCTATAGGGTCAGACATGTGAACATCAGTCTATAGGGTCAGACATGTGAACATCAGTCTATAGGGTCAGACATGTGAACATCAGTCTATAGGGTCAGACATGTGAACATCAGTCTATAGTCAGACATGTGAACATCAGTCTATAGGGTCAGACATGTGAACATCAGTCTATAGGGTCAGACATGTGAACATCAGTCTATAGGGTCAGACATGTGAACATCAGTCTATAGGGTCAGACATGTGAACATCAGTCTATAGGGTCAGACATGTGAACATCAGTCTATAGGGTCAGACATGTGAACATCAGTCTATAGGGTCAGACATGTGAACATCAGTCTATAGGGTCAGACATGTGAACATCAGTCTATAGGGTCAGACATGTGAGCATCAGTCTATAGGGTCAGACATGTGAACATCAGTCTGTAGGGTCAGACATGTGAACATCAGTCTATAGTCAGACATGTGAACATCAGTCTATAGTCAGACATGTGAACATCAGTCTGTAGGGTCAGACATGTGAACATCAGTCTATAGGGTCAGACATGTGAACATCAGTCTATAGTCAGACATGTGAACATCAGTCTATAGTCAGACATGTGAACATCAGTCTATAGGGTCAGACATGTGAACATCAGTCTATAGGGTCAGACATGTGAACATCAGTCTATAGTCAGACATGTGAACATCAGTCTATAGGGTCAGACATGTGAACATCAGTCTATAGGTCAGACATGTGAACATCAGTCTATAGGGTCAGACATGTGAACATCAGTCTATAGGGTCAGACATGTGAACATCAGTCTATAGGGTCAGACATGTGAACATCAGTCTATAGTCAGACATGTGAACATCAGTCTATAGGGTCAGACATGTGAACATCAGTCTATAGTCTGACATGTGAACATCAGTCTATAGTCAGACATGTGAACATCGTCTCTGTTACGGAGACGATGCGGAGACTGAAACGTCTCTGATAGTATTTCTCAGATGTGACGTCATCTGATCGATCGGTTTTGATCGGCCGTTTTGAGAACGCCGATCAAAACCGATAATGGCAATATCGGCCGATATGGATCGGCGCCGATCAGATCGGTGCATCCCTAGTTCTATCATATATGATATATGATGGATGATATCATCCATCATATATCATATTATAAATTATATATATTATATAAATTATATACATGATATAATATATTATATATAATATATTATATATATATATATATGATATAATATTATATATATAATATAAAACTCAAACTAAATGAATTCAGATGGACAGAAGGATGACTTCCTGAATAAATAAAAACTTGAGCCGGTGTTCAGGATGTGAGGGTTGGAGTACCTGAGGCTAACCTGTGTGTGTGTCTCTCTCTCTCTCTCTCTCCCCCCCCCCCCCTCAGATCTCGTACTGCCAGGGCATGAGTGACCTGGCGTCCCCCATCCTGGCGGTGATGGACAACGAGGCCCACGCCTTCGTGTGTTTCTGTGGCATCATGAAGCGCCTGGAGGGGAACTTCCAGCCCGACGGGCGCCTGATGTCGGTGAAGTTCCACCACCTGAAGCTGCTGCTGCGCTACTCCGACCCCGAGTTCTACGCCTACCTGGTGTCGCGCGGCGCCGACGACCTCTTCTTCTGCTACCGCTGGCTGCTGCTGGAGCTCAAGAGGGAGTTCGCCTTCGACGACGCGCTGCGCATGCTGGAGGTCACCTGGAGCTCGCTGCCGCCCGACCCGCCGGAGACCGAGGTGGAGCTGAGGGGCCCGCCGGGCGCCACGGGGGCCGCGGGACCGCCCCACGCCGCCGAGGCGCCGGACGGCACCCCGGGAGATGAGGAGCGCCGCACAGAGGAGCAGCGCCGACGCCACATGCTGAGGCCTTCGAGAGAAGAGAGGGACGGCGTGGACGGGAGGGACGAAGACGAGGGCGGCGAGGAAGACGAGGCTCCTCCCTCGGAGAGGAAGGCTAGCTTCGGGGAGTTTAAATACTACAGCGCCCGCCATGAAGACGGCGTCCACGGCGAGGGGGCGGGGCCTACGCCTCCAGAGGGGGCGGGCAGCGAGGAGGACCCGGAGGAGCGCACGCCGCTCATCACGCCGCTCATCACGCCGCGTGGCGACTCCTCGCCGCCGCCGCCCGCCGCCTGGAGGACGGTCCCCCCCTCCTCGCCGTCGTCCCCGGCCTCGTCCCCCAGCTGGCCGGGAGCCTCTCCGGACTCCCCGGACTCCTCGACCAATGAGAGCGCGGCCTTCCCCCGGACCGCCCCCAAGGCCCCGCCCCCTCCCGCCCACATGCTGAGCAGCGCGGGGATGAACTCGCCCACCACCCCCACGCCGCGGTCGGCGGTGGCGTCCCCCACCTTCGGCCGCTCCCTGCTGTCCTCGCCCATCTTGTCCTTCGGGCGCGGCGCGGCGCCGTCCGGCGGCGCCGCCAGCCCGGGCGCCCGCGTCTCTGAGGGCCGAGGCGGGCGGCGCCCGGCCGAGCGCGCTGCCGCCGCCGCAGGAGTTCGGCCGGGGGAACCCCTTCATGCTGTTCCTGTGCCTGTCCATCCTGCTGGAGCACCGCGACCACATCATCCGCAACGCGCTGGACTACGACGAGCTCGCCATGCACTTCGACCGCCTGGTGCGGCGCCACGACCTGGGCCGCGTGCTGCGGCGCGCCAAGGCGCTGTTCGCCGACTACCTGCAGAGCGAGGTGTGGGACTCGGAGGAGGGCGACGAGGTCAGCTCGGACTCGCCCACCGCCGCCGGGCCGCGCTCGCCGCCTTCGTCCCCCAACTCCACCTACAACATGGCCGCCACCGTGGCCTCGCCCTGCGCCCACGCCTTCCTCTCGCCCTCCTCCTGATCCCCTCCTCCGCCACCTCGGCCTCTGGAGGTCGACCTCGAGGCCTCGCGGCGCTCCGTCTCCGGCTGCCCCCTGGTGGCGGGGCCTTGAAGTGTCCCGGTGGTCCTGCGCCCGTCGTCGTCCGCTTGTTTCGCCTCCGTCGTCTTTGTTTACCACTTCCTGTTGCGTCAGCCAGACGGTTACGTCAGCTGCTCCTCTCTCTCTCTCTCTCTCTCTGTCTCTGTCTCTGTCTCTCTCTCTCTCTGTCTCTGTCTCTCTCTCTGTCTCTGTCTCTGTCTCTGTCTCTCTCTCTCCCCCCTCATGGCCCTCGCTGCTCGTTGCTGTGTGTTTCCGTTTCCTGTGTCGAGGTGTTTGAGGAATGTCGTAATGGCTTTGGCTCAGAAAAGTGCCTCTCTAGTTTAAAGCCTTGAGTTCTATTTCCGTTGGTGCTCTTAACGTCTGCATGGCAACACCGAGCTAGAGCTCAGTGATTGGCTCTGGCTGTCGGGCTGTGGCTAACCTCTGGTCAGTCCAGTGACGTCTGTCGGGCTGTGGCTAACCTCTGGTCAGTTCAGTGACCTGTGTCGGGCTGTGGCTAACCTCTGGTCAGTCCAGTGACTGTGTCGGGCTGTGGCTAACCTCTGGGTGGTCCAGTGACGTCTGTCGGGCTGTGGCTAACCTCTGGTCAGTCCAGTGACTGTGTCGGGCTGTGGCTAACCTCTGGTCAGTCCAGTGACTGTGTCGGGCTGTGGCTAACCTCTGGTCAGTCCAGTGACTGTGTCGGGCTGTGGCTAACCTCTGGGTGGTCCAGTGACGTCTGTCGGGCTGTGGCTAACCTCTGGTCAGTCCAGTGACTGTGTCGGGCTGTGGCTAACCTCTGGGTGGTTTCGTCATGCATCCGGAGGGTTGACCACAGAATCACTTATTGGACTTTTGATTTGCTCAGTGTGAAACATTCGGACGATGAAGCTGCATCCCCAGGACGCCACCAGTCGGCTACGATATGCTCCCGTTGACGGTAACGTCGCGGTCCTCCGATCTCGAGGAACGAACACGCTGACGTGCGATCTGGACTCGGTGCTCTCGGACGGACTCATAAACGTGACGACATGGAGCTGAAGCTCGTTGTCATGGCACCAGAACAAAGGGAGGGTCGTGGCCCTGCGCTGGGAGAACAGTCGGCGCCGAGCTTCTGCTGAAGGACTCGCCACGTCTGAAGGATGATGGTTGTTATTACTCTTTGGTTTGGCCTCCTTTTGTATATCAGTATTTAATATCATATTTAAGAAGAAGCAGCTGGACTATGAGCAACATGTGCATTTACAACACTTTGTTTTTTAAATGATTTATTTATCTCAAATGATATATGTGCACAAAAGATAAACTTTTAATCGTACAACACCACCATGTGTACAGATTGTATACTGGACACAAATAAATAACCAATGCAAGCCATTGGGTGAAGGATCGGTGACGGGACTGCTGAGTCATTGGGGGCCCATGTGGACTCACACGGCGTCTCTGATGAGAGCAAATGCACAACGTCGAGTTCACCGGGAGACGTCGAGTTCACCGGGAGACGTCGAGTTCACCGGGAGACGTCGAGTTCACCGGGAGACGTCGAGTTCACCGGGAGACGTCGAGTTCACCGGGAGACGTCTCTGCTGCAGGCCGCGGCCACACAACCTGCAGGGAGCTGAACACCCAACGAAAGACAATCAATACACACACACACACACACATATATATATATATATATATATATATATATATATATATATATATATATATATATATATATATATATAAATAAATAAATAAGGAGGTGACTTTCAATAGTAGGTGGATGAAAATTACTGGGTGGTGGGCCGCCCCCTGTTATAATGGTAGGGGAAACACTCAACATAATAATAATAACCATTTATTTTATATAGCGCTTTTTCAAGTCACTCAAAGTCGCCTTACATGTTCATATATGTATGTGTGTATATATATATATATATATACATGTATGTATATATATATATACATGTATGTATATATATATATATATATATATATATATATATATAATGTTGACTCGTTTCAACACAGGTTAATTATAAACTATTGAATTGTCTCATCACATCTACGTCATATTTCCTTGAGTACATTACCGTCCATCGCCGCTTGGTGGCAGTAATACTCCACTTTAACGTGGAGGAAATCAAGAAGAAGAAACGTTGAACTCCCGGTTCCGGTTCCGGTTCAGTACTGTCCTCCACAAACAGGTGAAATGTTGGCCCGTCTGTCGCGGTTCGGGCCCGCTCTGCCCCGGCTGCTCTCTGCTCCGCCGGCCCGGGGTGTCTCCCAGTCCAAGCCGACCGGTGCTGCCGGTTCCGCCGCCGTGACGGAGCTATACCCAGCCGCGGAGCCGGCCGCGCACGGCGAGGTCAGCCCGTACGTCAAGGTGAGTTCTGCTGGAGGACCGGAGGACCGGAGGACCGGAGAACCGGCTCACCGGGGCGGGACCGTAGGTCGTGTAGGACATGTAGGACATATGTACCATGTAGGTCGTGTAGGACATATGGGACATGTTGGGTCATGTGTACCATGTTATCCCGTCACTCTTCATAACTCGGGATCACCGGAGCTCCGGTTACCGGACGGCACTGCAGCCACACGGTCTACGGCGGTACCCGGTGTCACCAGGGATGTCCTCACGAGACAGCTGTGTGTGTGTGTGTGTGTGTGTGTGTGTGTGTGTGTGTGTGTGTGTGTGTGTGTGTGTGTGTGTGTGTGTGTGTGTGTGTGTGTGTGTGTGTGTGTGTGTGTGTGTGTGTGTGTGTGTGTGTGTGTGTGTGTGTGTGTGTGTGTGTGTGTGTGTGTGTGTGTGTGTGTGTGTGTGTGTGTGTGTGTGTGTGTGTGTGTGTGTGTGTGTGTGTGTGTGTGTGTGTCCACCTGTTCCTCTGTAACACTCTAATGGCCTCGTTCAACTTATTAACTCTTCTGGGAACAAGTGTCTCCTCTTGGAGGAGGAGGAGGAGGAGGAGGAGGAGGATCATCATCCATCCTGTGGATCTGGCTTTAGAGTGACCCCCAGCAGGCTGTGATCAGAGGCTCCGTGATGAAGGCTCCTCCTCCTCCTCCTCTTGTCTCTGAGGCATCAGCCCGTTTCATTGAACACATTCGCCAGGTTGATACTTTATGAAGGAGACTTGATACTTTATGAAGGAGACTTGATACTTAGTGAAGGAGACTTGATACTTAGTGAAGGAGACTTAATACTTAGTGAAGGAGACTTGATACTTAGTGAAGGAGACTTGATACTTAGTGAAGGAGACTTAATACTTAGTGAAGGAGACTTGATACTTAGTGAAGGAGACTTAATACTTAGTGAAGGAGACTTGATACTTAGTGAAGGAGACTTAATACTTAGTGAAGGAGACTTGATACTTAGTGAAGGAGACTTGATACTTAGTGAAGGAGACTTGATACTTAGTGAAGGAGACTTGATACTTTATGAAGGAGACTTGATACTTAGTGAAGGAGACTTGATACTTAGTGAAGGAGACTTGATACTTTATGAAGGAGACTTGATACTTTATGAAGGAGACTTGATACTTAGTGAAGGAGACTTGATACTTAGTGAAGGAGACTTGATACTTAGTGAAGGAGACTTAATACTTAGTGAAGGAGACTTGATACTTAGTGAAGGAGACTTGATACTTAGTGAAGGAGACTTGATACTTAGTGAAGGAGACTTGATACTTTATGAAGGAGACTTGATACTTAGTGAAGGAGACTTGATACTTAGTGAAGGAGACTTGATACTTAGTGAAGGAGACTTGATACTTAGTGAAGGAGACTTGATACTTAGTGAAGGAGACTTGATACTTAGTGAAGGAGACTTGATACTTAGTGAAGGAGACTTGATACTTTATGAAGGAGACTTGATACTTAGTGAAGGAGACTTGATACTTAGTGAAGGAGACTTGATACTTAGTGAAGGAGACTTGATACTTGGTGAAGGAGACTTGATACTTAGTGAAGGAGACTTGATACTTAGTGAAGGAGACTTGATACTTAGTGAAGGAGACTTGATACTTAGTGAAGGAGACTTGATACTTGGTGAAGGAGACTTGATACTTAGTGAAGGAGACTTGATACTTTATGAAGGAGACTTGATACTTAGTGAAGGAGACTTGATACTTAGTGAAGGAGACTTGATACTTTATGAAGGAGACTTGATACTTTATGAAGGAGACTTAATACTTAGTGAAGGAGACGTGATACTTAGTGAAGGAGACTTGATACTTGGTGAAGGAGACTTGATACTTGGTGAAGGAGACTTGATACTTAGTGAAGGAGACTTGATACTTGGTGAAGGAGACTTGATACTTAGTGAAGGAGACTTGATACTTAGTGAAGGAGACTTGATACTTGGTGAAGGAGACTTGATACTTGGTGAAGGAGACTTGATACTTGGTGAATGCATCCAGTCTAATATCCTCAGGATGTACTTCAGTGTTGATATTAGATTGTCTGTCGGCGCCCCCTGTGGCTCAAAGCTGAACTGCAGCCCTACATGTTGAGTGAGCTGTGGGCCCAGTGACGCGCCTCCTCTGCTCCTCCAGAACCCCGACTACCACGGCTTCTCCACCGACCCCGTGGTGGACGAGTGGAACATGAGGGTGGGCTTCTTCTTCGGCGTCTCGGTGGCCCTCGTCATCGGGGGAACGTTCATCCACTACCAGCCCGACCACGGGTGAGTCCTCCTCCTCCTCCTCCTCCTCCTCTGCTTCTGACGCTTTACACAAAACACGGGATCTTTTTCAGAAGCAACTCGGCACCAACGCATGAAGATTGTTTTTGATATTTTAACCCTTCGTACCTGAAGATGTCTGTTATTATTTAGTATTGTTGCATCTTTATGATCACTTGTTCTTGGGGGGACATGCAGAACCTCTGGGAGAATCGAGGGCTGGAGGTAATGATGAACATCAAAGCACATGCAGACAACATGATAAAGAGGATGGAGCTATAATATGTATATATATATATATATATATGTATTTATGTATATATAATATATAATATGCGTTCCAGCAGCAGAGGGAGAGTTCATTATGAAAGCTGTGACGGGGGGGTCAGCCCAAAGTAGATCTGAGGTTTAACCCCCCCCCCCCTGCAGCATGCGCCAGTGGGCCCGGCGGGAGGCGGAGCGAGTGATCCAGCTGAAGGAGCAGGAGGGGCTCCCCCTCATCGACCAGAACTACTACGACCCCAACCAGCTGGTTCTGATCCGGTCCGCGGAGGACCAGTAGCCCAATAAAGATGTTCCTGCTGTCGCTCTGTGTGGACTGCCTTCTTGAGTGAGAGCCGGGCCAGACCACTAGACCACTAGTCCCCCACAGACCACTACAGACCCCTAGTCCCCTACAGACCACTAGTCCCCCACAGACCACTACAGACCCCTAGTCCCCTACAGACCACTAGTCCACTACAGACCCATACAGACCACTAGTCCCCTACAGACTCCTACAGACCACTAGTCCACTACAGACCCCTACAGACCACTAGTCCACGACAGACCCCTACAGTCCACTACAGACCCCTACAGACCACTAGTCCCCTATAGACCCATACAGTCCACTACAGACCCCTACAGACCACTAGTCCACTACAGACCACTACAGACCACTACAGACCCATACAGACCACTAGTCCACTACAGACCCATACAGACCACTACAGACCACTAGTCCACTACAGACCCATACAGACCACTACAGACTACTACAGCCCACTAGTCCCCTACAGACCCATACAGACCACTACAGTCCACTACAGACCCATACAGACCACTACAGTCCCCTACAGACCCATACAGACCACTACAGTCCACTACAGACCCATACAGACCACTACAGTCCACTACAGACCACTACAGTCCACTACAGACCCATACAGACCACTACAGACCACTACAGACCCCTACAGACCCCTACAGACCACGGTGGTGGCAAGTCCATCTGCCACAAACTCAACCCGTCCTTGGAGGTTGCTGTTTTAGGCCGCCTAGTGCGGACATGTTGTGCTTCGATACGATCTGTGAAAGGTTGGATGAATCGTGATGATAACCAGAAGTGTTTTTTGTGGTGACTTAAACATCGATTGGTTTTCAAACTGTCCGTTAAAGAAGAAGCTTCTTGCTGTAACCAGTGCTTGCAACCTTACTCAAACTATTACATTACCAACTAGAACTAGTACTAATAAGAATGGAACAAAATCATCTAAATGTATTGATCATTTCTTCACGAATACCCCTGAACACTGCTCTAAAGCTGTCAGTAGTTCTTGGTTTCAGTGATCACAATTTAATAAACAAAAATCCCTAAAGCTGCCTGTAGGATTATACATAAAAGATTATACAAACATTTCCAAGTGGAATCTTTCATGGAGGATGTAATGAATGTTAACTGGTCTATAGTGTGTCAAGAGGAGGACCTAAATATATTCATGAAATTATTTATGAACATTGGATAAAAAAAACAACTGTAAAGGCAAAGTGTGCCCCATGGCTCAGTAGCGATCTGAAAACACTTATGGGTCAAAGGAATGGGGCAAAACTAGTAGCTGATACATCTGGCTTACTGTCTGATAGGAACATGTATTGTAAATTAAGAACTCAAGTAACTAAATTGAACAGAGGGAAAAAGAGAGTATTACCAAAACTAAATTGATGACTCAAAAAATGATGGGAAGAAACTCTGGAGAATCATGAGTGAGATAATGGGTAGGTCCTCAAATCATTCAATTCAATTCAATTCAGTTTATTTGTATAGCCCAGTTTCACAAATTACAAATTCCCCTCAGAGTGCTTTACAATCTGTACACATAGACATCCCTGACCTTTGACCTCACATCGGACCAGGAAAAACTCCCAAATAACCCTTCAGGGGAAAAAGGGAAGAACCCTTCAGGAGAGAACAGAGGAGGATCCTCTCCAGGATGGACAGATGCAATAGATGTAATGTGTACAGAAGGACATATTTAGAGTTAAAATACATTCAAGGAATCTGACAGAGTTTATAAATAGTTCATATTTAGGCATATTCCACCATGGAGAGTTTGGAGACCTCCCAAGTGGAGGAGTGGGCGGAGTCTCAACAGTGGGCGGAGTCTCTACAGTGGGCGGAGTCTCTACAGTGGGCGGAGTCCCAGCAGGGCAGTGGCACAGCTGGTGTCAGGAACTCAGGACCCAACCATGGATGGTCCATCAGCATATGGATCTATGCCGTCTCCGAGGGTCACATGACCCCATGAGACGTGAAGTCAGAAGGACTCCGGGGAGAAAGCAGAGTTAGTCATGTGTGATGGAGAGATGAAGATTCATCCATAGGAGAAAGAAAAGAGGAGAGAGGTGCTCAGTGCATCCTAAAGGTCCCCAGCAGCTATCAGCCTCTAGCAGCATCTCCAGGTGTGGACCAGGTGAACCTGACTCAGCCCTGACTATCAGCTCTGTCAAAGAGGAAAGTCTCCAGTCTACTCTTGAAGGTGGTGACTGTGTCTGCCTCCCGGACTGAAGGTGGAAGCTGGTTCCATAAAAGAGGAGCTTGATAACTAAAGGCTCTGGCTCCCATTTTACATTCTAAGACTCTAGGAACTACAAGTAGCCCCGCATTTAGTGAGCAGCCCTCTGGTGGGGCGATACGGTACTACAAGCTCCTTAAGATATGATAGAGCATCACCAATTAAGGCTTTGTAAGTTAAGAGAAGAATTTTAAAAGTGATTCTTGATGTTACAGGGAGCCAGTGCAGAGCAGCTAGTGCAGGAGTCATGTGATCTCTGTTCTTAGTTTTAGTGAGAATACGAGCTGCAGCATTCTGGATCAACTGGATGGACCTAAGAGACTTATAGAGCAGCCTGATAATAAGGAGTTGACCTAAGAGACTTATAGAGCAGCCTGATAATAAGGAGTTGCAGTAATCCAGTCTCGAAGTAACGAACGCGTGAACCAATTTCTCTGCATCTTTTTGAGACAAGATGTTCCTGATTGTTTAAATATTACGTAGATGAAGAATGCAGTCCTTGAGATTTGCTTTATGTGGAGTTAAAGGACAAGTCCCGATCAAAGATAACAGAGATTCTTTACAGTGGTGTTGATGCTAGAGTAATGCCATCTACAGAAATCACATCGCCAGATAGTTGATCTCTGAGGTGCTCACAGTAGAATTACTTCGGTTTTGTCTGAGTTTAACATCAAGAAGTTGCCGGTCATCCATGTTTTTATGTCACTAAGACATCTTGAATTTTAGTGAGTTGGTTAGTCTCCTCTGGTTTTATCGATAGATATAGTTGAGTATCATCTGCATAACAATGAAAGTTTATAGAGTGTTTCCTGATAATGTTGCCCAAAGGAAGCATGTATAAGGTAAATAGAATTGGTCCAAGCACAGAACCTTGTGGAACTCCGTGACTAACGTTGGTGGTCATCGAGGCTTCATCGTTTACAAATACAAACTGAGATCCATCTGATAAATAGGATTCAAACCAACTTAGTGCGGTGCCTGAAATGAAGATCGACTGCTCCAGTCTCTGTAATAGGATGTTATGGTCAATGGTGTCGAATGCAGCACTAAGGTCTAACAAGACCAGTACAGAGAGGAGTCCTCTATCAGGTCTAAGGTCTACCAAGACCAGTACAGAGAGGAGTCCTCTATCAGCACTAAGGTCTAACAAGACCAGTACAGAGAGGAGTCCTCTATCAGCACTAAGGTCTAACAAGACCAGTACATAGTGGAGTCCTCTATCAGCACTAAGGTCTAACAAGACCAGTACATAGTGGAGTCCTCTATCAGCACTAAGGTCTAACAAGACCAGTACAGAGAGGAGTCCTTTATCTGCTGCCATTAAGAGGTCATTGGTAATCTTGCGAAGCCTAATATAATAAACAATGGTTTGTTTCTCACAAAACCAGAAGAGATTGCTAATTATTTTAATAACTATTTTATGAGTAAAATTGATAATCTGAGAACAAACTTGAGACCCACCGATGGCTCCTCATGCACACTGATTGAGAACTACATGATGATGGACAAAAACTGCCAATTTGATTTTGTGCCGGTTACTTCCCCTGAAATGGAGAGAATGTTGTCGTCTCTGCCAACCGATAAAACGGCGGGTAGAGACCATTTAGATGGCAAACTGCTGCAACTTGCTTCTGTTCACTTATCTAAACCAATATGTCACATCTTCAACAAATGCCTAATGGATGGTGTATGCCCAAAGGTCTGGAACGTTCCTATACCTAAGGACAAGAAATCTGCCTTCACATGTGTAAATAGCCATCCAATTTGTATACTCCCCATTTTGAGTAAATTATTAGAGAAAATTGTTTTCAAACAAATACAGGATTATTTTATTTGGAAGAACCTCATTACTAGTTCCCAACATGCATACAGACCTAATCACTCAACAGCTACTGCCCTTGCCCAGCTAACTGATGATTGTCTGACACAGATGGACAATAAGAAAATGGTCGGCACAGTCTTGCTTGACTTTAGTGCTGCATTTGATGTAATTGATCATGATATTATGATTACCAAACTTGAAAGTTATGGATTCAGCAGAACTGCACTCTCCTGGATGGTTAGCTCTCTTTCTGAGAGATCGCAAAGAGTCTTTTATAATGGTAGTTTATCTGACTGTAGACATGTCAGCTGTGGTGTTCCACAGGGGAGCTGCTTAGGCCCTTTACTCTTTTCCATTTTCACAAATGATCTCCCTTTGTCAATTAAAAACTCCAACATGGTTATGTATGCTGATGACACAACACTGTACAGTCATTCTGCAAACAAACTGGAACTTGCAACAGTTCTGAATCAGGATCTGGAGAGAGTGTCTGATTGGGTTAAAGTGAATAAGCTTGCCCTGAACATTTCAAAAACTAAATGTATTGTGTTTGGCTGGAGGAATATTCTTCACGGTGACACACAGCTTCACCTGTCCATGTCCGGTTCGGCGATAGAACAGGTCCAGAAGGTCAAACTGCTGGGCCTCGTGCTGGATGAACAGTTGTCATGGTCTGAGCACATCAAAGGCACAGTCACTAAGATGGGAAGGGGTATAGCTATGACCAGAAAGTGCTTTCCTTATTTAACACTCCCTATTGTTTGTCAGGTGTTACACTCCCTGGTCTTTGGTCACCTGATGTACTGTCCGTTCATGTGGGCAGTGGCAGCCAAGAAGGACATTCACAAACTACAAACGGTTCAAAACAGAGCTGCCAGATTAGCGCTCCAGTGTTCCTTTAGAACTAATACTGCATATATGCAAACTCAACTTCACTTCTGTCTTCTCGCGTTTTTCAGGAAAGTAATATTTAATCAGACACAGGTATATTTTTTCAATCAGTTACAATACACATGTAACCGACACAACCATAACACCAGGAACGCTAGTTTAGACCAATTGATACCACCGACCCCCAGAACTAACCTCCTCAAACATACGGTTATCTATCGTGCTATTAGCGCTGGGAACTCACTGCCTCCTTGTTTAACTCACATAAGCAATCATTTTTCATTTAAAAAACAATTAAAAGCACATCTAAGAACATTAACCACTTGACGTATTCTATTGCTTTTTAGTCATCTCATTTTCTTTTTCTTTTTCTTTGTATGAATTAAGTCGAATTGCATAAAATATATCTGATCCTTCGACTGTACTGTTCATCTGACTGCACTATTCTTCACTTTGTTGTACTATTTTTAACTGTTTGTTTCACGATATGTTTTGTATGTTTTTGTATGTATTGTATTTTGTCCTTTCTGTGGACCCCAGGAAGATTAGCGGTCGCTAAGGCGTCAGCTAACGGGGATCCAATAAATAAACTAAAATAAAAAATAAAAACCCTTCACACATGGACCCTGAGGGACCCTGAGGGACCCTGGACCATGAGGGACCCTCTACACGTGGACCGGCCCCTCGGTCCCAGACCCTCTGACCCCCCTGAGTCCGGCTGGTGTTTGTGTGCTCCCGTTGAAGCAGCCGGTCACGTGACAGTGTTCACGTGATCCCGGGTGAACTACGTCAGCGCACACGTCTCTTCAGGATGAGTGAATGTCGTAAAGTCACGTAGAACCCGAGTGGGTCAACACGGAGTGCTCCTTTTTCCGTGAGCATTTGAACGCAGCAGAGTTGTGTATAGTTATAACGCGCATGCGCAGAACGGGGACCGAACTCTCAAACTGGCGCCAAGCTGCGGCGTCCGGAGAGTCGAGCGGCACCGGGACCTTCTCAAGCGGACCGATGACGTCACCGACGTGTGACGGTTGACCCGGACCGCGCAGTTCCCACAGAAAGGCCGTGCGCGTGCGCGTGCAACAGCTGGTCCGCGCGCGCGATGCCGTCGCTGACCCTGAGCGGCGTCACGGTGGACTTCCCGTTCCCCCCCTACGACTGCCAGCGGGACTACATGAGCAAGGTGCTGCAGTGCCTGCAGCAGGTACCGGGACCGGGACCGGGGCCGGGGGGGGGGGCATGTGGACTAGGAGCTCAGGTCCTCCATGGGGTCTCAGAGCTCCAGTCCTCCATGGGGTCTCAGAGCTCCAGTCCTCCATGGGGTCTCAGAGCTCCAGTCCTCTATGGGGTCTCAGAGCTCCAGTCCTCCATGGGGTCTCAGAGCTCCAGTCCTCCATGGGGTCTCAGAGCTCCAGTCCTCTATGGGGTCTTGGAGCTCTAGTCCTCCATGGGGTCTCAGAGCTCCAGTCCCCCAACGAAGAACCTCCTTGTGGTTCTGCTGGTTTCAGAAGGCCAACGGGGTCCTGGAGAGTCCCACAGGGACCGGGAAGACCCTGTGCCTGCTGTGTGCCACGCTGGCCTGGCGGGACCACTTCAAGGACTCCATCTCCGCCCGCAAGATAGCGGAGAAGCTGGGCGGGGCGGACATGTTCCCCAGCACCCCCGTTGCATCATGGGGGACGGCGGCCACCGACGGCGCCACGGCGAGTACGTCACTGAAGGCCTTCAGGACCCGGTGACCTCCCTGTGACCTCCCTGTGACCTCATTGTGACCTCATTGTGACCTCATTGTGACCTCACTGTGACCTCATTGTGACCTCACTGTGACCTCATTGTGACCTCATTGTGACCTCACTGTGACCTCATTGTGACCTCATTGTGACCTCACTGTGACCTCACTGTGACCTCACTGTGACCTCCCTGGTGAGGAGGGGCTTTGCCCTCTCTGGTCTTCAGGTGGTCTCCGTGCCCCTCACGTGGTCCCATGTGGTCTCACGTGGTCCCATGTGGTCTCACGTGGTCCTCTTGTCCTCAGCCCACTACACGGATGTCCCTAAGATCATCTACGCCTCCAGGACTCACTCCCAGCTGGCCCAGGTCATCAATGAGCTGAAGACCACCTCGTACAGGTAGACCTTCTCAAACTGGACCCTGGGGGGTGGACCAGGTCAAACTGGACCCTGGGGTGGTGGACCAGGTCAAACTGGACCCTGGGGGGGTGGACCAGGTCAAACTTGACCCTGGGGGGGGGTGGACCAGGTCAAACTGGACCCTGAGGGGTGGACCAGGTCAAACTGGACCTGGGGGGGTGGACCAGGTGAGGCCTGTTGCTAAGGTCTCTCATTCAGCCCGAAGGTCTGCGTGCTGGGGTCCAGAGACCAGCTGTGCATCAACCAGGAAGTGATGCGCCAGGAGAACCACCACGCCAAGGTGAGCCCGCTAAGACCCGGGAAACCAGGTGAGCCCGCTAAGACCCGGGAGACCAGGTGAGCCCGCTAAGACCCGGGAGACCAGGTCTCCGCAGACCAGCAGACATCTTCTCAAAGCCGAACCGGAGATCTAGGAGAAGATTGTGGGACCTGGTGGGTCTCTAAGAACCTGCAGGTTGTGGTTCTGGCCTTGGGGTCTGGGGTCTGGGGGGGTAGTGGACCCATGTGGACTTTAACATGGGCCCTGTTGTGTTCTTCAGGTCCACATGTGCAGAGGAAAGGTCTCCACCAGGTCCTGTGTCTTCTACAGCAACGTGGAAGGTAAGGACCCCTAGAGACCAGGATGACCCCTAGAGACCAGGATGACCCCTAGAGACCAGGATGACCCCTAGAAACCAGGATGACCCCTAGAGACCAGGATGACCCCTAGAGACCAGGATGACCCCTAGAGACCAGGATGACCCCTAGAGACCAGGATGACCCCTAGAAACCAGGATGACCCTCAGAGACCAGGATGACTCCTAGAGACCAGGAGCCCTAGAGGCCAGGACCCCTAGAGACCAGGACCCCTAGAGGCCAGGACCCCTAGAGGCTAGGACCAGCACAGACCTGACAGAGCGTCCCTCTAGGTGCTGGTCCAGGTCCAGGAGGTCCCCCTAATGTTCCCCTCCTCCTCCTCAGATAAGACCACCGACCGAGATCTGGGGACCTCCATCCTGGACGTGGAGGACCTGGTGAAATACGGCAACAAGCAAAGGTCCAGAGTCCTCCTGGTCCGGTTCACTGGAGACCAGCAGCTGGTCCGGGTCACTAGAGACCTTCGTGTCCTCCTGCTGGTCCGGGTCTCACCGGTCCCCGTGTCCCTGCAGGGTCTGTCCCTACTACCTGTCCCGGGCCCTGAAGCAGCAAGCAGACCTGATCTTCATGCCCTACAACTACCTGCTGGACCCAAAGGTGAGCGGGGCCTGGTAGACCTGGTCCTGGTAGACCTGGTCCTGGTTCCTGCTCTGGTCCCTGATCTGGTCCCCGGTCCGGTCCCTGGCTGCCGGTCTTCAGGTCTGCAGGTCTGCAGGTCTTCAGGTCCCTCTTGTGTCCACAGAGCCGTAGAGCTCACGGCATCGAGCTGAGTGGAGCCGTGGTGATCTTTGACGAGGCCCACAACGTGGTAGGACCTGGGGGGGGGCTCTGGACCGGCCCCTGGTCTCTGGGGGTCTCAGCGGTCCCCTTGTTGCAGGAGAAGACGTGTGAGGAGTCCACGTCCTTCGACCTCAGTCCCTACGACGTGGCCTCGGCCGTCAGCGCCGTGGACCGGCTGCTGCTGGACCGGACCCGGGACGAGGTCCGGGAGGAGGACTTCACCACGGAGGGTCTGGGCTCAGGTCAGGGGGGTCAGGAGGTCAGGGGGGGGGGGCACGGGGGACACATGGGACACATGGGGGACTAAAACAGGTCCTCTTGTTTCAGGGCTGAAGATAAACCTGGAGAGCATCGCTACGGTGAAGCGTGAGTACCTTCATCTCTACAGGGTTCATCTTCCTCTTCATCACAGGGTTCATCTTCCTCTTCATCACAGGGTTCATCTTCATCATCTCTACAGGGTTCATCTTCATCATCTCTACAGGGTTCATCTTCCTCTTCATCACAGGGTTCATCTTCCTCTTCATCACAGGGTTCATCTTCATCATCTCTACAGGGTTCATCTTCATCATCTCTACAGGGTTCATCTTCATCATCTCTACAGGGTTCATCTTCCTCTTCATCACAGGGTTCATCTTCATCTCTATAGGGTTCATCTTCATCTCTATAGGGTTCCTCTTCATCATCTCTACAGGGTTCATCTTCATCATCTCTACAGGGTTCATCTTCCTCTTCATCACAGGGTTCATCTTCATCATCTCTACAGGGTTCATCTTCATCATCTCTATAGGGTTCATCTTCATCATCTCTACATGGTTCATCTTCATCATCTCTACAGGGTTCATCTTCATCACCTCTACAGGGTTCATCTTCATCATCTCTACAGGGTTCATCTTCATCATCTCTATAGGGTTCATCTTCATCATCTCTACAGGGTTCATCTTCATCATCTCTACAGGGTTCATCTTCATCATCTCTATAGGGTTCATCTTCATCATCTCTACAGGGTTCATCTTCATCATCTCTACAGGGTTCATCTTCATCATCTCTACAGGGTTCATCTTCATCATCTGTGGTTCGTCTTCACAGAGATTCTTCTGGACCTGGAGGCGGCCATCGATGCCTACGAGGTCCCGAGTGAGAAGGGCCTCACCAAGCCGGGCATGTAAGAGCACCCAACGTCCTGTCTCACCCTCATCTGTCTCACCCTCATCTGTCTCACCCTCATCCTCTGGCTCCTCCTCTTCCTCAGCTTCATCTACGAGCTGCTGGAGAGAGCCCACCTGACCTACAGGAGCAGGACGGCCGTCTCTGAAGCTCTGGAGCAGATCATCGGACACCTGGCGGGACGTCAGTGGCTTCTTCTTCGTCTTCCTCTTCTTCGTCTTCTTGTCTTCAGCTCATGGTTATGCCCCGCCCCTTCATGTGTGTGTGTGTCAGAGTCCGGAGTCTTCCTGAACACCAGTGGCCTGCAGAAGCTGGCGGACATCATCCAGGTAGGACCCCCAGAGGGCCCCCCCTCATGGGGACCACCAGGACCTCTTAGCCTAGCTTAGCATGCAGACTGGGTCTGGGGGTCTACCAGCCAGCAGCAACACTCCTCCTCCTCCTCCAGCTGGTGTTCTGCGGCGACCCCTCGGAGAAGGACCGGCTGCAGCAGATGCAGACCAACACGGCTCATTTCAAGGTCGGTTGAGACACAGGAGGACCCCTAGTCTCCACACGCGTGTGCATCTCCACACGCTTGTCTCGTGAGCTCATTTTCCCGTCTGCTCAGGTTCACATCCACCGGGACAAAAGCTACCAGAAGAAACCGCAGAGCGCCGACGTGTGGGCCTCCTCTTCATCGAAGAAGCAAGGTGAGCGGTCGCAGCCCGCGGCCCACAGGGGGCGCTCTCCAGCCTGACCTGACCCCTGACCCCTGACCTGAGCGTGTCTCTTCTGCTCCTAGGCAACGTCCTGAGCTACTGGTGCTTCTCCCCGGGCTTCAGCATGCAGGAGCTGGTGGCTCAAGGGGTCCGCTGCCTCATCCTGACCAGCGGGACCCTCGCCCCCCTCTCCTCCTTCACCTGTGAGATGAGGATGTGAGTACCTGTGGCTCCCCAGCCTGCTTCCTTACATAGCTCCTCCCACCAGGTGTACCTTCCATAGTAGCTCCTCCTAGCAGGTGTTCCTCCCATGTAGCCCCTCCCACCAGGTGCTCCTCCCATGTAGCCCCTCCCACCAGGTGCTCCTCCCATGTAGCCCCTCCCACCAGGTGCTCCTCCCATGTAGCCCCTTCCACCAGGTGCTCCTCCCATGTAGCCCCTCCCACCAGGTAATACCTCACATGGTAGCTCCTCCCACCAGGTGCTCCTCCCATGTAGCCCCTCCCACCAGGTGTTCTGACCCTCTGTGCTGCAGTCCGTTCTCAGTGAGTCTGGAGAACAGTCATGTGATCCAGAGGGACCAGGTCTTCGTGGGCGTCGTTGAGCGCGGTCCGGACGGCGTCCAGCTGAGCTCGGCGTTTGACCGGAGGTTGGTGTTCCTCCACCGGAGCTCCGTCCCTCATAACAACCAGTAATGATGTCATCGCTCTGCAGGTTCCTTCCTGAGAACATGGCGTCGCTAGGCAACACTGTTGGTAAGACTCACACTCATGACCTCTCCTTGTTTCATACGTGTGTCCTCCTGAAGGTCATGACCTCTCCTTGTTTCATACGTGTGTCCTCCTGAAGGTCATGACCTCTCCTTGTTTCATACGTGTGTCCCCCTGAAGGTCATGACCTCTCCTTGTTTCATACGTGTGTCCTCCTGAAGGTCATGACCTCTCCTGGTTTGTGTCCCCAGCCAACCTGAGCCGGGTGGTCCCTGAAGGCCTCCTGGTGTTCTTCCCCTCGTTCCCCCTGATGGAGAAGACCCTGGAGTCCTGGAGGGTGAGTCCACCTGAGGACCAGAACCGGGTCACGGGCCGCCTCGCCGTGTGGCGTGTGTGTGTAATGTGTGTGTGTGTGTGTGTGTGTGTGTGTGTGTGTGTGTGTGTACCTGTTGTAGTCCAGTGGACATGCCGCTCGTATCGAAAGCGTGAAGCCGATCTTTGTGGAACCTAAAGGAAACCTGAAGGGCACCTTCAACGAGGTGAGCGCCATGTGACATGTGACGTGTAACGTGTGACATGTGTCATATGACATGTGACATGTAACGTGTGACATGTAATATGACATCACTCCCCCTGCAGGTGATTGAGGGGTACTACAGGCAGGTGAACGATCCCACAGCCAGAGGCGGGACCTTCTGCGCTGTGTGCCGAGGCAAGGTGAGTCCTCCACCCTCATGGTCACATAGGGCATTCTGCATCGACTGAATTGCATCCTGGGTAATGGAGTCCAGAGCAGCTGGTCTGCGGAGGCCAGGTCTTGCACCCGGTCCTCCACCCTCAGACGTGGAGGCTCCGCCCTCAGACGTGGAGGCTCCGCCCTCAGACGTGGAGGCTCCGCCCTCAGACGTGGAGGCTCCGCCCTCAGGCGTGGAGGCTCCGCCCTCAGGCGTGGAGGCTCCGCCCTCACACATTGAGGCTCCGCCCTCACACATTGAGGCTCCGCCCTCAGACGTGGAGGCTCTGCCCTCAGACGTGGAGGCTCCGCCCTCAGGCATGGAGGCTCCGCCCTCAGGCTCCCGGCCTGTGCTCCTCAGGCCAGCGAGGGTCTGGACTTCGCGGACTCCTTCGGCCGGGCGGTGGTCATCACCGGCCTGCCCTTCCCCCCCAAGATGGACCCGCGGGTCGTCCTGAAGATGCAGTACCTGGACGAGATGAGCCGGAGGAAAGAGCCCGGAGTGAAGGTGAGCGCAAGGTCACGGGGTCACGGGGTCACAGGGTCACAAGGGCTCAATGTGTGTGTGTGTGTGTGTGTGTGTGTGTAGTACCTCTCTGGTCAGGACTGGTACCGGCAGCAGGCCTTCAGGGCCGTGAACCAGGCCATCGGCAGAGTCATCCGGCACAAGGACGACTACGGGGCCATCCTGCTGTGTGACCACAGGTACTGGACCGGGACCTGGTGGGACCGGGAGGACTGGACCAGGTCCCGGTGGGGACCGGGACCTGGTCCAGATACTCTGGGCCGTGTGAGAGCCCACGGGGTGTGTAGAGGTGCTGTAGCCTCCACACAGTATGTGGGCCGTGTCCCTGGCGGTCCGGTCCCGGTTCTGGTCCATTCGGACCCCCCCCCCCGTGTGAGATGACAGTCAGCGCCTCTCCTCAGGTTCCAGGGCGCCGGCGCCCGGGCCCAGCTGCCCTCCTGGGTGCGGCCCTACGTGCGTCTGTACGAAGGCTTCGGGGACGTGGTCCGGGACGTGGCCCGGTTCTTCAGGGTGGCTCAGAAGATGGTGGGTGGTCACCTGACCCGCTGTGTTGCATTGTGGGAGCTGTGGTCCCCGCTCACTGTGTGTGTGTGTGTGTGTGTGTGTGTGTGTGTGTGTGTGTGTGTGTGTGTGTGTGTGTGTGTGTGTGTGTGTGTGTGTGTGTGTGTGTGTGTGTGTGTGTGTGTGTGTGTGTGTGTGTGTGTGTGTGTGTGTGTGTGTGTGTGTGTGTGTGTGTGTGTGTGTGTGTGTGTGTGTGTGTGTGTGTGTGTGTGTGTGTGTGTGTGTGTGTGTGTGTGTGTGTGTGTGTGTGTGTGTGTGTGTGTGTGTGTGTGTGTGTGTGTGTCAGAGGCCGGTGGTCCAGAAGCCCGTGGCTCCGAGCCGAGGGCCCGTGAGCTTGGACCTCCCGTCCTGCTCCACTACCCAGAATGCATCTGGCTCCTGCTCCGGCCCCCAGAAGGCCAAGCAGCTGGACGCCCACCTGCCCAGCCTGAAGAGGAGGCGCCTGGGTGAGTGGAGCAGCACCTCCTCAGCCCAGGGGAGGCCCTCGCTGATCGGTGCCCCGTGCTCTCTGTGGTCAGGTGACCCCTCAGGAGCCAATGGGATGGCCAGGATCTGCATCGGATACGAGAGCCAGAAGCAGGAGAGCCAGAGGAGAGCGGCCAACCTCCTGGACGCTCTGGAGCAGGGGGAGCAGGAGGAGGAGCAGGAGGAGGAGCAGGAGGGAGAAGAGAAGGTAGCTGTGACTGAGGGGTTCCATCTCTGGTTCCTACTCTGGTTCCTCCTCCTCCTGCTCCTCCTCCTCTAGTTCCTGCTCCTCCTCCTGTTATTCCTCCTCCTGTTCCTCCTCCTGCTCCTCCTCCTGTTCCTCCTCTAGTTCCTCCTCCTGCTCCTCCTCCTGTTCTTCTTCCTCCTGTTCCTCCTCCTGTTCCTCCTCTAGTTCCTGCTCCTCCTCCTGTTCCTACTCCTGTTCTTCCTCCTCCGGTTCCTCCTCTGGTTCCTCCTCCTGTTCCTCCTCCTCTAGTTCCTGCTCCTCCTCTGGTTCCTCCTCCTGTTCCTCCTCCTGTTCCTCTTCTGGTTCCTCCTCTGGTTCCTCCTCTAGTTCCTCCTCCTGCTCCTCCTCTGGTTCCTCCTCCTGCTCCTCCTCTGTGAGTGTCTGAGGAGGCTCATGTCTGGAGGGCTGTGCTCCTCCTGCAGGCCGGCCGTCTGTCCACGTTGTCTCTGCAGTGGGACAAGAGGATGGAGGAGGAGCTGAGGGGAGGGAGACGCAAGATCAAGCTGGTCCAGGGTCAGGTAGGAGCGCCCTGCTAGAGCCTCCTCGAGGAGGCGGCCTAGGAGAGTCTTCAGGGGGCTTCGTCTCAGCCGTTGGACCAGGTCCTCGAGCATTTGAACCTGACTCCAAACGGAGAGCCAATCAAAGCTCTGCTGCTGCTTTGTGGGCGGGGCTTAGTACAGTAGACCTCAGAGATGACGTCATCACAGGATGGAAACGTTTAACGTTTTATCAGAGGATCTCTAGTTTAATATGTTCATATGATGTATCTCTAGTTTAATATGTCCATATGATGTATCTCTAGTTTAATATGTTCATATGATGTATCTCTAGTTTAATATGTTCATATGATGTATCTCTAGTTTAATATGTTCATATGATGTATCTCTAGTTTAATATGTTCATATGATGTATCTCTAGTTTAATATGTTCATATGATGTATCTCTAGTTTAATATGTCCATATGATGTATCTCTAGTTTAATATGTTCATATGATGTATCTCTAGTTTAATATGTTCATATGATGTATCTCTAGTTTAATATGTTCATATGATGTATCTCTAGTTTAATATGTTCATATGATGTATCTCTAGTTTAATATGCTCATATGATGTATCTCTAGTTTAATATGTTCATATGATGTATCTCTAGTTTAATATGTTCATATGATGTATCTCTAGTTTAATATGTTCATATGATGTATCTCTAGTTTAATATGTTCATATGATGTATCTCTAGTTTAATATGTTCATATGATGTATCTCTAGTTTAATATGTTCATATGATGTATCTCTAGTTTAATATGTTCATATGATGTATCTCTAGTTTAATATGTTCATATGATGTATCTCTAGTTTAATATGTTCATATGATGTATCTCTAGTTTAATATGTTCATATGATGTATCTCTAGTTTAATATGTTCATATGATGTATCTCTAGTTTAATATGTTCATATGATGTATCTCTAGTTTAATATGTTTATATGATATATCTCTAGTTTAATATGCTCATATGATGTATCTCTAGTTGAATATCTTTATATGATCTCTAGTTGAATATGTTTATCAGAGATCTCTAACGTATGGCTCCTCCTCCCAGAAGGAGGCCGTCTCTGGAGGCTCCTCCTCCTCCAGCCACAAGGCCAAGAGCTTCCTGGTCCAGATGAAGTCCCTGAGCCAGGTGAACTTTGACCGCGTGATGCAGGCGCTGCAGGCCTACAAGAGGACGGACCGGCTGGACCTGCTGCTCACGGAGACCGCCATCCTCACGGAGGACGCCCACACACACCCGCTGCTGCGAGGTGGGGGTCTACACGGGGGTCTACACAGGGTTCATAAGGGTCTACACGGGGGTCTACACAGTGTTCATAGGGGTCTACACGGGGGTCTACACGGGGTTCATAAGGGTCTACACGGGGGGTCTACACAGGGTATACACGGGGTTCATAGAGGTCTACACGGGGGTCTACACAGGGTTCATAAGGGTCTACACGGGGGTGTACACGGGGTCTACACGTGGTTTATAGGGGTCTACACGGGGTTCATAAGGGTCTACACGGGGGTGTACACAGGGGTCATAGGGGTCTACACAGGGTTCATAGGGGTCTACACAGGGTCTACACGGTGGTCTACACGGGGTCTACACAGGGTTCATAAGTCTACACGGGGTTCATAAGGGTCTACATGGGGGTGTACACGGGGGTCTACACAGGGTTCATAGGGGTCTACACGGGTCTACACAGGGTTCATAGGGGTCTACACTGGGTTCATAAGGGTCTACACAGAGGTGTACACGGGTCATAGGGGTCTACATGGGGGTCTACACAGGGTCTACACAGGGTCTACACAGGGTTCATAGGGGTCTACACAGGGTTCATATGTCTACACGGGGTCTACACGGGGTTCATAAGGGTCTACACGGGGGTCTACACAGGGTTCATAGGGGTCTACACGGGGTTCATAGGGGTCTACACAGGGTTCATAAGGGTCTACACGGGGTCTACACAGGGTTCATAGGGGTCTACACAGGGTTCATAAGAGTCTACACGGGGGTCTACACAGGGTTCATAAGGGTCTACACGGGGGTCTACACGGTGTTCATAGGAGTCTACAAGGGGGTCTACACGGGGTTCATAAGGGTCTACACGGGGGGTCTACACAGGGTATACACGGGGTTCATAGGGGTCTACACAGGGTTCATAAGGGTATACACGGGGGTGTACACGGGGTCTACACAGGGTTCATAGGGGTCTACACGGGTCTACACGGGGTTCATAAGGGTCTACACGGGGGTGTACACAGGGGTCATAGGGGTCTACACAGGGTTCATAGGGGTCTACACAGAGTTCATAGGGGTCTACACAGGGTCTACACGGTGGTCTACACGGGGTTCATAAGTCTACACAGGGGTCTACACGGGGTTCATAAGGGTCTACATGGGGGTGTACACGGGGGTCTACACAGGGTTCATAGGGGTCTACACAGAGTTCATAGGGGTCTACACAGGGTCTACACGGTGGTCTACACGGGGTCTACACAGGGTTCATAAGTCTACACGGGGGTCTACACGGGGTTCATAAGGGTCTACATGGGGGTGTACACGGGGGTCTACACAGGGTTCATAGGGGTCTACACGGGTCTACACGGGGTTCATAGGGGTCTACACTGGGTTCATAAGGGTCTACACAGAGGTGTACACGGGTCATAGGGGTCTACATGGGGGTCTACACAGGGTCTACAGGGTTCATAGGGGTCTACACAGGGTTAATATGTCTACACGGGGTTCATAAGGGTCTACACAGGGGTTGTCTACACGGGTTCATAGGGTCTACACAGGGTTCATAAGGGTCTACACGGGGTACAGGGGTCTACACAGGGTTCATAGGGTCTCACGGGTCTACACGGGGTTCATAGGGGACTACACAGGGTTCATAAGGTCTACAGGGGTCATACACAGGGTTCATAGGGTCTACAGGGGTCTACAGGGGTTCATAGGGTCTACAAGGGGTTCAAGGGGTCTACACTACAGGGTTCATAAGGGTCTACACACAGGTTCATAGGGGTCTACGGGTCAGGTCTACAGGGTCTACAGGGTTCATAGGGGTCTACACAAGTTCATAGGGTCTACAGGGTTCAGTCTACACAGGTCTACAGGGTTCATAGGGTCTACACGGGGGGTCTACAGGGTTCATAGGGTCTACACAGTTCATAGGGGTCTACACAGTCTACAGGGGTCTACACAGGGTTCATAAGTCTACAGGGTCTACACGGGGTTCATAAGGGTCTACACGGGGGTGTACACGGGGGTCTACACAGGGTTCATAGGGGGGTCTACAGGGGGGGTCTACACGGGTTCATAGAGTCTACAGGGGTCTACACAGGGTTCATACAGGGGTCTAGGGTCTACAGGGGTCTACACGGGTTCATAGGTCTACACGGGGTTCATAAGGGTCTACAGGGTGTACACAGGGCTCACACAGGGTCACACAGGGTTCATAGGGGTCTACACAGGGTCTACAGGGTTCATAAGGGGTCTACACAGGGTTCATGGGGTCTGGGTCTACAGGGTTCATAGGGTCTACAGGGGTTCATAAGGGTCTACAGGGGTCTACACAGGGGTCTACGGGGTCTACAGGGGTTCATAGGGTCTACACAGGGTTCATAAGTCTCACGGGGGTCTACACGGGGTTCATAAGGGTCTACACGGGGGTGTACACAGGGGTCATAGGGGTCTACACGAGGGTCTACACGGGGTTCATAAGGGTCTACACAGGGGTGTACACGGGTCATAGGGGTCTACACAGAGTTCATAGGGGTCTACACAGGGTTCATAAGGGTCTACACGGGGGTCTACACAGGGTTCATAGGGTCTACACGGGGGTCTACAGGGGTCTACAGGGTTCATAAGGGTCTACAGGGGTCTACAGGGGCACAGGGTTCATAGGGTCTACACAGGGTCTCACAAGGGGTTACACGGGTGTACAGGGGTCTACAGGGTTCATAGGGGTCTACACGGGTCTACACGGGGTTCATAAGGGTCTACACGGGGGTGTACACAGGGGTCATAGGGGTCTACACAGGGTTCATGGGGTCTACACAGGTTCATAGGGGGTCTACACGGGGTCTACAGGGTTCATAAGGGTTCTAGGGGGGGTGTACACGGGGTCTACACAGGGTTCATAGGGTCTGGGTTCATACACGGGGTCTACACAGGGTTCATAGGGTCTACAGGGTTCAAGGGGTCTACACAGGGTTCATAGGGTCTACAGGGGTCTACACGGGTGGGTCAACACGGGGGTCTACACAGGGTTAATATGTCTACACGGGGTTCATAAGGGTCTACACAGGGGTGTACATGGGGGTCTACACAGGGTTCATAGGGGTCTACACGGGGTTCATAGGGGTCTACACAGGGTTCATAAGAGTCAACACGGGGTCTACACAGGGTTCATAAGGGTCTACGGGGTCTACAGGGGTTCATAGGGGTCTACAAGGGTTCTACACGGGTCTACAGGGTTCATCACAGGGTGTACACAGGGTCTAAGGGGTCTCATAGGGTCTACAGGGGTATAGGGTCTACACAGGGGTGGGTCTAAGGGGTCTACACAGGTTCATAGGGGTCTACACGGGGTTCATAGGGGTCTACAGGGGTCTACACAGGGTTCATAGGGTCTACGGGGTTCTACAGGGGCAGGGGTGTACGGGGTCTACAGGGTTCATAGGGTCTACAGGGGTGTACAGGGTCTACAGGGTCTCTACACAGGGGTCTACACAGGGGTCTACACAGGGTTCATAGGGGTCTACAGGGGGGTGTACACGGGTCATAGGGGTCTACACAGAGTTCATAGGGGTCTACACGGGGGTCTACACGGTGGTCTACACAGGGTCTACACAGGGTTCATGGGGGTCTACACGGGGTTCATAAGGGTCTACACGGGGGTGTACACGGGGTCTACACAGGGTTCATAGGGGTTTGTTGTTTGTGCCTCAGGCCTCTAACTGTTTGTTGTTGTAGTTGTTGTTGTTGTTTGTGCCTCAGGCCTCTAACTGGTTGTAGTTGTTGTTTGTGCCTCAGGTCTCTAACTGGTTGTTGTTGTTGTTGTTTGTGCCTCAGGTCTCTAACTGGTTGTTGTTGTTGTTGTTTGTGCCTCAGGTCTCTAACTGGTTGTTGTTGTTGTTTGTGCCTCAGGCCTCTAACTGGTTGTTGTTGTTTGTGCCTCAGGCCTCTAACTGGTTGTTGTTGTTGTTGTTTGTGCCTCAGGCCTCTAACTGGTTGTTGTTGTTGTTGTTGTTTGTGCCTCAGGCCTCTACCAGTTCATCCGGCCTCATCACAAGAGCCTGTTTGATGAGCGCTGCCAGCAGCTGACAGGACTGGGCTGCGGATACCGGGCCAGCCCCGCCCTGCCTGGTGGGTTCTTCTTCTTCTTCTTCTTCTTCTTCTTCTTCTTCTTCTTCTTCTTCTTCTTCTTCTTCTTTTCAAAGCTTGTCTTTCCTTCCAGCGGCCTCCAGTAGCTCCTCCTCCTGCAGCCAGCTGGACACACAGCAGCTGAACCAAGGAGGAGCCCACCTGAACCAGCAGGGACCAGGAGGCCCTCAGGCCGGTAGGACCCCGTCCCTCCTCCTGTGGCCCCTCCTCCTGTAGCCCCTCCTCCTGTGGTCCCTCCTCCTGTAGCCCCTCCTCCTGTGGTCCCTCCTCCTGTGGTCCCTCCTCCTGTAGTCCCTCCTCCTGTGGCCCCTCCTCCTGTAGCCCCTCCTCCTGTGGTCCCTTCTCCTGTAGCCCCTCCTCCTGTGGTCCCTCCTCCTGTAGTCCCTCCTCCTGTGGCCCCTCCTCCTGTGGCCCCTCCTCCTGTGGTCCCTCCTCCTGTGGTCCCTTCTCCTGTAGCCCCTCCTCCTGTGGTCCCTCCTCCTGTAGTCCCTCCTCCTGTGGCCCCTCCTCCTCCTCCTGTAGCCCCTCCTCCTGTGGTCCCTCCTCCTGTAGTCCCTCCTCCTGTGGCCCCTCCTCCTCCTCCTCCTGTAGCCCCTCCTCCTGTGGTCCCTCCTCCTCCTCCTGTGGTCCCTCCTCCTGTAGTCCCTCCTCCTGTGGCCCCTCCTCCTGTGGTCCCTCCTCCTGTAGCCCCTCCTCCTGTGGTCCCTCCTCCTGTAGCCCCTCCTCCTGTGGTCCCTCCTCCTCCTCCTCCTGTAGCCCCTCCTCCTGTGGTCCTTCCTCCTCCTCCTGCGGTCCCTCCTCCTGTAGTCCCTCCTCCTGTGGCCCCTCCTCCTCCTCCTGCGGTCCCTCCTCCTGTGGTCCCTCCTCCTGTAGTCCCTCCTCCTGTGGCCCCTCCTCCTCCTCCTCCTGTAGCCCCTCCTCCTGTGGTCCCTCCTCCTTCTCCTGTGGTCCCTCCTCCTGTAGTCCCTCCTCCTGTGGCCCCTCCTCCTGTGGTCCCTCCTCTTGTAGCCCCTCCTCCTGTGGTCCCTCCTCCTGTAGCCCCTCCTCCTGTGGTCCCTCCTCCTCCTCCTCCTGTAGCCCCTCCTCCTGTGGTCCTTCCTCCTCCTCCTGCGGTCCCTCCTCCTGTAGTCCCTCCTCCTGTGGCCCCTCCTCCTCCTCCTGCGGTCCCTCCTCCTGTGGCCCCTCCTCCTCCTCCTCCTGCGGTCTCTCCTCCTGTGGCCTCTCCTCCTCCTCCTGTAGTCCCTCCTCATGTGGCCCCTCCTCCTCCTCCTGCGGTCCCTCCTCCTGTGGCCCTTCCTCCTCCTCCTGCGGTCCCTCCTCCTGTGGCCCCTCCTCCTCCTCCTCCTGCGGTCTCTCCTCCTGTGGCCTCTCCTCCTCCTCCTGTAGTCCCTCCTCATGTGGCCCCTCCTCCTCCTCCTCCTGCGGTCCCTCCTCGTCTCCATGATGAACTGAGAGCTTCAGTCATCCATGTTTAGATTTAAATGATACGTTAGTTTGAGAGGAGAAACTCCTTGAGATTGTGAGGGCCCCGTGAGAGAGAGGGGGCCCCGTGAGAGAGAGGGGGCCCCGTGAGAGAGAGGGGGCCCCGTGAGAGAGGGGGGGCCCCGTGAGAGAGAGGGGGGGCCCCGTGAGAGAGAGGGGGCCCCGTGAGAGAGAGGGGGGGCCCCGTGAGAGAGAGGGGGCCTCGTGAAAGAGAGGGGGGGCCCCGTGAGAGAGAGGGGGCCCCGGCTGCTTCCTGACCGTGACTCATGACCACGGACATGTTCTCCCCCCCTGCAGCCAGTAGCTCCTCCTCCTGCAGCCAGCTGGACACACAGCAGCTGAACCAAGGAGGAGCCCACCTGAACCAGCAGGGACCAGGAGGCCCTCAGGCCGGTAGGACCCCGTCCCTCCTCCTGTGGCCCCTCCTCCTGTAGCCCCTCCTCCTGTGGTCCCTCCTCCTGTAGCCCCTCCTCCTGTGGTCCCTCCTCCTGTAGCCCCTCCTCCTGTGGTCCCTCCTCCTGTAGCCCCTCCTCCTGTGGTCCCTCCTCCTGTAGCCCCTCCTCCTGTGGTCCCTCCTCCTGTAGCCCCTCCTCCTGTGGTCCCTCCTCCTGTAGCCCCTCCTCCTGTGGTCCCTCCTCCTGTAGCCCCTCCTCCTGTAGCCCCTCCTCCTGTGGCCCCTCCTCCTTCTGCTCCTCCTCCATACCAGATGTGTATCTGTCTCTCCTCCTCCTGCGGCTCCTTCTGCTCCTTCTGCTCCTGCTGCTCCTCCTCCTGCTCCTCCTCCATACCAGACGTGTATCCGTCTCTCCTCCTCCTCCTCCTCCACCATGTGACCTCGTGTCAGCCCTCCTGTGGTCTCCGTCACATGGTCACATGACCAGCCGCTCAGCGCCGTGTTCTCCCCTCAGACGCGGCGCCCGGCGTCCACGCCTTCCTGTCCGACGTGAGGAGCGCCATCGGGGAGGAGAAGTCGGCGCTCCTGTTCCAGGCGCTCCGCTCCTTCAGGAGGACGGGCGGCTACGAGGAGCTGGAGGCCACGGCCGTCAGCCTGCTGACGGAGAGGGACCAGGACTTCACGCTGCTCGCCCGTAAGCTCCTCCCACCTCGACTCGCCCCCGCATGAGGCTCTGCCCTCAGCTCCTCCTCCTCAGCTCCTCCTCCTCCTCCTCTGCCCTCAGGGTTCGGCCGGTTCCTCCCCGCCCGCCACAGGTCGAGGTACCAGGCGCTGCTGGGCGCTCTGACCGGCGCTGACCTCCCGCGGCCAGCAGGTGAGGAGCTGCCTCTGGTCCCGCCTCCTCCTGGAGCACAGCGCCTCCTCCTGGAGCACAGCGCCTCCTCCTGGAGCCCGCTGTGCCCGCTGTGACTTCTCGTTCTTGTGGTTCTTTACAGTTCCGTCGTCGCTGCCTTTCAAGACTCAAAGCAAGATCCCCTTCGAAAAGCTGTAGAGGTCCAGAGGTCCAGGTCCAGGTCCAGAGGTCCAGGTCCTGGGGTCTAGGTCCTGGGGTCCAGGTCCTGAGGTCCTGGGGTCCAGGTCCTGGGGTCCTGGGGTCCTGGGGTCCAGGTCCTAGGGTCCTGGGGTCCTGGGGTCCAGGTCCTGAGGTCCAGGTCCTGGGGTCCTGGGGTCCAGGTCCTGGGGTCCAGGTCCTGAGGTCCAGGTCCTGAGGTCCTGGGGTCCAGGTCCTGGGGTCCAGGTCCTGAGGTCCAGGTCCTGAGGTCCTGGGGTCCAGGTGTCCCTGGAGGCCTCTCACTGAGCAGCTGTTCCTCTGAAGATGGTCCAGAGGATGAAGATGAAGAAGATGTTTTTATATTTATTGGAGCTCATTAAACAGTACAGCCTTCTCCTGACCCCTGACCTCTCTCTTCACTTTTGTTTTGACCATAAATGTCTCCTGACCTCTGACCTCTCTCCCTAAATGTGTCCTGACCTCTGACCTCTCTCCCTAAATGTCTCCTGACCTCTGACCTCTCTCCCTAAATGTCTCCTGACCTCTCTCTCCCTAAATGTCTCCTGACCTCTCTCCCTAAATGTGTCCTGACCTCTGACCTCTCTCCCTAAATGTGTCCTGACCTCTGACCTCTCTCCCTAAATGTCTCCTGACCTCTCTCTCCCTAAATGTCTCCTGACCTCTCTCTCCCTAAATGTCTCCTGACCTCTCTCCCTAAATGTCTCCTGACCTCTCTCCCTAAATGTCTCCTGACCTCTCTCTCCCTAAATGTCTCCTGACCTCTCTCTCCCTAAATGTCTCCTGACCTCTCTCTCCCTAAATGTCTCCTGACCTCTCTCCCTAAATGTCTCCTGACCTCTCTCCCTAAATGTGTCCTGACCTCTGACCTCTCTCCCTAAATGTGTCCTGACCTCTGACCTCTCTCCCTAAATGTCTCCTGACCTCTCTCTCCCTAAATGTCTCCTGACCTCTCTCTCCCTAAATGTCTCCTGACCTCTCTCTCCCTAAATGTCTCCTGACCTCTCTCTCCCTAAATGTCTCCTGACCTCTCTCCCTAAATGTGTCCTGACCTCTGACCTCTCTCCCTAAATGTGTCCTGACCTCTGACCTCTCTCCCTAAATGTCTCCTGACCTCTCTCTCCCTAAATGTCTCCTGACCTCTCTCCCTAAATGTCTCCTGACCTCTCTCCCTAAATGTCTCCTGACCTCTCTCTCCCTAAATGTCTCCTGACCTCTCTCCCTAAATGTCTCCTGACCTCTCTCCCTAAATGTGTCCTGACCTCTGACCTCTCCCTAAATGTGTCCTGACCTCTGACCTCTCTCCCTAAATGTCTCCTGACCTCTCTCTCCCTAAATGTCTCCTGACCTCTCTCTCCCTAAATGTCTTCTGACCTCTCTCCCTAAATGTCTCCTGACCTCTCTCCCTAAATGTCTCCTGACCTCTCTCTCCCTAAATGTCTCCTGACCTCTCTCTCCCTAAATGTCTCCTGACCTCTCTCTCCCTAAATGTCTCCTGACCTCTCTCCCTAAATGTCTCCTGACCTCTCTCCCTAAATGTCTCCTGACCTCTCTCTCCCTAAATGTCTCCTGACCTCTCTCCCTAAATGTCTCCTGACCTCTCTCTCCCTAAATGTCTCCTGACCTCTCTCTCCCTAAATGTCTCCTGACCTCTCTCCCTAAATGTCTCCTGACCTCTCTCCCTAAATGTCTCCTGACCTCTGACCTCTCTCCCTAAATGTCTCCTGACCTCTCTCCCTAAATGTGTCCTGACCTCTGACCTCTCTCCCTAAATGTCTCCTGACCTCTCTCCCTAAATGTCTCCTGACCTCTGACCTCTCTCCCTAAATGTCTCCTGACCTCTCTCCCTAAATGTGTCCTGACCTCTGACCTCTCTCCCTAAATGTCTCCTGACCTCTCTCCCTAAATGTCTCCTGACCTCTGACCTCTCTCCCTAAATGTCTCCTGACCTCTCTCCCTAAATGTGTCCTGACCTCTGACCTCTCTCCCTAAATGTCTCCTGACCTCTCTCCCTAAATGTCTCCTGACCTCTGACCTCTCTCCCTAAATGTCTCCTGACCTCTCTCCCTAAATGTCTCCTGACCTCTGACCTCTCTCCCTAAATGTCTCCTGACCTCTCTCCCTAAATGTCTCCTGACCTCTGACCTCTCTCCCTAAATGTCTCCTGACCTCTCTCCCTAAATGTCTCCTGACCTCTGACCTCTCTCCCTAAATGTCTCCTGACCTCTCTCCCTAAATGTGTCCTGACCATCTCCTGGTCCCGTGGGCTGGCCGTCATGACCCTAACCACACCTGCTGCTCCACCTGTCTGTCGTCACACCTGACCGGCCTCCATGGCCGCTGACCTAAATCCCGCTCCCGAGCCTCTGTGGACATCACGTGGTTTCCTGCAGGTCTCGCGATACTTGCGGCCGCACAGCACTTCCATCATGGCCGGCAGGAAGTTGGTGCTGGAGGGGCGAGTCAGCGTCCAGAGCTTCGCGCTCGGGCTCAGCGTGGTGCTGGTCCCGCTGGTCCGGACGTGGTTCGGCCATGTGGACTGGGTGTTCGACCACCTGACGGAGAGCTCGGGGAAGCTCGCGCTCTGCCTGCACGTCGCGGCCGTCAACGGCCTGCTGCTGCTGCTCTACCGGGGTCCTCTGTACAAGGTAAGCCGGTCCGCCCGGAGCCGGAGCCCGGTCCCCCCCGGGACCGGGCTCCGGCTCCGGCTGCTCGCGCTCCGGTTCCCGATGTAGCAGCAACGAGCTCCAGCGCCAGCTAGCTAGCACTAGCTCATGCTAGCTGCAGCGAGCTAATGCCTCTAATCGCCTTAACGAGATGAGCCGCATCCGAGCGGCCGGGGACAGGGGGGGGACAGGGACAAGAGACAGGACAGGGACAGAGAACAGGGAAACCGGCCCGGTCCCTAGGTCCAGATGCTGGTCTCGGTCCCTGTCTCGGGGTCCCGGTCTCGGTCCCTGGGTCGGGATGCTGGTCTCGATCTCCACCTGTCCAGGTGCTCCGAGTGGCTGAAAGTCTCTTGGTCCAGTTTGAGGTCCTGATGGACCCGGTTCCCCAGAGACCCAGACCCGGTTCCCCAGACCCGCTTCCCCAGACCCGCTTCCCCAGACCCACACCTGGTTCCCCAGGCCCGCTTCCCCAGACCCGCTTCTCCAGACCCACAACTGGTTCCCCAGACCCGCTTCCCCAGACCCACACCCGGTTCCCCAGACCCACATGGACCTCGTGTTCCCGGCTTAGTGGATAATCCACGTGACACGGAGACGAGTCACAGAGACTAAGTCTAATCTCTAGTGAGGTCAGAACATCTCAGGCCACAGGACCGATGAGCGGATCAATACTATTGATCCGTGACCGGCCGTCACCGAAGGAACCACGGGACTCATCGATGGTTCACGAGATGGAGAGAACTACCCCCCTTCATATGTAACGTGAGGCGTGTTCTTAGCATGAGGAGAGCTCCATGTGGGGAAGCCTTCATGGAAACAAGTGAGGTCACGGTCCACATGGGACCTCAGCGTCACGTGACCTCTGGGCCCTCGTCCCGTGACCTCTGGGTGTCCCGTGTCCCTGCGGCCCTCAGGAGCCTGAGGCTCCGCTGCCTGAGCCGTATCCGTGTCCCCAGGTGGCCGTGAGGGCCTGCTTCCTGGGCGTGACCTTCGGCTGTGGACTCGTCATCAGCTTCTCGGACACCAGCTGGACGCACTTTGGATGGTAGGTCCTCGCTCTGCGGCGGGTCTCTGGATGGGGGGGGTCTCGTGGGTTCCTGAACGTAGAAGACCCTTAAAACAGAAGCTGAGTGTTCTAGTGTAACCTCTCAGACTGGGGGGGGGGGCTGTTAGAGCAGCCGTCTGCCCTCAGTGGCCTTGATGGGCCGTGTGGTTGTTGGAGGGCAGTGGGACGACGCTGGCCCTTTAAGGATGGGTAGGTGCTGACTGCGCGTGTCGTGGCCCCGCCCCCGCGTGTCTCTGCAGGTACATGTGCTCGCTGTCCTTCTTCCACTACTCGGAGTACCTGGTGACGGCCGTCATCAACCCGCGCAGCCTGTCCCTGGACTCCTTCCTGCTGAACCACAGCCTGGAGTACTCGCTGGCCGCCGCCTCGTCCTGGCTGGAGTTCACCGTGGAGAAGCTGAGCGTGCCAGGTGGGCGGGGCTCCCGCGGGGCGGCGGCGAGGCGGCCCCGCGGCCCCGTTATTGACCCTCCCGCCCCTCAGAGCTGAAGCAGCGCGGCTGGCTGAGCGTGGCGGGCCTGGTCCTCGTGATGTTCGGCGAGGGCCTGCGGAAGGCGGCCATGTTGACGGCCGGCTCCAACTTCAACCACATCGTGCAGAACGAGAAGGCCCGGAGCCACGTGCTGGTGACCAGCGGCGTGTACGCCTACTGCCGCCACCCCTCCTACGTGGGCTGGTTCTACTGGAGCACGGGCACGCAGGTGAGCCAGAGCGCCAGACCACCAGACCACCAGACCACCAGACCACCAGACCACCAGACCAAGAGACCAAGAGACCACCAGACCACCAGACCAAGAGACCAAGAGACCAAGAGACCACCAGACCACCAGACCAAGAGACCAAGAGACCACCAGACCAAGAGACCACCAGACCACCAGACCACCAGACCAAGAGACCAAGAGACCACCAGACCAAGAGACCACCAGACCAAGAGACCACCAGACCACCAGACCAAGAGACCAAGAGACCACCAGACCAAGAGACCACCAGACCAAGAGACCAAGAGACCACCAGACCAAGAGACCACCAGACCAAGAGACCACCAGACCACCAGACCACCAGACCAAGAGACCACCAGACCACCAGACCAAGAGACCACCAGACCACCAGACCACCAGACCAAGAGACCACCAGACCAAGAGACCACCAGACCACCAGACCAAGAGACCACCAGACCAAGAGACCACCAGACCAAGAGACCACCAGACCAAGAGACCAAGAGACCACCAGACCAAGAGACCACCAGACCACCAGACCAAGAGACCACCAGACCACCAGACCAAGAGACCACCAGACCACCAGACCAGACCAAGAGACCACCAGACCAAGAGACCACCAGACCAAGAGACCACCAGACCAAGAGACCAAGAGACCACCAGACCAAGAGACCACCAGACCACCAGACCAAGAGACCACCAGACCACCAGACCAAGAGACCACCAGACCAAGAGACCACCAGACCACCAGACCAAGAGACCACCAGACCACCAGACCAAGAGACCACCAGACCAAGAGACCACCAGACCACCAGACCAAGAGACCACCAGACCAAGAGACCACCAGACCAAGAGACCACCAGACCAAGAGACCACCAGACCAAGAGACCACCAGACCAAGAGACCACCAGACCACCAGACCAAGAGACCACCAGACCAAGAGACCACCAGACCACCAGACCAAGAGACCACCAGACCAAGAGACCACCAGACCAAGACCACCAGACCAAGACCAAGAGACCACCAGACCACAGACCAAGACCACAGACCAGACCAAGACCACCAGACCAAGAGACCACCAGACCAAGAGACCACCAGACCACCAGACCAAGAGACCACCAGACCACCAGACCAAGAGACCACCAGACCAAGAGACCACCAAACCAAGAGACCAAGAGACCACCAGACCACCAGACCAAGAGACCACCAGACCAAGAGACCACCAGACCAAGAGACCACCAGACCAAGAGACCACCAGACCAAGAGACCAAGAGACTACCAGACCACCAGACCAAGAGACCACCAGACCAAGAGACCAAGAGACTACCAGACCACCAGACCAAGAGACCACCAGACCAAGAGACCACCAGACCAAGAGACCACCAGACCAAGAGACCAAGAGACCACCAGACCAAGAGACCACCAGACCACCAGACCAAGAGACCACCAGACCAAGAGACCACCAGACCAAGAGACCACCAGACCAAGAGACCACCAGACCAACCAGACCACCAGACCACCAGACCAAGAGACCACCAGACCACCAGACCAAGAGACCACCAGACCACCAGACCAAGAGACCACCAGACCACCAGACCAAGAGACCACCAGACCAAGAGACCACCAGACCACCAGACCAAGAGACCACCAGACCAAGAGACCACCAGACCAAGAGACCACCAGACCAAGAGACCACCAGACCAAGAGACCACCAGACCAAGAGACCACCAGACCAAGAGACCAAGAGACCACCAGACCACCAGACCAAGAGACCACCAGACCAAGAGACCAAGAGACCACCAGACCACCAGACCAAGAGACCACCAGACCAAGAGACCACCAGACCAAGAGACCAAGAGACCACCAGACCAAGAGACCACCAGACCAAGAGACCACCAGACCACCAGACCAAGAGACCACCAGACCAAGAGACCACCAGACCAAGAGACCACCAGACCACCAGACCAAGACCACCAGACCAAGAGACCACCAGACCACCAGACCAAGAGACCACCAGACAACCAGACCAAGAGACCACCAGACCAAGAGACCACCAGACCACCAGACCAAGAGACCACCAGACCAAGAGACCACCAGACCAAGAGACCACCAGACCAAGAGACCAAGAGACCACCAGACCAAGAGACCACCAGACCAAGAGACCACCAGACCAAGAGACCACCAGACCAAGAGACCACCAGACCACCAGACCAAGAGACCACCAGACCAAGAGACCAAGAGACCACCAGACCAAGAGACCACCAGACCAAGAGACCAAGAGACCAAGAGACCACCAGACCACCAGACCACCAGACCAAGAGACCACCAGACCAAGAGACCACCAGACCAAGAGACCACCAGACCAAGAGAGACCACCAGACCAGAGACCACCAGACCAAGACCAGACCACCAGACCAAGAGACCAGACCAAGAGGCCACCAGACCAAGAGACCGACCACCAGACCAAGAGGACCAGAGACCACCAGACCAAGACCAAGAGACCACCAGACGACCACCAGACCACAGACCAGGACCAGACCACAGACCAAGACCACCAACAGAGACCAACCAGACCACCAGACCACCAGACACAGAGACCAAGAGACCACCAGACAGAGTGCTACCGTCAGTGAGACCACCTGACAGTGACCACCAGTCAGACCTCTGCTGACCTGCCTGTGCCACCAGACTGTGCCACCCAGTGCTCTGCAGGCTCTGACCATGTGCTCTGTGCTGCTCTGTGACTCGCTCTGTCGGTGTGCTCTGTGCTCTGTGCTCTGTCGGTGTGCTCTGTCTGTGTGCTCTGTGCTCTGTGCTCTGTCTGTGTGCTCTGTCGGTGTGCTCTGTGCTCTGTGCTCTGTCTGTGTGCTCTGTGCTCTGTCTGTGTGCTCTGTCGGTGTGCTCTGTGCTCTGTGCTCTGTCGGTGTGCTCTGTGCTCTGTCTGTGTGCTCTGTCGGTGTGCTCTGTGCTCTGTGCTCTGTCGGTGTGCTCTGTGCTCTGTGCTCTGTCTGTGTGCTCTGTGCTCTGTCTGTGTGCTCTGTGCTCTGTCTGTGTGCTCTGTGCTCTGTCTGTGTGCTCTGTGCTCTGTCGGTGTGTGCTCTGTCGGTGTGCTCTGTGCTCTGTCTGTGTGCTCTGTCGGTGTGCTCTGTGCTCTGTCGGTGTGCTCTGTGCTCTGTCGGTGTGCTCTGTAGATCATGCTGTGTAACCCCGTGTGCATCCTGGTCTACACCATCGCCAGCTGGAGGTTCTTCCGGGAGCGCGTGGAGGAGGAGGAGCTCTCCCTCATCCACTTCTTTGCTGAGGACTACGTGGAGTACAAGAAGAGGGTCCCCACCGGGCTGCCCTTCATCTCGGGGGTCCGGGTCAACTAGGCCAGCAGCGGGAGGCGGACGTCACAGACTAGAAGCCCTGAGGGGTCACACTGGGGTCACACTGGGGTCACACTGGGACCAGGCGCCCCCCCCCAGAGGGAGACCTGCAGCTGGCTGGAGCCCCCAGAGGGAGCCCCCGAGCGTCTGTCTGCATGCGTCCCCGTGCTGAGACAATCAACCTCACCAGAGACGGCCCCCGCTCCGGCCCCCGCTCCGGCCCCCGCTCCGGGTCCTCTGGGACATGTTGGAACTCTCGTTTGTTTTTGTATACCTGTAGTGCTGGAGAGCCCTTGGAATTAAATAGATCAGTAAATGGTTCAAATGAATTTCAAAAGCAGAGTTTCAAACGGTAGCACAGTTGGGATGTATATATATATATATATATATATACATTATATTTAAATATTATATACATTATAAATATTATATATATTGTATATAATATATATGTGTATATATATATCATTTTTTTTCAATGTAAAAATAAATATGTAGTATTAAAATACTTTGCACTAGAATATCTTGGCTCTACTACAATACTCATACGCTGGTTTACATCTGGAACAAGTGTTTAGCAGTTTGAGTTGCTCGTTAACCTCGTTGAGGAGAGAGGAGCTCAGTGTCTCCTAGCGTCCATAAGGAGAGAGGAGCTCAGTGTCTCCTAGCGTCCATAGGGAGAGAGGAGCTCAGTGTCTCCTAGCGTCCATAGGGAGAGAGGAGCTCAGTGTCTCCTAGCGTCCATAAGGAGAGAGGAGCTCAGTGTCTCCTAGCGTCCATAAGGAGAGAGGAGCTCAGTGTCTCCTAGCGTCCATAGGGAGAGAGGAGCTCAGTGTCTCCTAGCGTCCATAAGGAGAGAGGAGCTCGGAGAGGAGCTCAGTGTCTCCTAAGCGTCCATAGGAGAGAGAGAGCTCAGTGTCTCCTAGCGTCCATAAGGAGAGAGGAGCTCAGTGTCTCCTGCGTCCCATAAGGAGAGAGGAGCTCAGTGTCTCCTAGCGTCCATAAGGAGAGAGGAGCTCAGTGTCTCCTAGCGTCCATAAGGAGAGAGGAGCTCAGTGTCTCCTAGCATCCATAAGGAGAGAGGAGCTCAGTGTCTCCTAGCATCCATAAGGAGAGAGGAGCTCAGTGTCTCCTAGCATCCATAAGGAGAGAGGAGCTCAGTGTCTCCTAGCATCCATAAGGAGAGAGGAGCTCAGTGTCTCCTAGTGTCCATAAGGAGAGAGGAGCTCAGTGTCTCCTAGCGTCCATAAGGAGAGAGGAGCTCAGTGTCTCCTAGCGTCCATAAGGAGAGAGGAGCTCAGTGTCTCCTAGCGTCCATAAGGAGAGAGGAGCTCAGTGTCTCCTAGCGTCCATAAGGAGAGAGGAGCTCAGTGTCTCCTAGCGTCCATAAGGAGAGAGGAGCTCAGTGTCTCCTAGCGTCCATAAGGAGAGAGGAGAGAGGAGCTCAGTGTCTCCTAGCATCCATAAGGAGAGAGGAGCTCAGTGTCTCCTAGTGTCCATAAGGAGAGAGGAGCTCAGTGTCTCCTAGCGTCCATAAGGAGAGAGGAGCTCAGTGTCTCCTAGCGTCCCCCTCCTCTCAGCCTATAGCAGCGTCTCCAGGTGTGCACCAGGTGACCCTGACTCGGCCCTGACTCTCAGCTCTGTCTGAGGAGTCTTCAGTCTCCATGAGGGGGCGGAGCCTCCCGCTAAAAGAGGAGGAGCCTGATGCCTGAGGGTCCTCCTACTCGTTATAAGTAAATATAAGTGGGTTGTAGTTTCTTGGTTCACCTGTAGACGTGTCGATGCTCTTCACGCAGGAACCCAGAGCTCAATGTGGGCAGGAGCGCAGTGGTTAATCAATCCCGGAATCATGGATTCAATCGACAGTTTGGCGTTTGATTGCTCCATGTGACGCATGCGCACTGCCTGCCCCTCCTCTCCGCTAGCTGCATCGCCATGGCGCCCACTGTGAGTGAAGTCGCGTGCTAACAGAACCCGCTATAATGACGGAGGTCCGCCGGTACCGTCAGGGGAAACCGGAGGGGCTGGGAGACTGGGCGGGGAAGCACCGGGTTCTGGTTCTGGTTCCGGTCTGAAGTGTTCTTATGAGCGTAGCGGGTTCAGTTTGGTCTGCGGCCTACAGAGTTAGCCGCTAAGCTAACGGGAGGCTAACACGATGCTACATGACAAGCTAATTGGTTTTAATAACCACTGTCTAGTAAATGTCTTTAAATAACCACTGTCTAGTTAATGTCTTTAAATAACCACTGTCTAGTTAATGTTTAATAACCACTGTCTAGTTAATGTCTTTAAATAACCACTGTCTAGTTAATGTTTAATAACCACTGTCTAGTTAATGTCTTTAAATAACCACTGTCTAGTTAATGTTTAATAACCACTGTCTAGTTAATGTCTTTAAATAACCACTGTCTAGTTAATGTCTTTAAATAACCACTGTCTAGTTAATGTTTAATAACCACTGTCTAGTTAATGTCTTTAAATAACCACTGTCTAGTTAATGTTTAATAACCACTGTCTAGTTAATGTCTTTAAATAACCACTGTCTAGTTAATGTTTAATAACCACTGTCTAGTTAATGTTTAATAACCACTGTCTAGTTAATGTTTAATAACCACTGTCTAGTAACTAGATGGTGGTTATTAAGATATTACTAGACTCTAGTTAATGTGTTTAATACACATGTCTATAACCACTGTCTAGTAAATGTGTATTATAGTTAAACATGGTTATTCACCGTGTATTAACATGGTCATTAACATGGTTATTCACTGTGTATTAACATGGTTATTCACCGTCTGTCCTCAGCAGAAGAAGCAGAACCCCGCTAAAGGCGCTAAAGGCGCTAAAGGCGGTAAAGGCAAGAAGAAGAAGCAGGTCCTGAAGTTCACTCTGGACTGCACTCACCCTGTAGAGGACGGCATCATGGACGCCGCCAACTTCGTACGTCAGAACTCCACTAAACACTCGACCGGCTGCACAACGAGTCTTGGGCTGTTTATGCTTTAATAATATGTCTTGGACTGTTTTTATAATCTAATGGAGTGTTTCTATGTCTTGTTCTTGGCGTTTCAGGAGCAGTTCCTTCAGGAGCGCATCAAGGTGAACGGGAAGGCCGGTAACCTTGGTAACGGCGTGGTCTCCATCGAGAGGAGCAAGAGCAAGATCACCGTCTCCTCCGAGGTGCCCTTCTCCAAGAGGTCAGTCGCCTGTTGACCTTTAAACTGTCATCAGGCCTTGAGAGCGTCTGCAGGTGCTCTGCCTCGCTCAGGATTCTGTGTTTGCCTCATGCTTCTGCTGGTCCTCAGGTACCTGAAGTACCTGACCAAGAAGTACCTGAAGAAGAACAACCTGCGGGACTGGCTGCGTGTGGTGGCCAACACCAAGGAGAGCTACGAGCTGCGCTACTTCCAGATCAACCAGGACGAGGAGGAGGAGGAGGACGAAGATTAAAGCAACCAGGCGTCACATTTTGTACATTTAAATAAATGTTGTTTCACAGTAAAAGAGCGTCTGCCTGGTTCATGCTCACACGGCGGCGCTTCATGACGTCACGCTGGATGCATCACGGTGATGACATCACAGTGATGACGTCATGCAGGTCAGAAGGTGCACGTCCGTCTCTGCAGCTCGAGTTGAGACCAGAAGGTGGAGAAGGAAACGAGGACACGACATAAACTCACATGAATCTTTATTTGACCATTTCAATGAACAAAACTAAACAAAGTAACCCAGAGAAGTTTCACCATAAAAAAAGAACGCAGTACAGGGAGGAGGAAACACCTGTGCTGTTTTCAAAACGAGAACGTGCCTTCAGCTCCAGCACCGGGAGAGATATGGAGCGAGTGCATCTACCGGTTCTAGAAGGTTCGGAGCCGCCCGGGGAACGCTTTGAGCGCTGGAATAGTGGCGAGCCGACTCCGGCTGCAGAAGAGAAGGAATGTAACCGTCGAGTGAATCTCACGTTCAGATCCTGATTGTAACGCGTGGCCTCGGGCTGAGGAGCGCCGGCCCTCCAGAAGCTCGGCCGAGCCCCGGGAGGATGGGCCGGGCTTCTGGAGGACCTCCTGGTCCTCTGAACACACACTTCCACATCCTGGACACACACGTAGAAAAAGGCACAGATATGGAGCATTGGTCTCTGAAAAGCCCTCAGTAGGAAAAGACCGAGGGTCCCGTCGTAGCACCCGTAAATGTGACGTAGTTTTACAGACTGCAACAAAGAACAACAGAACATGGATGTTTGGCTGTGTAGAAAATGGGAAGCACGCCTCTAGAGGGTGAAGTGCTGCAGCGAACCGTCGCCGGTTGGCTCAGGTGGAGGTACCTGGACCCCAGAGAATCGCTCGGCTGCGATTAGTCCAAATTGTTGGCGCCCGTTTGCTGGTGGCTGAGATGTGTGGCGCCTCCCCTGAACTCGCCCTCCGGCCCCAGCGGGGCGGACCAGGTGTTCCCGATGAGCCGGTCCGCACCGAGCTCAGATGGTCCGGGGGTTGTACTCGGGCAGCTTCTTCAGTCTCTCCTGCTCCTGCTCCGTCTCCTGCCTGGCGATCACCAGCGAGTGGCAGTAGCCCATCACCACCTGCAACGACAGCCGGTCAGCTCACTGCAGCGCCGCCCAGCAGGGGGCGCCGTCCACCAGCGCCCACCAGGGGGCGCCATCAAGTGAAATGGTTCAACAGTCATGTTTGCATTAAGCAGGGTTCTTACACATGTTGACCAGTGGATTTCCAGGACTTTTCCGTGACTTTAAACCAAATTTCCATGACCAAACTGAAATCTCGGTATATACTAGAGCATTTTAGAAAATGTTGCGTATTGAGAGCGTACACCGGCTGTTATTTTAAGGGTCTTTAAAAAAATAATAATAAAAAAAATAATAATACATTTTTTTTTTTGAAACTTGGCGTAAATGAACATGTGAATATAACATTTCCATGACTTTTCCAAAACTTTGATGATTTAAATTTTTTCCATGACTTTTCCAGGCCTGGAAATGAACATTTTAAAATTCCATGACTTTTCCAGGTTTTCCATGAGCGTACGACCCCTGATTAAGGATGAATAACATGCGACTCATCATCACTCTAGATCTGACCAATAGCTGCAGCTCTAGTCGTCAGCTGACTGACGATCTTTTCCTCCACTAGGGGCCGATCAGAACCGTTAAGTCCATTTACCTGCTCGACGTAGACGCCGTCCAAGGTCTTGACCTCCTGGGCGGTGGTGGAGGATTTGGGTTTGTTGTCTCCGTAACCCTGAAGGACAGAAGACACTCAGCTCTGGGACCAGGTCTCGGGGACCAGGTCTCGGGGACCAGGTCTTACCAGCTCTCCAAACGTGGGCGAGGGGCCCCAGCTGATGGTGCTCTCGTCGGCCGCCACGATGATGCTGCTCTTCCTGTTGAGGACAAACACGACGTCACTCTGCTGCAGGCCACGAGAAGGAGGGCAGGAGGGAAGGAGGAGTCTCTGGACCTCCTCAGGACCGGTCAGGACACTCACCCACATGACAGGCTGCGGACCTTCCAGCCACACAGGTCCTGCACCGCCTTGGGGTACATGGTGGACTCTCTGGAGGTGTTGGTCACGCCCCAGAAGAACAGACCCCCTGCAACACAACAGCATGGGCCTCTGCGCCTCCTCCAGGAGACCAGAGGCCCGCTCCTCCTCCTCCTCCTCCTCTTACCCATCTCGCTGACGGCGAAGGAGCACTGGTACCCGGAGCAGATCTGACTGGCTCCGCGTCCGGGGAAGTCGAACAGCTTCACGAGGCGAGGAACCATCTCGTCCTTCTGCTCCGTGTGGCCCAGCCGGCCGTAGCCGCCGAAGCCCCAGCTGAACACGCGCTTCTGGGAGTCCAGCACCAGCTGACGCACACACACACGTTAGGTAACCATGGGAACCGTAGAACGCCACCAGCCCACGGCGCCGCCGCTCACCGTGTGGTTGGACCCGCAGGCCACGTCCCGGACCACCACGTTGGGCACCGGCATCACCTGCCCGTCCTTGGACTTCTCGATGAAGATGGCGACGCGGCGGGCGATGAGCTCGCAGTCGAACTCGATGCGCTGAGCGCGGGCGATGAACTTGCCGTCGCTGTTGTGACCTGAACGAGAGACGCCGTTTAGAGGCCGTGAGCGCCGCTGCTCCGGCGCCCCCTGCTGGGCGAGCGGCGAGCGGCGAGCGTACCCAGCTGGCCGTACTCCGGGCAGCCGAAGGAGTACAGGTTCCCCTTGCAGTCCACCACCATGCTGAACTCAGCGCCGCACGCCACCTTCACCAGCGGCTGGCCGTTGTACGAGATCTGGAGGAGACACGGACCAGAACCATGAGGACCAGGACCACGAGGACCAGAACCACGAGGACCAGGACCACGAGGACCAGAACCACGAGGACCAGGACCACGAGGACCAGAACCACGAGGACCAGGACCACGAGGACCAGAACCACGAGGACCATGAGGACCAGAACCATGAGGACCAGGAGGACCAGGACCATGAGGACCAGAACCACAAAGACCATGAGGACCAGAACCATGAGGACCAGGAGGACCAGGACCATGAGGACCACCGTCTGTTCCTCCGTTAAGGATGGAGGTCTGATCTGAGGACACGGTGAAGGCTGCTCTCACCTGCTGGTAGCAACACACCTAATGTTGTGATAACTAGTCTTGTGATAACTAGAGTAACCATAGAGTAACACTAGAGTAACACTAGAGTAACCATAGAGTAACCATAGAGTAACCACTAGAGCAGCAGGAGTCTGGATCCCACGCTACACACACACTCACCGGAGCCGGGCTGAGGACGGCGTCGGTCTGGTTGCCTTGACCCAGCTGACCCAGCTTGTTCTCACCGAAAGAAAACGCAGTGCCGTCATCTGAGGAGGAACAGAGACGTGTCACACACACACACACACACACACACACACACACACACACACACACACACACACACACACACACACACACACACACACACACACACACACACACACACACACACACACACACACACACACACACACACACACACACACACACACACACACACACACACACACACACACACACACACACACACACACACACACACCTACCTGTGAGCGCTAGTGTGTGGTTGCGGCCGCAGGCGGCGGCCACGATGGCGTGCTCCGCCAGCGCCTCGATGAGCTTGGGGGCCTCCAGCCTCTTGGTGTCTCCGTGGCCCAGCTGACCTTTGTCGTTACGACCTGGGGACGGCAGCGGGTCAGAACCGGGTCAGAGCCGGGTCAGAGCTCCTCACGTACCCCCTCTACTCACCCCAGCTCCACAGCTTGCCCTCGGCGGTCATGAGGAGGCTGTGGGCGGCGCACGGCCCGGCCACCACGCAGCTCACCTGCACGGCGCTCAGGCAGCCGTAGCGATGAGGACCCCACAGGTTCTGGCCCAGGTTACGGAACGCCGCTGGAACATGGACCACACGTTATGACGGACACGGACACCACCACCACCACCACCACCACACCACCACCACCACCACCTGGAGGAGACACGGAGCCCTTCACCAGCACCACGGGGGGCCCGACCCCTCTGGGTTCCGACCCCCAGGGTCCTAAAGGTCAACTCCAGTGATCAGAACTAGGGATGCACCGATCTGATCGGCGCCGATCCATATCGGCCGATATTGCCATTATCGGTTTTGATCGGCGTTCTCAAAACGGCCGATCATAACCGATCGATCAGATGACGTCACATCTGAGAAATACTATCAGAGACGTTTCAATCTCCGCATCGTCTCCGTAACAGAGACGATGTTCACATGTCTGACTATAGACTGATGTTCACATGTCTGACTATAGACTGATGTTCACATGTCTGACTATAGACTGATGTTCACATGTCTGACTATAGACTGATGTTCACATGTCTGACCCTATAGACTGATGTTCACATGTCTGACTATAGACTGATGTTCACATGTCTGACTATAGACTGATGTTCACATGTCTGACTATAGACTGATGTTCACATGTCTGACCCTATAGACTGATGTTCACATGTCTGACTATAGACTGATGTTCACATGTCTGACCCTATAGACTGATGTTCACATGTCTGACCTATAGACTGATGTTCACATGTCTGACTATAGACTGATGTTCACATGTCTGACCCTATAGACTGATGTTCACATGTCTGACCTATAGACTGATGTTCACATGTCTGACCCTATAGACTGATGTTCACATGTCTGACCTATAGACTGATGTTCACATGTCTGACTATAGACTGATGTTCACATGTCTGACCCTATAGACTGATGTTCACATGTCTGACCCTATAGACTGATGTTCACATGTCTGACTATAGACTGATGTTCACATGTCTGACTATAGACTGATGTTCACATGTCTGACCCTATAGACTGATGTTCACATGTCTGACCCTATAGACTGATGTTCACATGTCTGACTATAGACTGATGTTCACATGTCTGACCCTATAGACTGATGTTCACATGTCTGACCTATAGACTGATGTTCACATGTCTGACCCTATAGACTGATGTTCACATGTCTGACTATAGACTGATGTTCACATGTCTGACTATAGACTGATGTTCACATGTCTGACCCTATAGACTGATGTTCACATGTCTGACTATAGACTGATGTTCACATGTCTGACTATAGACTGATGTTCACATGTCTGACCCTATAGACTGATGTTCACATGTCTGACTATAGACTGATGTTCACATGTCTGACCCTATAGACTGATGTTCACATGTCTGACCCTATAGACTGATGTTCACATGTCTGACTATAGACTGATGTTCACATGTCTGACTATAGACTGATGTTCACATGTCTGACCCTATAGACTGATGTTCACATGTCTGACCCTATAGACTGATGTTCACATGTCTGACTATAGACTGATGTTCACATGTCTGACCCTATAGACTGATGTTCACATGTCTGACCCTATAGACTGATGTTCACATGTCTGACTATAGACTGATGTTCACATGTCTGACCCTATAGACTGATGTTCACATGTCTGACTATAGACTGATGTTCACATGTCTGACCCTATAGACTGATGTTCACATGTCTGACCCTACAGACTGATGTTCACATGTCTGACTATAGACTGATGTTCACATGTCTGACCCTATAGACTGATGTTCACATGTCTGACTATAGACTGATGTTCACATGTCTGACCCTATAGACTGATGTTCACATGTCTGACCCTATAGACTGATGTTCACATGTCTGACTATAGACTGATGTTCACATGTCTGACTATAGACTGATGTTCACATGTCTGACCCTATAGACTGATGTTCACATGTCTGACTATAGACTGATGTTCACATGTCTGACCCTATAGACTGATGTTCACATGTCTGACCTATAGACTGATGTTCACATGTCTGACTATAGACTGATGTTCACATGTCTGACTATAGACTGATGTTCACATGTCTGACTATAGACTGATGTTCACATGTCTGACTATAGACTGATGTTCACATGTCTGACCCTATAGACTGATGTTCACATGTCTGACTATAGACTGATGTTCACATGTCTGACTATAGACTGATGTTCACATGTCTGACTATAGACTGATGTTCACATGTCTGACCCTACAGACTGATGTTCACATGTCTAACTATAGACTGATGTTCACATGTCTGACTATAGACTGATGCTCACATGTCTGACTATAGACTGATGTCCACATGTCTGACTATAGACTGATGTTCACATGTCTGACTATAGACTGATGTTCACATGTCTGACTATAGACTGATGTTCACATGTCTGACTATAGACTGATGTTCACATGTCTGACTATAGACTGATGTTCACATGTCTGACCCTATAGACTGATGTTCACATGTCTGACCCTACAGACTGATGTTCACATGTCTGACTATAGACTGATGTTCACATGTCTGACCCTATAGACTGATGTTCACATGTCTGACTATAGACTGATGTTCACATGTCTGACCCTATAGACTGATGTTCACATGTCTGACTATAGACTGATGTTCACATGTCTGACTATAGACTGATGTTCACATGTCTGACCCTATAGACTGATGTTCACATGTCTGACCCTATAGACTGATGTTCACATGTCTGACTATAGACTGATGTTCACATGTCTGACTATAGACTGATGTTCACATGTCTGACCCTATAGACTGATGTTCACATGTCTGACTATAGACTGATGTTCACATGTCTGACTATAGACTGATGTTCACATGTCTGACTATAGACTGATGTTCACATGTCTGACTATAGACTGATGTTCACATGTCTGACTATAGACTGATGTTCACATGTCTGACCCTATAGACTGATGTTCACATGTCTGACTATAGACTGATGTTCACATGTCTGACTATAGACTGATGTTCACATGTCTGACTATAGACTGATGTTCACATGTCTGACCCTATAGACTGATGTTCACATGTCTGACCCTATAGACTGATGTTCACATGTCTGACTATAGACTGATGTTCACATGTCTGACCCTATAGACTGATGTTCACATGTCTGGTTCACATGTCTGACTATAGACTGATGTTCACATGTCTGACCCTATAGACTGATGTTCACATGTCTGACTATAGACTGATGTTCACATGTCTGACTATAGACTGATGTTCACATGTCTGACCCTATAGACTGATGTTCACATGTCTGACCCTATAGACTGATGTTCACATGTCTGACTATAGACTGATGTTCACATGTCTGACTATAGACTGATGTTCACATGTCTGACTATAGACTGATGTTCACATGTCTGACTATAGACTGATGTTCACATGTCTGACCCTATAGACTGATGTTCACATGTCTGACCCTATAGACTGATGTTCACATGTCTGACTATAGACTGATGTTCACATGTCTGACCCTATAGACTGATGTTCACATGTCTGACCCTATAGACTGATGTTCACATGTCTGACTATAGACTGATGTTCACATGTCTGACTATAGACTGATGTTCACATGTCTGACCCTATAGACTGATGTTCACATGTCTGACCCTACAGACTGATGTTCACATGTCTGACTATAGACTGATGTTCACATGTCTGACCTATAGACTGATGTTCACATGTCTGACCCTATAGACTGATGTTCACATGTCTGACCCTATAGACTGATGTTCACATGTCTGACCCTATAGACTGATGTTCACATGTCTGACCCTATAGACTGATGTTCACATGTCTGACCCTATAGACTGATGTTCACATGTCTGACTATAGACTGATGTTCACATGTCTGACTATAGACTGATGTTCACATGTCTGACCCTATAGACTGATGTTCACATGTCTGACCCTATAGACTGATGTTCACATGTCTGACCCTATAGACTGATGTTCACATGTCTGACCCTATAGACTGATGTTCACATGTCTGACCCTATAGACTGATGTTCACATGTCTGACCCTATAGACTGATGTTCACATGTCTGACTATAGACTGATGTTCACATGTCTGACCCTATAGACTGATGTTCACATGTCTGACCCTATAGACTGATGTTCACATGTCTGACCCTATAGACTGATGTTCACATGTCTGACCCTATAGACTGATGTTCACATGTCTGACTATAGACTGATGTTCACATGTCTGACCCTATAGACTGATGTTCACATGTCTGACCCTATAGACTGATGTTCACATGTCTGACCCTATAGACTGATGTTCACATGTCTGACCCTATAGACTGATGTTCACATGTCTGACCCTATAGACTGATGTTCACATGTCTGACCCTATAGACTGATGTTCACATGTCTGACCCTATAGACTGATGTTCACATGTCTGACTATAGACTGATGTTCACATGTCTGACCCTATAGACTGATGTTCACATGTCTGACCCTATAGACTGATGTTCACATGTCTGACCCTATAGACTGATGTTCACATGTCTGACCCTATAGACTGATGTTCACATGTCTGACCCTATAGACTGATGTTCACATGTCTGACCCTATAGACTGATGTTCACATGTCTGACCCTATAGACTGATGTTCACATGTCTGACCTATAGACTGATGTTCACATGTCTGACCCTATAGACTGATGTTCACATGTCTGACCCTATAGACTGATGTTCACATGTCTGACTATAGACTGATGTTCACATGTCTGACCCTATAGACTGATGTTCACATGTCTGACCCTACAGACTGATGTTCACATGTCTGACTATAGACTGATGTTCACATGTCTGACCCTATAGACTGATGCTCACATGTCTGACTATAGACTGATGTTCACATGTCTGACCCTATAGACTGATGTTCACATGTCTGACCTATAGACTGATGCTCACATGTCTGACTATAGACTGATGCTCACATGTCTGACCCTACAGACTGATGTTCACATGTCTGACCTATAGACTGATGCTCACATGTCTGACCCTATAGACTGATGTTCACATGTCTGACTATAGACTGATGTTCACATGTCTGACTATAGACTGATGTTCACATGTCTGACCCTATAGACTGATGTTCACATGTCTGCCCCTATAGACTGATGTTCACATGTCTGACCCTATAGACTGATGCTCACATGTCTGACTATAGACTGATGCTCACATGTCTGACTATAGACTGATGTTCACATGTCTGACCCTACACCCCTCTCGAGCAGACACACCACCCCTCTGCAGGTGTAGAGCCTCTCGTAGACCTGGTCCAGGTCTCTAAGATGCTCTACCTTGTTGTTTGGGCACCTCCTTTCTTCCAATCAGATCCCAGTTGGTTGCCCCAAAGATCAGCAGTTGACCTTTGACCTTTGAGCACTCAAGTTTCTGTGGAAGGGCACAAGAGCGTTAACATTAAAAGATGAGTGTGTCTGGACATCTGGGAGTTCATTTACGGGACTTTCTGGACTTTGGGGACCTAAACGTTTAAAGGTTTTCTACAGTATATGTTCATGAATCAATCTGATGCACGCCGCTCTTCTTCTGTTTCCATCCAGTCCAAACTGGTTAAACTGGATGAACTGGGTGAACGTTGGTGCTTCTCCTCTGATCTGAGACCAGAGGCTGAAGCCTGGCGCCCCGATGGCCGCCCCACTCACGATCTTCTCCTTGACGTCGTCCGCCACGCTGACGGGCTGCAGCCCCGACTTGGCGGCCGGCTTGCCGGGCTTCTTGTTGTTCTCCTGCTCGTAATCAAACTCGTCGTCGCTGCTGAAGTCTCTCTCTTTCCTCTTGCCGCTCGCCCTCTTCTTCTTCACGCCGCCGTTCCCCGACACGTCCGTCACCTTCTTGCGGGGCATTTTAAATCTGAAGCTGTTGGACGAGGATCAGAGTAAACACAGTGAGACAATAAGGACTACCAGTAAAGGACTACAAGTAGAGGACACGGACTACAAGTAGAGGACAAGAACTACAAGTAGAGGGCACGGACTACAAGTAGAGGACTACATGGAGAGAACAAAGACTACATGTAGAGGACAAGGACTACATGTAGACAAAGAGGACTACATGTAGACAATGAGGACTACATGGAGACAATGGTGAGGACTAAATGGAGACAATGAGGACTACATTAGGACAATGGTGAGGACTAAATGGAGACAATGAGGACTACGAGGACTACATGGAGACTAAGAGGACTACATGGTGATAACATGAGAACTACATGGAGACAAAGAGGACTACATAGAGACAAAGAGGACTACATGGAGACAAAGAGGACTACATGGAGACAAAGAGGACTACATGGAGACAAAGAGGACTACATGGAGACAGATGATGAAACGGTTCCGAGGGAATAAGTTAATTAAAATGACACGAACCAGTTATTAAAGAATCATTTTATTACTATTATTATTTATTTTTACACTTCTGCTTAAGTTAAATTAACTTTATTAACTTTAAGGGAACAGACTTTAGCTCACACACGCGCATGCGCAGTGTTTAAATGGACCGACGTGCCCGCGGCGCTAAAGTACGGTAAAGTGTCTCTATTGTCCCGGAGTAAGCGTCGTGTCCTTCTCCTCTCCGGTTACCGGGCCGGTGACCGGTGGACACGAGCGCCGGGGACCGACGGCCAGCAGCGGGTCCGGTAACCAGCCGGTCCGTCCGGTACTCGCGTTAGCTCCGCCGTTAGCCGCTCTTTGTTCACGGTAACCAGCTAGTCGACGTGTAACGGACACGCGCACGGCTCGTGAGCCCCTCACGCACGAGGAGACACGTCCTAGTACGGTACCGGACCGGGACCGCTTCCGAACCGGGCCTGTGGTGGACTTGTTTAGGATAAGCGTAATTAGCGCGTTGATGAAGCTAACGTCGCTCCACAAGCTAACAGATGATAAAGACGTTAAACTAACGACATCAAAGAGGAGAACAACTTTACCGCGTTTTATCCACCGGACACCGTCTAACTTCAGCGCGCGCAGCCCGTGTGGTTCGGTAGAATCACGGTGTGAGTGATCTCATCCAGAGCCGTGAGAACCGTGCCGGTGATTTCCTGATCAGCTCCTGTGTCTCCGGTTTGATTGATTTGAACAAAAGAAGCTGCAGTCTGCTCGCACCACGTGGTCCGGCGGAGCGGCGCGCAGCAAACCGAGCGCTCCTCACCGGCCGGACAGGGGCCGGGCGGGCGGGCCGGGCGGGCGGGGACTCAACCGGGTCACCAGAAGTTTGCCTGCCACCGAATATAAACTGATAAATAAACCACGGGATACAAAAGAGCCCAACTGGGGACAAACCAATAGCAGACCTCATGTAGGGTTAACTCATCATCATCACCATCATCATCACCATCACCATCATCATCACCATTACCACCACCATCATCATCACCATCATCATTACCATAACCACCATCATCATCACCATAACCACCATCATCATCACCATCATCATCACCATCATCACCACCATCATCATCACCATCATCACCATCATTATCACCATAACCACCATCATAACCACCATCATCATCACCATCATCATCATCATCATCATCACCACCATCATCATCACCACCATCACCATCATCATCACCATAACCACCATCATCACCATCATAACCACCATCATCATCACCACCATCATCACCATAACCACCACCATCATCATCACCATCATCATCATCACCATAACCACCATCATCATCACCATAACCACCATCATCATCACCATAACCACCATCATCATCACCATAACCACCATCATCATCATCATCATCACCATAACCACCATCACCATCATCATCACCATAACCACCATCACCATCATCACCACCATCATCATCACCATAACCACCATCACCATAACCACCATCACCATCATCATCATCACCATAACCACCATCACCATCATCATAACCACCATAACCACCATCACCATCATCATCACCACCATCATCACCATAACCACTATCACCATCATCATCACCATCATCATCATCATCATCATCATCATCATCATCATCATAACCATCATCATCATCATCATCACCATCATCACCACCATCATCACCATCATCATCATCATCATCATTATCATCATCATCATCACCATCATCATCAAACCCTTTGAGTGGTGGTTCCTAGTCCCTAAGGACAGACCCTCTGAGTGGTGGTTCCTAGTCCCTAAGGACAGACCCTCTGAGTGACGTCAACTCTTCTATCAGGTAAGAATCTTTTATTTGTATGAATTCACACCAATACAAAAAAAACATGGACATCAAAATAACCAAAAATATTCCACAGAAATCACAAATACAACAGAATCATGAAGCTGTGACATCATCGATGAGATCAGGGGAAAGCTGTGACATCATCCATGAAATCAGGGGAAAGCTGTGACATCATCGATGAGATCAGGGGAAAGCTGTGACATCATCGATGAGATCAGGGGAAAGCTGTGACATCATCGATGAGATCAGGGGAAAGCTGTGACATCATCAATGAGATCAGGGGAAAGCTGTGACATCATCGATGAGATCAGGGGAAAGCTGTGACATCATTGAATCAGGAGATCAGAGCTTCTACAGATATACAACGAGATTATGACTGTTACCACACAGTGGAGTCATGTTGCCTTGGTAACTGATGCAAAACATACTAATAACATATATATATATATATCATGGCCTGGACTAACCTTCAAGACCTGGACTAACCTTCAGGACCTGGGATAACCTTCAGGACCTGGACTAACCTTCAGGACCTGGACTAAACTTCAAGACCTGGACTAAACCTCAAGACCTGGATTAACCTTCAGGACGTAGACTAACCTTCAGGACTAACATTCAGGAGCAGGACTAACATTCAGGAATAACATTCAGGAATAATATTCAGGACTAACAGTCAGGACCTGGACTAACCTGGACTAACCCTTCAGGACCTGAACTAACCTTCAGGACCTGGACTAACCTTCAATACCTGGACTAATCTTCAGGACTAACAGTCAGGAGTAGGACTAACCTTTAGGACTAACTTTCAGGACCTGGACTAACAGTCAGGACCTGGACTAACATTCAGGACACAGTCAGGAGCAGGACTAACCTTCAGGACCTGGACTAACCTTCTGGACTAACCTTCAGGACCTGGACTAACCTTCAGGACCTGGACTAACCTTCAGGACTAACAGTCTGGACTAACATTGTGGACTAACATTCAGGACTAGCAGGGCACTCTGGGGGGGGGTCTCTCTGTGTTCTTCTTCCTGTTGGGGTTCCAGTGACAGACCAGGAACCACCATCATCATCACCATAACCACCATCACATCACCATCATCATCATCACCATAACCACCATCACATCACCATCATCATCATCACCATAACCACCATCACCATCATCATCACCACCATCATCACCATAACCATCATCACCATAACCACCATCACCACCATCATCATAACCACCATCATCATCATAACCACCATAACGACCATCACCATCACCACCATCATCATCATCACCATCACCATAACCACCATCATCATCATCATCATCATCATCATCATAACCACCATAACCATCATCATCATCATCACCATCACCACCATCATCATCACCATCATCATCACCATCATCATCATCATCATCATCATCACCATCATCATCATCATCACCACCATCATCATAACCACCATCATCATCATAACCACCATCACCATAACCATCATCATCATCACCATCATCATCATCACCATCATCATCATCACCACCATCATCATAACCACCATCATCATCATAACCACCATCATCACCATAACCACCATCATCATCACCACCATCATCATAACCACCATCACCATAACCATCATCATCATCACCATCATCATCACCATAACCACCATCATCATCATCATCATCATCATCATCATCATCACCATAACCACCATCATCATAACCACCATCATCATCATAACCACCATCACCATCACCACCATCATCATCACCATAACCACCACCATCATCATCATCATCACCATCATCATCATCATCATCACCATAACCACCATCACCACCATCATCATCACCACCATCATCATCACCATCATCACCATCATCATCACCATAACCACCATCATCATCATCATAACCACCATCACCATCATCATCATCACCATCATCACCACCATCATCATTATCATCATCATCACCATCATCATCAAACCCTTTGAGTGGTGGTTCCTAGTCCCTAAGGACAGACCCTCTGAGTGGTGGTTCCTAGTCCCTAAGGACAGACCCTCTGAGTGGTGGTTCCTAGTCCCTAAGGACAGACCCTCTGAGTGGTGGTTCCTAGT
>CM070097.1:24109026-24126526 GCA_036178185.1 Liparis tanakae
GCCCGAGGACGCCGAGCGGGCCGCTCGCCGCAGCGCCGGCGCCGCCCGCTCCAACAGGCAGCGCTGGGCGTCCACCAGGGCCCGGATCCCAGAGGGGGACCCGGATCGGATCCCGGGCCCCGGGCCGGAGGGCGGCCAGAGGCCCGGCTCCGGCGCCTCGGAGGAGTTGAGCCCGAGGTCCACGTGCTCCAGCCAGCAGCCGTCCAGCCGCTCCGCCAGCAGCCGGGCGGCGCCGACCTGGCCCAGAGCCCGGGTCCACCGGGACCGGAAGTCCCGCCGCGCGGCCAGCAGGGGGCGGTCCCTCAGCTGCAGGTTCAGCTCCATGAAGCCCAGCAGCGCCCGGGCCGACAGGACGTCCCTCCACTGGGGGTTCTGTCGGGCTCGGACCAGCGCGTCGCCCACCGTGCCCCACGAGTCCAGCAGCGCCCCGATGGCCCGGGTCAGCGCGGCGGCGCCGCCGTCTGCATCCCCGGACGCATTGAGGAGTCCCTGAACGCCTCGCCTCAGCTCCCAGCACGACCCGGACGGCTCGCAGGGGACCCCCCGGCCGTCGCTGTGCGGCGCCAGGCCGGCGCAGAGAGGACCGGACCCGGGAGACGCCGACCCGGGAGACGGCGTCCCCGGCGGCCCGTCGCTCCTGGAGACGGAGCGTCTCTCGCGCTGCAGCCGCTGGGCGAGCTGCAGCGCGGCGTGACCCCGGCAGGAGGTCAGCGCGGCGTAGGCCTCCTCCGTGGAGCGCAGCCGCTGGAAGCCGGCGCCCAGGTCCACGGAGACGGCGCCCAGCAGAGACACGAGGGACAGGACGCAGGCCGCCAGCACGCGGCGCACGGACAGGCCGCCGCCGGCCGGCGAGCAGGCGGAGCACCTGGGGGTCGGAGAGGACAGGTGAGTCACTGGGGAGGGGTCAGGTGTCAGGGGTCAGAGAGCTTCACACAACCACTTCACAGGGTCGACCCCGTGAAGACGAGCGCCGGGTCCGTCACGGACGAGTGAGACGGACCCTTGGGACGAGAGGACACCGGCGGAGCAGCGGATTGTACTGCAGTCACACGGTGAGACCCCATGACCTCATGACCCCATGACCCCATGACCTCATGACCTCATGACCCCATGACCTCATGACCCCATGATGACCCCATGAGGCAGAGACCACGGGAGCTCCAGAGGAAGAACAAAGGGTTAACGATGGCCACGCCCCCAGTGAAGTCAAAGGTACTGAACGCGTTTCAAGAGGATGACGTCACTTCAACACATCCATTCAATGTAATAAAGTCATTCATTACTACTTTGAGAAGACTATTTTATAAACGTTTAAAACAATAACCATAAATAACTAAGTTATTGAAAGTGACTCTGCTGAACCAATCAGAGCTCGAGCCGCGGACACGTGTCTCACCTGCACAGCTGCCCGTCGCTGTCCGCCTCCCGCTGCGCCCACGGGGCGACCCTCCGGGCGCGGGGGGCCGGGGGGGGGGCCCGCGGTCCCGGTCCCGGCTGCCAGACTCTCCTTTGTCATCAAGTCCAGCGCTGACACGAGGACCCTGCTGGTCCGCGGTCTCTATGGGGCCGCGGGACGCCGCGACGAGAGGTCCCGCTGCTAGACGCCAAGTCCGCAGCAGCGTCTCCTCGACTTCCGGTTGCATCCTTCAAAATAAACGTTTTGAACGACTCACCGGAACACGGCTGCACGGGCCACACTACGTCATCTAATGTCACGTGGGACTCATCTTTAAACTGCATTACATAGTTTGTGTTCTGAACATATTGTGGAAAAATACTTTTATATATATATTTTAAAATAGTCTAGAACACATCATTATTATAGGGTGAGCACGCTCATCATCTTCACGGTAGTCAGTGGTGAAGTGGTCCCTGGAGAAGTGGGTATACTCTTAATTTTGCATTTTTTTAAAGCAGCTCATACAGCAAAGGATAAACACCCTGTTTTATAAATAGTGACTCTATTTAGTTTACCCAAAAATGATTAACCTAGTATTATTTACACATTGCCACATGATTCCTGCTGCTTGACCTCAGGGAATAAGGATTATGAAATTATGTACTGACTCACAGACTGGTAAGAGACAACTACACAATTATGCAATTTGAGTGAACTATTCCTTATCTTTACTCCATCCACACAAAACTGGACAGCTATTTTCTTGCCTTGCAAGTTGTCCATATAGACCTTTCTTTCTTTTGTAAACTGTCTCTTGGAACAGCTAATTTACAAAACATAGAGTAGGTCAGAGTGTGGTACCATTATAAAAATAACATGACGTGGAGCAATATTACTGGTCCTACACAGGTGGTGTTATGCATGAGTATGACATATATTCAACATGAGGCAAACACAGTTTTACACTCAGAGATTTGTTTATTTTTTAACATTTATTTGAATAGATTACCGGTACTTCAAAACTGAATTAGACCATACATCCTTATTTCACTTTACATTAAAAACACAATAAGAATCAGAAACCGTTTATTGCCAGGAATGTTTACACAAACGAGGAATTTCTTTTGGCGGAAGGTGCAACATTCAACATGACAAACAACAATCAACATAAACTCAAGTATAATACAGGATAAGATAAAGATAAAGTGCAACAGAGAACGTTTAAAGTGTCTAAGTGTATGTTCTAGTGTCATGTGTGTTTAAGTTAAAGTGTATGTTACATGTGACGTGTGGTTAAAGCCCCACTATGTAACTTTTCCACCTTAAAATAACAGCTTGAAAAAAATGGTGCCGCTACAAGGACTTTCAATATGTTGATGTCTCCTCCTGCTCCTCCTCCTCCTCCTCCTCCTCCTCCTCCTCCTCCTCCTCCTCCTCCTCCTCCTCCTCCATCGGGGTCTGGGGGCTGAAAACTGCTGAATGTGAGATGTTGGGACCGACCCGGTACTTCCGGCGGAAGTAGTTCAACTTGCTGTCTGGCAGCTTTATGCAACGTCTTATAGTCCAGTCCTCCTCTCAGGGGACTTTTTATTTGCTCCACTACGAGACTCGTAGAGACAGAGACATGAGAGGCTGAACGGCTCGCTGAGGCTGAGAGACGCTGCTGGTAGCGCGCATTGATCAGCTGGGAGATCAGCTGGGAGTCACGAGACTGAAGAGCCATATATGGCTCAGAGCCAGACGTTAAATACCTGAAGGGGGCGCTACAGGGGGAAAGTTACATAGTGTCGCTTTAAGTTTAAGTTAAAGTGCATGTTAAAGTGTGTGTGAAGGAGGAGGAGGAGAGATGAATGAATGAGGAAGAGGAGGAGCCTGAAGAGGAGTTAGTCCTGGGGGTGACAGTGTCAGTCATGCACTACTACATAATGCATGACTGACATGTACCGCCGTTACGTATTTAGAATACAATTTATGAGTAACTGTATTCCGTTACAGTTACAATTTAAATAGATGGTATTTAGAATACAGTTACATTGTTAAAATCAATGGATTACATGACGGTACTTCTCTGTTTCACGAGTTTATTCACTCTCTAAATCAGGGGTGCTCAATACGTCGATCGCGGCGTAGTGTTGGTAGATCGCATGACATTAAAGAAATGTGCCGCCCCCCCGTGTAACTTTCTCTATAGCGCCAGACTACAGCAGCAGCGTGTCATTTCTGTCTCTACGTGTCGCGTTCACAGTCCTCTGTGTCGCGTTCACAGTCCTCTGTGTCGCGTTCACAGTCCTCCGTGTCGCGTTCACAGTCCTCCGTGTCGCGTTCACAGTCCTCCGTGTCGCGTTCACAGTCCTCTGTGTCGCGTTCACAGTCCTCCGTGTCGCGTTCACAGTCCTCTGTGTCGCGTTCACAGTCCTCTGTGTCGCGTTCACAGTCCTCTGTGTCGCGTTCACAGTCCTCCGTGTCGCGTTCACAGTCCTCCGTGTCGCGTTCACAGTCCTCCGTGTCGCGTTCACAGTCCTCCGTGTCGCGTTCACAGTCCTCCGTGTCGCGTTCTACAACTTCTTTATTTTTGAGACAGCACAGATGACCAGTTCATCAGCAGAGGAAGAGGTGCAGAGGCACCTCCACGCTCCAGACAAGTCACTGGCTTCATTGAAGATGTATGCAATGATCAGAGCCCTCTTCATAAAGTACAGTACTACAATACTACTACGCTTTTTAGCCAGGGAGGACTTATTTTCACTCTACACTGCAACAGAATGACGGATAAGCACTTTGAGCAGGCTCTCCTGCTGCGATACAACCGCACTGTACTGTTGACTTGTAGAGTAGAGGCTCAAAACATATCCTGGTCTTTAGGTTCACAGGCATCCACAGGCAATGCATGGACATGACAGCCTCATTTCTGTGTCAAATCATTTATCTTTTTTCATTTGACATTCGTATAAACACCTTTTGTCATATCACCTTTTGTCATATCACCTTTTGTCATATCACCTTTTGTCATATCACCTTTTGTCATATCACCTTTTGTCATATCACCTTTTGTCACCTTTTGTCACCTTTTTGACCTATGTTCTATAACTTTGACATTTTGGATTATTTTTTGCTGCTAGCCTTTGTTACATTACCAAAAAGTAATCTTGGTTTTTAAGTTACACATTGTTTAATGTGGGAAAAATGATATTTGATGGCATAGTTTAACCCTCCTGTTACCTTCACATTTACTAACATATTTTACCCTCGGGGTCAATTTGACCTCAGCAATTAAAACCTCCAGAAAATTATTAGAATTAATATTGTTTCCCAAGTTTAAGTGTGAGGTACTTTATTTTTTTTTTTTTTTTTTTTACTAATAAATATATAAAAAAATATATATAAAAATATTTTATTATATATTTACAAAGTGAAAAAAAAAAGAGGTTAAATAAAACCCAAAAAATTGGACGTTAAAACATTTGAGGGTGGGGTCAAATTGAAAGGAAAAAGGGAAGGGGGAAGAAATTAGTTTTGCCATCATCACATTCAGTTTGAGCTCATGTTTTGTTTTGATGGACAGTTGTTAGTGCGTCATTTTTCACAGCTGAGAACATAAAGAAACTGATAAGGGAAAATGTCAATTCTTTCTTTTTCTTGTTACCAAGTAAAACATCTTTTGCGTTAACATACTCTTATAGTCTTTGTTCCTCTACAAAAAGTTATAATACAATAAAATGACACTTTCAGGGAGACTTCCCTAACACATTCAGCCCGTTGGAACAGAAGAACACACCAGAATATAAGAATGCAGAACAGGCCTTTTTAATAAGCAGGATTTGATGGCCGCATTCCTACATTATAAAATGCAATTCAATGTGGAAGTAATCCAAGTATTCGGAATACAGTACTCAGAATAGTTCATGTATCGGAATACGTTACAGATTACATTTTTGGGCATGTATTCTGTATTCTGTAACGGAATACATTTTGAAAGTATCCTTCCCAACACTGCGCACCAGGCACCAGCGGTGATGGAGAAGTGGGTACAGTGGGTCATTGTTGATTTAGCAGGTTGTAGTCCTTAAACGTTAAGCTTCTCCAGTCACACACACACACACACACACACACACACACACACACACACACACACACACACGACTTTAGTGACTTTACTACGAGTATACATGGTGTTCATGTGGTCAATGTTCGTAGCTAGGATGAATCCGGACCTTCAAAATAAAGGTCTGACCCTGGAAACTAAACCTCTCGGACCCGCGTCCTGTCTTTTCCAGGAGAAGCCTCCGGGTCAGTCGCCGTCCCGCCCAGCTGAAGGCTGTGGTGCGGGTTGTTTCACACGCATGAAGCTCGCTGGTGTTATTCCGACTCGATGCCAGAAAGGAGCCGATTTGGTTATCTCCGCGGGCTTTTACTCTGAAGGTTGTTGCCGGAAGTCCTCCTAGTGAGCCGCACGCGCACGCGACCGGAGGCTGGTTGTGTCTGCAGCTCGCGAGGAGAAGCTGAGCCCGCGAGGACCGAACCGGGACTTAGTCTGGTCCTCCTGGTCCTCCTGGTCCTCCTGGTCCTCCTGGTCCTCCTGGTCCTCCTGGTCCTCCTGGTCCCCCTGGAGCTCCGCGGCGGCTCGGCGAGCTGCTCGAGCCGGGCCGCGGGACCCGGAGGCCGGCCGGCTCCTCGCCGCGTGGCGGGGAAGGAGCGCGTTGTCCGGGAGCCGCGAGACAAAGAGCCGCTCCATTGTGACGGAGCCGCGCAGGTCCCGCGGGAAGAGTAAGACACCACGAGGAGGTTGTTGTTGTTGTTGTTGTTGTTGTTAGTCACTTTAATGACGAGGAGCGGGCTCATGGATCAGAGTGAGCGCGTGTAGTTACTCCAGAGCAGCGGCTCCCCCGGGGCTGCAGCACGGCTCCCCCGGGGCTGCAGCACGGCTCCCCCGGGGCTGCAGCACGGCTCCCCCGGGGCTGCAGCACGGCTCCCCCGGGGCTGCAGCACGGCTCCCCCGGGGCTGCAGCACGGCTCCCCCGGTCCTCCTCCTCCAGTGACCAGGGGCCGCGGTCCGGGGCGAGGGTCCCCCAGCCTGCGGTCGTCCACCAGTGTGACCCACGTGGTTCCCCTGAAGCCCGATGACGACACACTGTGGTGCCAAGTCATCAACTGAGAGAACCAGACATGTGACCACAGATATCACCTGACCACGTGACACACCTGTTCTGTTGCAGTCTGTGGAGTGGACCTGCTCCTGCTGGCTGACCTACTGACCTCCTGACCTCCTGCCGCTGTGGACCGGTGGCCGGCGCTCCAGCCATGACCTCTGGGAGCAGCAGCCAGCCCGATGGAGAGCGCTCACCTGCCCAGGCTTTAGCCCCGCCCCTCGTCCTCACCCACCTGATAGAAGGCTTCGTGATCCAGGAGGGGGCCGAGCCGTTCCCCGTGAGTACCGGACCGGCACCGGTCCTCCTGTCCCAGGACCAGGACCAGGATGAGACTGACGGAGACCTGCTCCCCCTAGTGGTGAACAGCCTCATTACACATGCATGAAGGGACTGTGTGTCTGCAGGTGGAGCGTCCCTCCTTCTCCATGGACGGCCTCAGGAGACACACGGCAGACCCCCACAGGGCCGGGGGCCCCGCACAGGGTAACGCTGGGGACACGAGGTTCAGCAGGACTCTGAGGGGACAGCAGGACTCTGGGGGGACAGCAGGACTCTGGGGGGGGAAAGCAGGACTCTGGGGGGACATCAGGACTCTGGGGGGACTGCAGGACTCTGGGGGGACACATACCGGTCGGTGAGTCCTCTTCACAAGGGGACGAGGCGGTCTCGTGGAAGTGGACTTCACCGATCTCCTTCCTCTGGAGCAGGACCCAGGTGCATGCTGGGAGGGAACTGAGAGCCTTGTCTGTCCCTCAGAGCTGGAGGCCCAGAAGGAGCCCGTGCTGACCTGTGAGCTGTGTGGGAAGGTGGACCTGGCCCAGGTCTTCAAGAGGTCCAAGAGGTTCTGCTCCACCGTGTGCGCTAAACGGTAAGAGGAGGCAGGAGGCCCTGGGGGGACCCGTCTCTAGGGGTCTCTAACGTTACCATGGTACCTGTTGTTGTGCAGCTACAACGTGGGCTGCACCAAGAGGATGGGTCTGTTCCCCAACCGCCGGACCCCCCTGGACCACATGAGGACCCAACGGACCCTCAGGGGGACCCTCAGGGACGGAGGACTGGAGGGCCACAAGGAGGTGAGACAGTGAGATTATACATATTTATATATTATATTGTATATATTGTATAAAATACACATATTATATATATGTATTATATAGTATATATAAATATTATATATAATATATATATATTATATTGTATATATAATATATAAATATTATATATACTATATATATATATATATATATTATATATATACTATATAAATATTATATATATGTTATATATATTATATACTATATATATATATCTTAGATCTTACCTGACGTCTGTCATGATGAAGTCCTCTCCCCTTGTAGACACCTCCCGCTCTGTCCCCCGCTCTGTCCCCCGGTCTGGGAGAGTCCAGCCAGTGCTCAGACCTGTCCGGCTATGACAGACCCCCGTCCCCCCTGGGGGCCTCGCCCCTCAGCTTCCTGCCCAGTGAGCCGCAACACTGGAACATCGAGGAGGTCTACGAGTTCATCTCCTCTCTGCCAGGTGGGCCGGCCTCACGTCTCCACGGTCCTCATGAGGACCCGACTGCTGCTGGTCCTCATGAGGATCCGACTGCTGCTGGTCCTGCTGGTCCTCATGAGGACCTGACTGTGTGGTTCTGGTTTCAGGGTGTCTGGACTTTGCCGAGCAGTTCCGCGGTCAGGAGATCGACGGCCAGGCGCTGCTGCTGCTGGAGGAGGACCACCTCATGGGGACCATGAACATCAAGCTGGGCCCGGCGCTCAAGATCTGCGCCCAGATCAGCTGGCTCAGAGACTCGTAGCACGCCTCCACACGCTGCGCACCGGGGCCCAGTGCCTTGCTCAAGGACGCATGGACCAGAGGAGCCGGGGATCGAACCCTCTGAGCGTCGGCCTGGCGTCTGAGTGAGGATGGTGGAGGTCAGAAAACAAGAGATGCGAAGGAGGAGCACCGAAGAGAGACCTGGACCTGCAGCTGGACCTGGACCTGCAGCTGGACCTGGACCTGCAGCTGGACCTGGACCTGCAGCTGGACCTGGACCTGCAGCTGGACCTGGACCTGGACCTGCAGCTGGACCTACAGCTGGACCTGGACCTGGACCTGCAGCTGGACCTGCAGCTGGACCTGGACCTGGACCTGCAACTGGACCTGGACCTGGACCTGGACCTGCAGCTGGACCTGGACCTGGACCTGACCTGCAGCTGACCTGACCTGAACCTGACCTGCAGCTGACCTGAACCTACCTGACCTGAACCTGACCTACCTGACCTGCAGCTGACCTGAACCTGAACCTGACCTGCAGCTGACCTGACCTGACCTGCACTGACCTGACCTGACCTGGACCTGCAGCTGACCTGACCTGGACCTGACCTGCAGCTGACCTGACCTGGACCTGACCTGCAGCTGACCTGACCTGACCTGACCTGCAGCTGGACCTGGACCTGCAGCTGGACCTGGACCTGCAGCTGGACCTGGACCTGGACCTGCAGCTGGACCTGGACCTGGAAATGCAGCTGGACCTGGACCTGGACCTGCAGCTGGACCTGCAGCTGGATCTGGACCTGGACCTGGACCTGCAGCTGGACCTGGACCTGGACCTGGACCTGCAGCTGGACCTGGACCTGGACCTGCAGCTGGACCTGGACCTGCAGCTGGACCTGGACCTGGACCTGGACCTGGACCTGCAGCTGGACCTGGACCTGGACCTGGACCTGCAGCTGGACCTGGACCTGGACCTGCAGCTGGACCTGAACCTGGACCTGCAGCTGGACCTGGACCTGGACCTGGACCTGGACCTGGACCTGGACCTGGACCTGGACCTGGACCCCTAGCTTCCTGTAGTTTGTGGTTGTTGACGAGTCGTGAATAAAATGAACTTCCTTTATTCCAGCGTGATCAGAACTCAACTTCCAGAAGCAGCAGATTTAATTTATTTCTTCCGCAAATCAAGTGTGAGGTCCAGATGAGTTTAGTTTATTTAGTTTAGTTTGTTTAGTTTAGTCTACTGCCTCTTCCCACCACCAGGGGCAGCACTGAACTGGTTCGTCATTGCTGAGTTTCGACTGAAAAGATATTTGTCTCGGTGATGTCCTGGTCTCTGTCCTGTTCCTGCCTCCTGGGCCCTGCCTCCTGGGCCCTGCCTCCTGGGCCCTCCTCTCTACCTCCTTGTCTTATGTCATGGAGGTCTGCATCGTGGTCCATAAGGACATATTCATATTCATTGAATGTTCAAGTAACTGTTCATCTGGTCACATGACATCTATTGTTCATCTGGTCACATGACATCTATTGTTCATCTGGTCACATGACATCTATTGTTCATCTGGTCACATGACATCTATTGTTCATCTGGTCACATGACATCTATTGTTCATCTGGTCACATGACATCTATTGTTCATCTGGTCACATGACATCTATTGTTCATCTGGTCACATGACATCTATTGTTCATCTGGTCACATGACATCTATTGTTCATCTGGTCACATGACATCTATTGTTCATCTGGTCACATCTATTGTTCATCTGGTCACATCTATTGTTCACCTGGTCACATGACATCTAGAGTTTTCCTGATCTGTGAGGTCAGAGGTCAGTACAAATGAAATCTGATGGTTTTACAGCATTCGGAGTCTCTGGTCTCCAGGATCCACAGCCCAGTTGGACCAGAACCAGCCCAGTTGGACCGCCACAATGAGCTGCAGGTCTACAGGAAGGGGACTTGTTGCTAAACCATAAAACAGATGGAACAAATTGGACACATTCTGAATGTTTAGTATTCACAGATTTTATCTCAAATGTAAATCATCAATTATTATTATTAGTTTAACTTGATTAAAACCATGAAGTCCGATCCAATGAGATGAGAGCTGCAGCTCCACAGGCCACGCCTCCAGACACAACCAACGGTATATTTAATGAGCTCACATGATACAGGCTGTATATACACGTGTACATACATGTGTAAACAGCCTGTATGTACAGCTGCAGGATGATGAGTCAACAGGAAGTCCCTCCACCGCCGGCCAATGGGATGCTTCCATTAGCTCATTATTATTATGACTGAAGCTCAGCTGCTGTTTATTAGCTCAAGAAACAGATTCAAGCTAAAGTCAGGGTCGTGGAGCCGGGGTTAAAGGTCAACCCTCAGGATGCTGGAGCCGGGGTTAACGGTCAACCTGGTTAATGGCATCAAGCAGCGTTGCTGGAGTCACAGCCGCCATCTTCACTTCTACGACCGACCTGGTGGAGTCAGAGGGGAGCGTTAGACCGGCTGGGGGGGGGGGGGGGGGGGAGTGAAGAGCCAAAGCCAACCCAGAGATTTATTGATCATTTAATTCAGTGATTTCATAAAAAACATCATCAAAACACAGAAGAGAGGAAGAGTTCTGGGAGAGAGAGAGAGACAGAGAGACAGAGAGAGACAGAGAGAGAGAGAGACAGAGACAGAGAGAGAGACAGAGAGAGACAGAGAGAGAGAGAGACAGAGAGAGACAGAGAGACAGAGAGAGACAGAGAGAGAGAGAGACAGAGACAGAGAGAGAGAGAGAGAGAGAGAGAGAGAGAGACAGAGACAGAGAGAGAGAGACAGAGAGAGAGAGAGAGAGAGAGAGAGAGAGACAGAGAGAGAGAGAGAGAGAGAGAGAGAGACAGAGAGAGAGAGAGACAGAGAGAGAGAGAGAGAGACAGAGAGAGAGAGACAGAGAGACAGAGAGAGAGAGAGAGACAGAGAGAGAGAGAGACAGAGAGAGAGAGAGACAGAGAGAGAGAGAGAGAGTCCATGTGGACCAGAGGAGGGGGGGGGCATGAAGGCTCCTTCTACTGGAGATACCAGTACAAACCCCGACGGAAAGAGAGAGAGAGAGGGACTGAGAACCCAGAGAGAGAGAGAGAGAGAGAGCGAGAGAGAGTCCCTGCCACCCCACCAGGCCCCCGGGGGCCTCCGGGCTCCGGGCCTATACCTTGCTCCGGAAGAGGGGCTTGGCCCCGGGGCCACAGTACTCGTTGTAGATGAGCTTGAAGAGGAAGAGGTGGAAGAGCGTGATGAGCGACGCCACGCTGAACCAGAAGAGGAAGGGCAGGCCGGGCGCGCGGCTCGCCATGTGCTCGTCGTGCGCCAGGATGGCCGTGAGGTGCAGCGTGCGCCGCAGGTCCTGCAGGTGGCGCAGGTCGGTGGAGATGTAGAGCAGCGGCGTGATGGGCCGCGTCACCATCACGGGGAAGGCGTGCCCTTTGACCTCGGAGGTGAGCTCCACCGGCTCGTTGAGGCAGCCGGCCTCGCAGGCGTACAGCTTGACGGCTTTGTCCCGCGGCTTCACGGACACGTGCAGCGAGGGCCGGCCCTCGCCGTCCAGCAGCACGGCGAGGCGCAGCAGGTCGCGCCGGTAGTGGATGCCGCGCAGCGCGTAGCCGCTGTGCAGCACGTCGGGGTCGGCCTGGAACTGCAGGTGCTGCTCCGTGAACTGCAGGCCGCCGAAGCTCAGCGCCATGGCCTGCGCGGCGCCGTGGGCGCCGGCCGCCACCAGCACCTTGCAGCCCCTCTTCTGCAGCGTGAGCGTCCACAGCGTGGCCAGCTGCAGCATCTGGGCGGCGCCGCCGACCCGCTCGGGCCACAGGTTCTCGGCGTGCATGGTGGCGTGGCCGCTGAAGCAGTGGTCCGCGTACCTGAGGCTGGACTCCAGGCGGACGCGCTCCTCGCCGCTCAGCCTCCGGTCCAGCAGCGGCGCCACGGAGGACGACAGGATGTAGTAGAGCGTGGCGTTCACCGTGCGGCTGGACGGCGTGTGGGAGTCGGTGATCTTCGTCATCTCGACACCTGGAGGAGCAGAACACACCTCCAGAACAAGGACCCACAGCTGGTGGGAGGAGCTACCTCCCACGGTAGCCCCTCCCACCAGGTGCGTCTCCTGCACATTGTCCTCCTGTGAGATGTTCTGAGGTTCACTGGAGCCAAAACCACCAGGAACATGTTTACAGGCCGAGGGTCGAAAACGAGCTGCTGTGACATCAGGTGAGCACCACCATGAACACACAGGCTTTATGGTGCTCACCTGTCCACAGCAGTCAACAACTCAAAGGGCTTCACAGCCTTTGAAGAACCGGTCTGACATGTGACCTCTACGACCTCTGACCTCCAGTGTAGGCGTGTGCATGTTTGCCTGTGTTTGTGTGTGTGTTTGCCTGTGTGTGTGTGTGTCTGCCTGTGTGTGTGTGTGTGTGTCTGCCTGCCTGTGTGTGTGTGTGTCTACCTGTGTGTGTGTGTGTGTCTGCCTGTGTGTGTGTGTGTGTGTCTGCCTGTGTGTGTGTGTGTGTGTCTGCCTGTGTGTGTGTGTGTGTGTCTGCCTGTGTGTGTGTGTGTGTGTGTCTGCCTGTGTGTGTGTGTGTGTCTGCCTGTGTGTGTGTGTGTGTCTGCCTGTGTGTGTGTGTGTGTGTCTGCCTGTGTGTGTGTGTGTCTGCCTGTGTGTGTGTGTGTCTGCCTGTGTGTGTGTGTGTGTCTGCCTGTGTGTGTGTGTGTGTCTGCCTGTGTGTGTGTGTGTGTCTGCCTGTGTGTGTGTGTGTGTCTGCCTGTGTGTGTGTGTGTGTGTCTGCCTGTGTGTGTGTGTGTGTGTCTGCCTGTGTGTGTGTGTGTGTCTGCCTGTGTGTGTGTGTGTGTCTGCCTGTGTGTGTGTGTGTGTCTGCCTGTGTGTGTGTGTGTCTGCCTGTGTGTGTGTGTGTCTGCCTGTGTGTGTGTGTGTCTGCCTGTGTGTGTGTGTGTCTGCCTGTGCGTGTGTGTCTGCCTGTGTGTGTGTGTCTGCCTGTGTGTGTGTGTGTCTGCCTGTGTGTGTGTGTGTCTGCCTGTGTGTGTGTGTACCTGAGGTGAGCAGGTCCCTCCAGGCCTGCTGGTGCTCCTCCAGCAGCTCCTCCACGTTGGCCCTCAGCAGCTCCGCCAGCTCCTTCTTGGCCCCGCCCCTCAGGGCGCCGAGGGCCTCCTCCAGCCGGGGGGCCTCCACGGGCTCCGAGGTCCACACCACGGACAGGATGGTGTCCAGGTGCTCCCCTCGGGCCGGCACCTGCAGCCGGCCGCCGCTCACCTGGCTGGACGCCACCACCACGGGCAGCACGCGGCCGCCGTCCACGGCCACGCGGCCGGAGGCCAGCAGCACCTCCCGCTCCTCCAGCGGCTCCACGCTGGAGGAGAACGCGCTGCCGAAGGCGGGGCTGTCGCGCGCCAGCTCCAGCGCGGCGGGCCGCTCCGCCGGGTTGCTGACGCGGATCCTCTGCAGGAACACGTTGGGCCTGCTGCGGTGCGCCAGGAACTCCTCCCGGATGGTGACGCAGTCCCGGGCGTCCTGCGCGCCGCCGGCCGCAGCGCAGCGCACCGCCAGCACGGCTCCCTTGCGGAACCACAGCAGGGCGGCCTGCGCCTCCACGCGCGGCCCCTCCAGGCGGAGCGCGACCCGCGGGGAGAAGTCCGTCCGGTGGACCGGGGCCGAGCCGGCCTGCGGGGACGACGCCACCCACAGCTTGTTGGAGTCGATGTCCAGAAGAATGTGTCCGTTACCGGACACGAACGGGCTGTCCGGCTGCTCCTGCGGCGTGCGGTAGATGCCCTCCCCCCGCTCCGCCAGAGACTTCCACCGGTGCACCTCCGCCAGGAGGCAGCGCCCCGCGGCGCCGCCGGGCGGCACGGCGCCGCCGAACCAGCGGCCGCGGCGCTCGGCTCCCAGGTACCAGTAGAAGACGAGGAGGAGCAGCAGGCCGACGAGGAGCCTCCGCGCCCAGCTGCTCGACAGCAGGCCCGGGAGCCCCTTGAGCCTCTGCTGGAGCCACATGGTGCGCTTCACGGTAACCGGCGGAAAGCTCCGTCACATCGGGCTCACCGGGAGCTCCGGGCTAGCTTAGCTTAGCTCGCTAGCTGTCGCGGACCACTACCGGCGGGGAGCGGCTATTGGCCGCATCTCCTCGCCGTGTCCTTCCGCTGCTGCCTGCCTACCTGCCGCCTACCTGCCGCCCGCCGTCATCTCGCGCCCCGCAGGTAAACAGCAGCTCGGTGGAAACACGGCGAGCCTGCGAGACGTCAGGTTGGTCGCAGCTGCCGTAAAGCAAAACTACATACCAGTGACCGGAAGTGTCGCAAACATCTCTGACTGGTTTGTTGACGTTTGTTGTGTGCGGATTTATTTCAACTGAATTTAAAGAATAAAATGTAATACTTTAATACACTAAATCAATGTCTCATTTCAAATCGATGTCTCATTTTAAACCAATGTCTCATTTTAAATCAAGGTCTCATTTGTTGAACTCTTCGCCGTCACGTGAAATACTTTTAATGATCAACAGCTCACCTGAACTACCTGAGAGCCGCGCCAGTTTATTAGGTACACCCATGTAACGAGAGCCTCATTGATAGGAATGTCCTCCGGCTACACACTGGGGGACACCGGGGGACACGGCTACACACTGGAGGACACGGTTACACACTGGGGGACACCGGGGGACACGGCTACACACTGGAGGACACGGTTACACACTGGGGGACACGGCTACACACTGGGGGACACCGGAAGACACGGCTACACACTGGAGGACACGGCTACACACTGGGGGACACGGCTACACACTGGGGGACACCGGGGGACACGGCTACGTGCGGCTGCTCACGACCACGGGACCGCGGCTCATCCTCCAGATGTTTTGGAAGTGGGCGAATACACACGAGCCCACTGTGGAAAGAGAGAGAGACCATAGAGAGGAGGAGGAGGAGGAGGAGGAGGAGGAAGGGGCGGCCCTGAGGAAGGGGCGGCCCTGAGGAGTGCGCTCAGCTTCTTTTCCCTTCCCGCTGTCTCGGGTTCAGCTCGTCAACTTTAACTCAAAATGAAAGTCTCGCTGCTGCTGCTGCTCCCCGGGCTCTGTGTCTGGTCGCTCCCGCCTCCGGCTCACGGTGCGGAGCAGCGGACCCCCGAAGGTGAGTCTGCTCCCCGGTACTCAGCCCGGTACGCCCCCCGGTCCCGCTGACCGAGCGGCCCGTGTACGTGGCTAGAACGGCGGCCAGCGCAGCTCCGTTTTCTGGCTTTGGACTGGGAGCCTCAGGGAGCTCATGGGAGCCTCTAGAAGCCTCTAGGAGCTCATGGGAGCCTCTAGAAGCCTCTAGGAGCTCATGGGAGCCTCTAGGAGCCTCTAGAAGCCTCCAGGAGCTTACAGGACCCACAGGGAGCCTCTTTATCGTGACTATACACAGTTTAATGGAACTATACACAGTTTATCTTGACTATACACATTTTATCATGACTATATACAGTTTATCGTATATACGGTGTATTGGATCTATATACAGTTTATAGGAGCTATATAAGGTTTATCGTGACTACATACAGTTTAGAATATATACGGTTTATTGGAACTATATACAGTTTAATTGGATCGACATACAGTTTATCTGGACTACATACGTTTGATCAGGACTACATACAGTTTATCGGGACTACATACAGTTTATCGGGACTACATAAGTTTTATCGGGACTACATAAGTTTTATCGGGACTACATACAGTTTATCGGGACTACATAAGTTTTATCGGGACTACATACAGTTTATCGGGACTACATAAGTTTTATCGGGACTACATAAGTTTTATCGGGACTACATACAGTTTATCGGGACTACATACAGTTTATCGGGACTACATAAGTTTTATCGGGACTACATAAGTTTTATCGGGACTACATACAGTTTATCGGGACTACATAAGTTTTATCGGGACTACATACAGTTTATCGGGACTACATAAGTTTTATCGGGACTACATAAGTTTTATCAGGACTACATACAGTTTATCGGGACTACATACAGTTTATCGGGACTACATACAGTTTATCGGGACTACATACAGTTTATCGGGACTACATACAGTTTATCGGGACTACATACGTTTTATCGGGACTACATACAGTTTATCGGGACTACATAAGTTTTATCGGGACTACATACAGTTTATCGGGACTACATAAGTTTTATCGGGACTACATAAGTTTTATCAGGACTACATACAGTTTATCGGGACTACATACAGTTTATCGGGACTACATACAGTTTATCGGGACTACATAAGTTTTATCGGGACTACATAAGTTTTATCAGGACTACATACAGTTTATCGGGACTACATACAGTTTATCGGGACTACATACAGTTTATCGGGACTACATAAGTTTTATCATGACTACATGTCCCGGTGCTCGTCAAATGTCGACCCTGCATCATGATTTCTTCCTGTGGCTCCGGGTTGCTTCAGAGAAGGAAGAAAAGAAGTCTGCGTATGACTATTAATTCCTCTGTCATGTGGCGTCTTCCAGAGAAACTTCTAGTTGTGACTGTTGCAACCGAAGAGACGGATGGCTTCAAGCGCTTCTTTCGCTCAGCTAAACACCTGAACTACAGCGTGAAGGTAGGGAGCTCTGGCTGCTTTCGGTCCACAAACTAGTCCCGGGGGTTTCTTTAAATCCAGACCTTCAACATGCCGCAAATGTATGTTTGTATGTATGTTTCAAGGTTCTCGGTGAAGGTGAGAAATGGAAGTCAGGAGACTACATGTCGGCTCCAGGAGGAGGCCAGAAAGTACGACTCCTTAAAGCAGCTCTGGAGCAGATGACTGACGAGGACCAGATCATCCTTTTCATAGACAGGTAGAGCGTCACATTAGAATGAAGACGTTGATGTCAAAGGACCTGTACAGATGTTCCCTAGTCTTCTGATCGCTCTAAGCTCTTTAACACTACATGACATCATTCACACTCATTCCTACTGGTGGGAGGAGCTACCATGTGAGGTATTACCTGATGGGAGGAGCCACCATGTGAGGTACCACCTGTCCATCAGAACCTACATTAACACACTGATGGGAGGAGCTACCATGTAAGGTACCTGAAACATGCAAAGCAACTGACAACACAAAGGTG
>CM070097.1:24131526-24161526 GCA_036178185.1 Liparis tanakae
TACCTGGGGAACTACATCCCCAACGCCTGGACCTTCGAGACGGGCTGCACCGCCTGCCACGAGCACCTGCGGCCGCTGGCGGCTCTGGAGGTGTGTGTGTGTGTGTGTGTGTGTGTGTGTGTGTGTGTGTGTGTGTGTGTGTGTGTGTGTGTGTGTGTGTGTGTGTGTGTGTGTGTGTGTGTGTGTGTGTGTGTGTGTGTGTGTGTGTGTGTGTGTGTGTGTGTGTGTGTGTGTAGTGACGCGTGTCCCCCCAGGAGAGGGACTACCCCCTGGTGGTCCTGGCCCTCTTCATCCAGAGGCCCGCCCCCTTCGTCTCCGTGTTCTTCGAGCGCCTCCTGAGGATCCAGTACCCCAAACACCGGATGAAGCTCTTCATCTCCAACCAGGTACCAGCAGGTCTGATGTGGGGTCCTGGACCCCACGGGGTCCCCATGGGGTCCACCACATGGACCCCATGTGGTCCCGGTCTCTAGTAGCTCCTCTATCGCGGTTCTCCTGCAGGAACCTCATCACCAGGCCCAGGTCAGGTCCTTCCTGGAGGACCATGGAGACCTCTACCAGGGGGTCCGGCTGCTCGGCCCCGAAGAGGAGCTGGACCACGCGGCCTCCCGGAACCTGGGCTGGTGAGACCAGAGACCAGCAGGACCCCTAGAGACCAGCAGGCCTTGGTCAGAGGGATTTACCCAGCATGCCGAGCGGCCTCCCCCCCTCACTGTCCCCCCCTCCCCAGCGCGGCGTGCCGTGACGACCCGTCCTGCGACTTCCTCCTCATGCTGGACATCGAGGTGGTTCTGGAGAACCCGGACACGCTGACGGTCCTGATCCAGCAGAACCTGCAAGTAGACCAAGACTGTCCCTCCTCTGTCCTCCCTCCTCCCTCCTCTGTCCTCCCTCCTCTGTCCTCCCTCCTCTGTCCTCCCTCCTCCTGTCCTCTGTCCTCCCTCCTCCCTCCTCTGTCCTCCCTCCTCTGTCCTCCCTCCTCTGTCCTCCCTCCTCCCTCCTCTGTCCTCCCTCCTCTGTCCTCCCTCCTCTGTCCTCCTCAGGCCCGTGGTGGCGCCTCCTCCCTCCTGTCCTCCTCCTCTGTCCTCCCTCTGTCCCTCCTCCCCTCCTCAGGCCCTCCCCGCCTCTGTTAACCCTCCTCCCACCTCTGTCCTCATTCCTATGCCCCCCCCCCCCTCAGGCCCGTGGTGGCGCCCATGTTAACCCCCCCCCCCCCCCCTCAGGCCCGTGGTGGCGCCCATGTTAACCCCCTCAGGCCCGTGGTGGCCCATGTTAACCCCCCTCAGGCCCGTGGTGGCGCCCATGTTAACCCCCCTCAGGCCCGTGGTGGCGCCATGTTAACCCCCTCAGGCCCGTGGTGGCGCCATGTTAACCCCCCCTCAGGCCCGTGGTGGCGCCTCAGTGTTAACCCCCTCAGGCCCGTGGTGGCGCCCATGTTAACCCCCCCCTCAGGCCCGTGGTGGCGCCATGTTAACCCCCCTCAGGCCCGTGGTGGCGCCATGTTAACCCCCTCAGGCCCGTGGTGGCGCCCATGTTAACCTCCCCCCTCAGGCCCGTGGTGGCGCCCATGTTAACCCCCCCCCTCAGGCCCGTGGTGGCGCCCATGTTAACCCCCAGGCCCGTGGTGGCGCCCATGTTAACCCCCCTCAGGCCCGTGGTGGCGCCCATGTTAACCCCCTCAGGCCTGGTGGCGCCCATGTTAACCCCCCTCAGGCCCGTGGTGGCGCCCATGTTAACCCCCCTCAGGCCCGTGGTGGCGCCCATGTTAACCCCCCTCAGGCCCGTGGTGGCGCCATGTTAACCCCCTCAGGCCCGTGGTGGCGCCCATGTTAACCCCCCCTCAGGCCCGTGGTGGCGCCCACGTTAACCCCCCTCAGGCCCGTGGTGGCGCCCATGTTAACCCCCCTCAGGCCCGTGGTGGCGCCCATGTTAACCCCCTCAGGCCCGTGGTGGCGCCCATGTTAACCCCCCCTCAGGCCGTGGTGGCGCCCATGTTAACCCCCCTCAGGCCCGTGGTGGCGCCCATGTTAACCCCCCCCCCCCTCAGGCCCGTGGTGGCGCCCATGTTAACCCGTGCCGGTCGTCTCTGGAGTAACTTCTGGGGCGCGCTGAGCGCCGACGGCTTCTACGCCCGGGCGGAGGACTACGTGGACATCGTGCAGGGACGCCGCGTGTAAGTCCACCTCAAGACTCCAGGGGGCGCTGTACAGAGCTGAGGTCCTGGTCCTGGTCCTGACATGAGGTCCTGGTCCTGGTCCTGGTCTCTAGGGGGGTGTGGAACGTCCCGTACGTGTCCAGCGTGTTCCTGCTGAAGGCCGGCCTCCTGCGCTCCGAGCTCGCGACCTTCGACCTGTTCAGCTCCGACCTGCTGGACCCCGACATGGCCTTCTGCCACAGCGTCCGCAGCAAGGTCACAGCACACGACCCCTGACCTTTGACCTCATGGGACCAGGAGGTTTAAACTGTGACCGTCTCCTTCAGGACGTCTTCATGTACGTGACCAACATGCAGACCTTCGGCCGCATCCTGTCCACCGACAACTACCAGACCGGACACCTGCACAACGACCTGTGGCAGATCTTTGAGAACCCTGTGGTGAGTTCTGCAGCCTGCAGGAGGGCGCCCCCTGGTGGTGAGACCAGGACCTGCAGCCTGCAGGAGGGCGCCCCCTGGTGGTGAGACCAGGACATCTGATGTGTGTGTGTGTTTTTGTGTGTGTGTGTCCAGGACTGGCAGCAGCGCTACATCCATGAGAACTATTCCCTCATCATGAAACACAAACTGATTGAAACTGTGAGTTAAACTTCATGGAGAGACGTTAAATACAACCTGTTGGACCTGTCCTCATGTCCTCTGTCCTCTGTCCTCATGTCGAGTATCCTTTGTGTCCTCTGTCCTCATGTCGAGTATCCTTCGTGTCCTCTGTCCTCATGTCGAGTATCCTTCGTGTCCTCTGTCCTCATGTCGAGTATCCTTCGTGTCCTCTGTCCTCATGTCCTCTGTCCTCAGCCCTGTCCCGATGTCTACTGGTTCCCCATCTTCTCGGACGTGGCCTGTGACCACATCGTGGAGGAGATGGAGCACTTTGGGAAGTGGTCAGGAGGAAACTCTACGGTAGAGCAGCGCCGTGTCCTCATGTTGTCCTCCTCGTGTCCTCCTGTCCTCCTCCTCATGGCTCCTCCTCCTCCTCCTCCTCCTCAGGACACCAGGATCCAGGGCGGCTATGAGAACGTCCCGACCATCGACATCCACATGAAGCAGATCGGCTTCGAGGCCGAGTGGCAGCGCTTCCTCCTGGACTACGTCGCCCCGGTAACGGAGAAGATGTACCCGGGCTACTACACCAAGGTGGGCTGCTGCTCCTGCTGCTCCTGCTGCTGCTGCTCCTCCTGTTGACTCCTCCTCCTGTTGACTCCTCCTCCTGTTGACTGCTCCTCCTCAGGCTCAGTTCGAGCTGGCCTTCGTTGTGCGCTACAAGCCAGAGGAGCAGCCGTCTCTGCGTCCGCACCACGACGCCTCCACCTTCACCATCAACGTGGCGCTGAACCAGGCGGGCCGCGACTACCAGGTGGGGGGGGGGGGCGTGTGTTGATGCATGTTGATGCGTGTGCACGTGTGTGTGTGTGCATGTGTTGATGTGTGTGCGTATGTTGATGCGTGTGCACGTGTGTGTGTGTGCATGTGTTGATGTGTGTGCGTATGTTGATGCGTGTGCACGTGTGTGTGTGTGTTGATGCGTGTGCTGCAGGGCGGTGGCTGCCGGTTCCTGCGCTACGGCTGCTCCGTGGAGGCGCCCCGTAAAGGATGGACGCTACTGCACCCAGGACGCCTCACACACTACCACGAGGGGCTCGCCACCACGGAGGGGACGCGCTACATCGCCGTGACCTTCGTGGACCCCTGAAGACACACACACACACACACACACACACACACACACACACACACACACACACACACACACACACACACACACACACACACACACACGCGCTGTGCGTACCTCGTGATGAAGGTCTTACCTCCTCATTGCCATGGATACGACTCTCAGGCCCCGATCACGCTTCAGGACTCTGGTCCTCAACCCACTAGGGACCGTGACGAGAAGGTTCCTCAGGGTTCTGAGAGCCCCTCGTAGACCACATGGACCCCACAGGCTCAGCACATGGTCATGTTGCATCATGGGAAGTGTAGGAGCTGTCCAAAAGAACCGGTCCCGGTGGATCTGACCCGGAGACCAGCTCCGTTTGTATATTTGTCCTCTGACCCTAAAGCATTTCTTCTGTCACTCTTGAACCGAGACGCTCCTCTTATTTATTCAGTGTCTTCATAACGACGTTGACCTCTGACCTCCGAGTCTCCTGAGGCTTCAAGAGCTGATGTCACCAATTAAACCTGAATTGAGATTAAACTGTGTGTGTTCTTGACATGGCAGTGAGGTGGTTCAACAGAACGTGACCCCAGGCGCCAGCGATTGACCAATGAGGTGTGTCTCGGCCTTTCAGCAGCCAATCAGACGCCCTCAGTTCAGTCACATGACAAGGAAGTCGTTGGCGTTCACTGAAGAACAGAATGTCCTTTAGGGGGCGGGGCTTATCGCCCTCCATGAACAACACTGCGCCATGCTTTAAATATGACGTTAAAGCAAGAACTTCAAACTAAATGTTTACACTGGAGAACTTTATTTAAAAAACAAACAAACAAAGCGTGGAAAAGTTAGTAAAATGAAGATAAAAGCAGATCTGGCGAGGTCGTGACCCCAGGTCCTCAGGCCGTGATCACAGGCGGAAGCGGTCGGAGAAGTTGGGCGAGAGCGGCACGGTGAGCGGCAGCTCGCTCTTCTTCACGGCCACGCCGCGGTAGTGCCTGATGGGCTGAGCGGCGTGGACCTGTGGGAGGACAGAGGGCGTGAGCGTCCCGCCAGAGGCTCCTCCCCCGGGCGGAGCGCGGCGCTCACCTGTTCCCTCCGCAGCCGGGCCACCTCCTCCTCCTCCTTCACCTCCTGCTCCTGCCGCTGACGCTCCTCCTGCAGCCGGCCCAGCGCCTCCCTGGCTCCGGCCTGCTGCTCGAACTCCTGGCGCTCGGCGGCGCGGCGCTCCGTGGACAGCTGGAAGGCCTCAACCACTGGGGATGGGTCAGAGGTCAGAGGTCAGGGCCCAGCTCAGACACACAGGTGAGGCACGGTGAGCAGGACTCACCCACTGGAGGCCGCGCCTCCTTCCGGGGCTGGAAGGGCTCCTTGTGGGTCACCGTGTTGGGCCGCGCTCTGAAGGCCGCTCCTTCCTCCCGTCTCTGCTCGTCCTTTACCTTCGCACAGAGGTCAGAGGTCAGGGCGAGCCCTCGCGGCCCGGAGGCGGGTCTCGGCGCCGGCGGTACCTGCTGCTCGCGCAGGGCGCTCCGCAGGGCGCCGCGCTGGTCCACCTGCAGCCTGAAGGGCTCGGGCCGCGTGGGCGCCAACGTCTTCTTCTCCGGCAGCAGCACCGAGTCGAAGCTGGGCAGCGGCTGGGCCTTGAAGGGCGCCACCTGCAGGCCGGAGTCAGAGGTCAGAGGTCAGACAGAGGCCAGGGTCAGACAGAGGTCAGGGGTCACAGGTCGCACCTCCCCGTGCCGCAGCTCCTGCAGCGTCCTCTCCTTCAGGCTCCTCCTCTCGCGGTCGCGCTCCTCGAAGGAGAACGGACACACCTCCACCTGCCGGCTCTCCGGCAGCCGCGGCTGGAAGGGAACGCCGGCGTGAGGCGGGGGGGCGGCCCGGAGCACCGGGGGGAGGGGCTTCACCTGAGAGAGAGCGACAGACACTAGAGCGACGGACTCTAGAGCTACAGACACTAGAGCAACGGGCTCCAGAGCGACTGACCTCCAGCTCCCTCTGGGGGCGGAGCCTCTTCAGGGAGAAGGCGGGCGACTCTGGCACCGTGGGCAGCAGCAGCTTCCTCTCCGGGACGCCCTGTGGAGGCAGAGGCTCAGACGCGCCTCTCGTGGCGCTCTGACGCACGGCGGGCCTTGAACTCACCACCACGCCTTCCAGCATCTTCCGGGGGAGGCGCGTGGCTCTGAAGGCGGGCGGCGCCTCCTCCTCCTCCTGGAGACTCGCCCTGATGGAGGAGAACATCAGGTCGTCTGGTTGCCTCGGCAACAGCAGACGACACGCAGAGCAGAGGCTGCAGCAGCAGGAGGAAGAGGAGGAGGAGGAGGAGCAGCAGGAGCAGCAGCAGGAGGAGCAGCCCCTCGCTGAAGGCTCACCTCTCCGTCTCTCTGCTCCTCTGTCCCGCCGTCAGCTTTGGGCTCTGAGGCTCGGTGAGCTTCAGCTTCTCAGCCTTCAAGGCTGCTGGTCCTGAGGAGAGAGGAGGAGAGGAGATGAGGAGAGGAGAGGAGGCCCTGAAGGCTCCGCGGACCGGAGGAGGCGTGGCTCACCTCTCTGGGCCGCCTGGCGGCTCGGCAGGTGGAAGCGGTCGGGCGTCTTCTGGTGGAAGCGCTCCACCTGCTGCGCCGTGGACACGTAGGCCGCCGCCTCCGGCGCCCTCTTGTGGCCGGTGGACAGGTTGAAGGGTTTGGGCACCGTGGGGAACCTGAGGGCCTTCACCTGCAGCGGGGGGCGCAGAGGTCATAGGTCAGGGGGACGCAGAGAGGGCAGCCGGCTCATCGGTTCATGATGAAGCGCGAGCCGAGCTGGAGACCAGTAGGAGGTCTGTGAGGCCTGAGGGTCTCAGAGGGGGTCTCACCGGGGTGGAGGGTCTGCGGAGCTGCTGGACGAAGCCCACGCCGTCGGGCTCGGCCGGCGCCTTGACGCGGCTGTTGGAGGTCAAGCTGAACTCTTTGGGCAGCGTCAGCGGCAGCACCGCCTTCTTCGGAGGGGGCTCTGGAACAAGAGATGAGACCTGAACCACCGGTCCTGGACCCCCACCGGTCCTGGACCCCCACCGGTCTCCACACGAGTCACTCACGGCCAGCCAGAGCGGCTCGGTAGCTCGCCTCGTTCTGCCGGCGGCGCAGGGCCACCTCCGCCTGCAGGGTCCCGATGTGCTCCAGCTGCTGAGAGCTGGAGGAGAGGAGGAGGATCACCACCATCATCATCACCATCATCATCACCATCATCATCACCATCATCATCACCATAACCATCATCATCATCACTATCTTTATCATCACCATCATCATCATCATCATCACCATCATCACCACCATCACTATCTTTATCATCACCATCATCATCATCACTATCTTTATCATCACCATCATCATCATCACTATCTTTATCATCACCATCATCACCACCATCATCATCATCACTATCTTTATCATCACCATCATCATCATCATCATCACCATCATCATCATCACTATCTTTATCATCATCATCACCATCATCATCACCATAACCATCATCATCATCACTATCTTCATCATCACCACCACATCATCATCCCTATCTTCACCATCATCATCACCACCATCATCATCATCACCATCATCATCACCATCTTCATCATCACCATCACCACCACATCATCATCATCATCATCACCATCACCACCATCATCATCACCATCTTCATCATCACCATCACCACCACATCATCATCATCATCATCACCATCACCACCATCATCATCATCATCATCACCATCACCACCATCATCATCACTATCTTCATCATCACCATCACCACCACATCATCATCACTATCTTCATCATCACCATCACCACCACATCATCATCACCATCACCACCATCATCATCATCACTATCTTCATCATCACCACCACATCATCATCCCTATCTTCATCATCACCATCACCACCATCATCACCACCATCACCATCATGTTGGAACCAACCAGACTGAGGACCCCCCCCAGAGGAGCCCCCCCCCAGTCCCATCACTCACTCGGGGTGTGCCGTAGAGGAAGCTGCTGCCTTGCTCGTGGGTGCCGTCCTGGCATTGTGCGGCGCGTTGCTGCGGCGCACCCTGCTGGACCTCCGGGGGACTGGAGGAGTTCTAGAGGAGAACAGAAGAGGAGCTGAACAACGAGGAGGACACGTCCAGAGACGAGTGAGGACCTGAAGACCTCCGAGGACCTGAAGACCTCCGAGGACCTGAAGACCTCCGAGGACCTGAGACTCACTTCTTGTGTTTCTTTGCCGGTGGCGCGCTCGCCGCCTCTTCTTTACGCTTTGAAACCCTTCAAAGAGGAATCAGAAACAGGTTAATCTCCCGTTCTCTCAAACTCCGCCCCCTGGTGGTCGGGGAGCAGCACTCCACCCTGGAGGACAGGAGGAGGAGGAGGAGGACGTACCTGCGGGGTTGGGCGGGGGGGCGCTGGGCGGCGCTCCTCTTGGGCCGCGCCCCGGTCTGAGCAGGAGACCCGTCCCCCCAGGAGGTGACCAGGTTGGGAGGAGGAGAAGTGGAGGCACTAGGACCTGAAACAGACGGCCAGGAGGTCACGACCCCACGAGACACCAGAGGAGCACATGAAGGGGAGCACCAGGAGCAGCAACATGGAGCACCCACCAGAGACCTCCTCCTGAGGGAGGGCCAGCAGCAGGGAGCTCGGGGGGGAGGACGGCTCGGACCGCATCGGGGTCTGGAGAGGGCCGTCTGCTCCTCTGGCAGCCTGTTGATCTGGGGGGGGGTAAAAACAGTAAAAACATTTTTATGGTAGCATAATTTAAGCTAAATCTCATAAACGATCTATAAAGATACAAAATCAGTTCATTGTTGACTTGTATATGTTGGTGTATGATTTGTCGACATCTTATTTTGAAACACGGATGTTGTTTCACATGCTTCTTTCTGCTCACTTCATCAAACCCCTCGCTCCCGATGCAACGTGTTCACCGTGAACATCAGAGAGCATCATTAGAACATTAAATAGCCCCGAGGTTTGTTCAGCGTGAGAAACACGGTGTGTTAAGTGAGTTAAGACCTCAGTGTGAGTCTCCCCTCAGTGTGAGTCTCCCCTCAGTGTGTGTCTCCTCAGTGTGAGTCTCCCTCAGTGAGTCTCCCCTCAGTGAGTCCCCTCAGTGTGTCTCCCCTCAGTGTGAGTCTCCCTCAGTGTGAGTCCCTCAGTGTGTGTCCCCTCAGTGTGAGTCTCCCTCAGTGTGAGTGTCTCCCCTCAGTGTGAGTGTCTCCCCTCAGTGTGTGTCTCCCCTCAGTGTGTGAGTCTCCCCTCAGTGTGTGTCTCCCCTCAGTGTGTGTCTCCCCTCAGTGTGTGTCTCCCCTCAGTGTGTGTCTCATGTGTTGTGTCATCTCATCAGTGTGAGTCTGAGAGTTGAGCTGTCTCATCACAGTCTCATCAGTGTAGTGTGTGAGCCAGTCTCATCATGTGTAGTACTCGTGTAGAGCCAGTCTCATCATGTAGTACTCGTGTAGAGCCAGTCTCATCATGTAGTACTCGTGTAGAGCCAGTCTCATCATGTAGTACACGTGTAGAGCCAGTCTCATCATGTAGTACTCGTGTAGAGCCAGTCTCATCATGTAGTACTCGTGTAGAGCCAGTCTCATCATGTGTAGTACTCGTGTAGGGCCAGTCTCAACATGTAGTACTGGTGTAGCCCAGTCTCATCATGTGTAGTACTCGTGTAGAGCCAGTCTCATCATGTAGTACTCGTGTAGAGCCAGTCTCATCATGTAGTACTCGTGTAGAGCCAGTCTCATCATGTAGTACTCTGTAGAGCCAGTCTCATCATGTAGTACTCGTGTAGAGCCAGTCTCATCATGTGAGCCAGTCTCATCATGTGTGTAGAGCCAGTCTCATCATGTTACTAGAGCCAGTCTCATCATGTAGTACTCGTGTAGAGCCAGTCTCATCATGTAGTACTCGTGTAGAGCCAGTCTCATCATGTGTAGTACTCGTGTAGAGCCAGTCTCATCATGTGTAGTACTCGTGTAGAGCCAGCCTCATCATGTAGTACTGTAGAGCCAGTCTCATCATGTAGTACTGTGTAGAGCCAGTCTCATCATGTAGTACTCGTGCAGAGCCAGTCTCATCATGTAGTACTCGTGTAGAGCCAGTCTCATCATGTGTAGTACTCGTGTAGAGCCAGTCTCATCATGTGTACCTGTAGAGTCATCATGTAGTACTCGTGTAGAGCCAGTCTCATCATGTAGTACTCGTGTAGAGCCAGTCTCATCATGTAGTACTGCAGAGCCAGTCTCATCATGTAGTACCTGTAGAGCCAGTCTCATCATGTAGTACTCGTGTAGAGCCAGTCTCATCATGTAGTACTGTGTAGAGCCAGTCTCATCATGTGAGTACTCTGTAGAGCCAGTCTCATCATGTAGTACTCTGAGCCAGTCTCATCATGTAGTACTCGTGTAGAGCCAGTCTCATCATGTAGTACTGTGGAGCCAGTCTCATCATCATGTGTAGTACTCGTGTAGAGCCAGTCTCATCATGTAGTACTCGTGTAGAGCCAGTCTCATCATGTAGTACTCGTGTAGAGCCAGCCTCATCATGTAGTACTCGTGTAGAGCCAGTCTCATCATGTAGTACTCGTGTAGAGCCAGTCTCATCATGTAGTACTCGTGTAGAGCCAGTCTCATCATGTAGTACTCGTGTAGAGCCAGTCTCATCATGTAGTACTCGTGTAGAGCCAGTCTCATCATGTGTAGTACTCGTGTAGAGCCAGTCTCATCATGTAGTACTCGTGTAGAGCCAGTCTCATCATGTAGTACTCGTGTAGAGCCAGTCTCATCATGTAGTAGTGTAGAGCCAGTCTCATCATGTAGTACTCGTGTAGAGCCAGTCTCATCATGTAGTACCTGTAGAGCCAGTCTCATCATGTAGTACTCGTGTAGAGCCAGTCTCATCATGTAGTACTCGTAGAGCCAGTCTCATCATGTAGAGCCAGTCTCATCATGTAGTACTCGTGTGAGCCAGTCTCATCATGTAGTACTGGTGTAGAGCCAGTCTCATCATGTAGTACTCGTGTAGAGCCAGTCTCATCATGTAGTACTCGTGTAGAGCCAGTCTGCTCATGTAGTACTGGTGTAGAGCCAGTCTGATCGTGTAGTACTCGTGTAGAGCCAGTCTCATCATGTAGTACTGCAGAGCCAGTCTCATCATGTAGTACTCGTGTAGAGCCAGTCTCATCATGTAGTACTCGTGTAGAGCCAGTCTCATCATGTGTAGTACTCGTGTAGAGCCAGTCTCATCATGTAGTACTTGTAGAGCCAGTCTCATCATGTAGTACTCTGTAGAGCCAGTCTCATCATGTAGTACTCGTGTAGAGCCAGTCTCATCATGTAGTACTCGTGTAGAGCCAGTCTCATCATGTAGTACGTGTAGAGCCAGTCTCATCATGTAGTACGTGTGAGAGCCAGCCTCATCATGTGTAGTACTTGTAGAGCCAGCAGTCTCATCATGTAGTACTCGTGTAGAGCCAGTCTCATCATGTAGTACTCGTCAGAGCCAGTCTCATCATGTAGTACTGTAGAGCCAGTCTCATCATGTAGTACTGTGTAGAGCCAGTCTCATCATGTAGGTGTAGAGCCAGTCTCATCATGTGTAGTACTCGTGTAGAGCCAGTCTCATCATGTAGTACTCGTGTAGAGCCAGTCTCATCATGTAGTACTCTGTAGAGCCAGTCTCATCATGTAGTACTCGTGTAGAGCCAGTCTCATCATGTGTGTAGTATAGAGCCAGTCTCATCATGTAGTACTCGTGTAGAGCCAGTCTCATCGTGTAGTACTCGTGTAGAGCCAGTCTCATCATGTAGTACTCGTGTAGAGCCAGTCTCATCATGTAGTACTCGTGTAGAGCCAGTCTCATCATATAGTACTGTGTAGAGCCAGTCTCATCATGTGTAGAACTTCTGTAGAGCCAGTCTCATCATGTGTAGTACTCGTGTAGAGCCAGTCTCATCATGTGTAGTACTCGTGTAGAGCCAGTCTCATCATGTAGTACTCTGTAGAGCCAGTCTCATCATGTAGTACTTGTGAGCCAGTCTCATCATGTAGTACCTGTAGAGCCAGTCTCATCATGTAGTACTCGTGTAGAGCCAGTCTCATCATGTGTAGTACTCGTGTAGAGCCAGCCTCATCATGTAGTACTCGTGTAGAGCCAGTCTCATCATGTGTAGTACTCGTGTAGAGCCAGTCTCATCATGTAGTACTCGTGTAGAGCCAGCCTCATCATGTGTAGTACTCGTGTAGAGCCAGCCTCATCATGTGTAGTACTCGTGTAGAGCCAGCCTCATCATGTGTAGTACTCGTGTAGAGCCAGCCTCATCATGTGTAGTACTGTGAGCCAGTCTCATCATGTAGTACTCGTGTAGAGCCAGCCTCATCATGTGTACCATGTGAGAGCCAGTCTCATCATGTAGTACTCGTGTAGAGCCAGCCTCATCATGTGTAGTACTCGTGTAGAGCCAGTCTCATCATGTAGTACTCGTGTAGAGCCAGCCTCATCATGTGTAGTACTCGTGTAGAGCCAGTCTCATCATGTAGTACTCGTGTAGAGCCAGCCTCATGTCATGTAGTACTCGTGTAGAGCCAGTCTCATCATGTAGTACTCGTGTAGAGCCAGTCTCATCATGTGTAGTACTCGTGTAGAGCCAGCCTCATCATGTGTAGTACTCGTGTAGAGCCAGTCTCATCATGTAGTACTCCTGTAGAGCCAGTCTCATCATGTGTAGTACTCGTGTAGAGCCACTCTCATCATGTGTAGTACCTGTAGAGCCAGTCTCATCATGTAGTACTGTAGAGCCAGTCTCATCATGTAGTACTCGTGTAGCCAGTCTCATCATGTAGTACTCGTGTAGAGCCAGTCTCATCATGTGTAGTACTCGTGTAGAGCCAGTCTCATCATGTGTAGTACTCGTGTAGAGCCAGTCTCATCATGTAGTACTCGTGTAGAGCCAGTCTCATCATGTAGTACTCGTGTAGAGCCAGTCTCATCATGTAGTACTCGTGTAGAGCCAGTCTCATCATGTGTAGTACTCGTGTAGAGCCAGTCTCATCATGTGTAGTACCTGTAGAGCCAGTCTCATCATGTAGTACTCGTGTAGAGCCAGCCTCATCATGTAGTACTACGTGTAGAGCCAGTCTCATCATGTGTAGTACTGTGTAGAGCCAGTCTCATCATGTAGTACTCGTGTAGAGCCAGTCTCATCATGTGTAGTACTCGTGTAGAGCCAGCCTCATCATGTAGTACTGTGTAGAGCCAGTCATGTCATGTAGTACTGTAGAGCCAGTCTCATCATGTAGTACTCGTGTAGAGCCAGCCTCATGTCATGTAGTAGTACCTGCAAGCCAGTCTCATCATGTAGTACTCGTGTAGAGCCAGTCTCATCATGTGTAGTACTCGTGTAGAGCCAGCCTCATCATGTGTAGTGTAGAGCCAGTCTCATGTGTACTGTAGAGCCAGCCTCATCATGTGTAGTACTCGTGTAGAGCCAGCCTCATGTCATGTAGTACTCGTGTAGAGCCAGCCTCATGTCATGTAGTACTCGTGTAGAGCCAGCCTCATCATGTGTAGTACTCGTGTAGAGCCAGCCTCATGTCATGTAGTACTCGTGTAGAGCCAGCCTCATCATGTGTAGTACTCGTGTAGAGCCAGCCTCATGTCATGTAGTACTCGTGTAGAGCCAGCCTCATGTCATGTAGTACTCGTGTAGAACCAGCCTCATGTCATGTAGTACTCGTGTAGAGCCAGTCTCATCATGTAGTACTCGTGTAGAGCCAGCCTCATCATGTGTAGTACTCGTGTAGAGCCAGCCTCATGTCATGTAGTACTCGTGTAGAGCCAGCCTCATGTCATGTAGTACTCGTGTAGAGCCAGTCTCATGTCATGTAGTACTCGTGTAGAGCCAGTCTCATCATGTGTAGTACTCGTGTAGAGCCAGTCTCATCATGTGTAGTACTCGTGTAGAGCCAGCCTCATCATGTGTAGTACTCGTGTAGAGCCAGCCTCATGTCATGTAGTACTCGTGTAGAGCCAGCCTCATCATGTGTAGTACTCGTGTAGAACCAGCCTCATCATGTGTAGTACTCGTGTAGAGCCAGCCTCATGTCATGTAGTACTCGTGTAGAGCCCCCCCCCCTTTAGACTTCACAGTGAACACCCTCACCGAACCACAAGTCCTCCCGTCCGTCCGTCTCCAGGCTGAAGTCCACGACGTGGGACGGGGCGTCAAACTCGTAGCGGGCGTCAGGGTCTCGTTCTGCCATCGTGAGGGATCGCTCGACTACACAAAGCACCTGGGACACACACACACACACGAGTTCATCATTTAGTCATCTTTAATACACGTTGGAGAGTCAACCGTGTTATTCAACTCTAAGCATCAGTTGGCTGATGACGTTGGCGACATCAGGAAAGACAAATTCATTAAAGTCTTCCTCTGAGGACCAGGTCCCCTCAGCTGGGGTCAGAGGTCAGGCCCTGACCAACAGGAGCGATTCTTTGAGGATCATCGTGATCCCGATGCATCATACACACAAACATATATATATATCATGTTACATAATATGATATAAGTTATATCATATAGGGATGCACCGATCTGATCGGCGCCGATCCATATCGGCCGATATTGCCATTATCGGTTTTGATCGGCGTTCTCAAAACGGCCGATCATAACCGATCGATCAGATGACGTCACATCTGAGAAATACTATCAGAGACGTTTCAATCTCCGCATCGTCTCCGTAACAGAGACGATGTTCACATGTCTGACTATAGACTGATGTTCACATGTCTGACTATAGACTGATGTTCACATGTCTGACCCTATAGACTGATGTTCACATGTCTGACCCTATAGACTGATGTTCACATGTCTGACTATAGACTGATGTTCACATGTCTGACCCTATAGACTGATGTTCACATGTCTGACCCTATAGACTGATGTTCACATGTCTGACCCTATAGACTGATGTTCACATGTCTGACTATAGACTGATGTTCACATGTCTGACTATAGACTGATGTTCACATGTCTGACCCTACAGACTGATGTTCACATGTCTGACCCTACAGACTGATGTTCACATGTCTGACCCTATAGACTGATGTTCACATGTCTGACCCTATAGACTGATGTTCACATGTCTGACCCTATAGACTGATGTTCACATGTCTGACCCTACAGACTGATGTTCACATGTCTGACTATAGACTGATGTTCACATGTCTGACTATAGACTGATGTTCACATGTCTGACTATAGACTGATGTTCACATGTCTGACCCTATAGACTGATGTTCACATGTCTGACTATAGACTGATGTTCACATGTCTGACCCTATAGACTGATGTTCACATGTCTGACCCTATAGACTGATGTTCACATGTCTGACCCTATAGACTGATGTTCACATGTCTGACCCTATAGACTGATGTTCACATGTCTGACTATAGACTGATGTTCACATGTCTGACCCTATAGACTGATGTTCACATGTCTGACCCTACAGACTGATGTTCACATGTCTGACTATAGACTGATGTTCACATGTCTGACCCTATAGACTGATGTTCACATGTCTGACTATAGACTGATGTTCACATGTCTGACTATAGACTGATGTTCACATGTCTGACCCTATAGACTGATGTTCACATGTCTGACTATAGACTGATGTTCACATGTCTGACCCTATAGACTGATGTTCACATGTCTGACTATAGACTGATGTTCACATGTCTGACTATAGACTGATGTTCACATGTCTGACTACAGACTGATGTTCACATGTCTGACTATAGACTGATGTTCACATGTCTGACTATAGACTGATGTTCACATGTCTGACCCTATAGACTGATGTTCACATGTCTGACTATAGACTGATGTTCACATGTCTGACTATAGACTGATGTTCACATGTCTGACCCTATAGACTGATGTTCACATGTCTGACTATAGACTGATGTTCACATGTCTGACCCTATAGACTGATGTTCACATGTCTGACCCTATAGACTGATGTTCACATGTCTGACCCTATAGACTGATGTTCACATGTCTGACCTATAGACTGATGTTCACATGTCTGACCCTATAGACTGATGTTCACATGTCTGACTATAGACTGATGTTCACATGTCTGACCCTATAGACTGATGTTCACATGTCTGACCTATAGACTGATGTTCACATGTCTGACTATAGACTGATGTTCACATGTCTGACTATAGACTGATGTTCACATGTCTGACCCTATAGACTGATGTTCACATGTCTGACTATAGACTGATGTTCACATGTCTGACCCTATAGACTGATGTTCACATGTCTGACCCTATAGACTGATGTTCACATGTCTGACCCTATAGACTGATGTTCACATGTCTGACCCTATAGACTGATGTTCACATGTCTGACCCTATAGACTGATGTTCACGGCACACGCATTCCATCAGGAGCGTGCGAGGGTTTTCATAAAGTTAGAACTTTATGAAATGCTAACTGTTAGCGGAAGGATTTACGTGACACAACATCCAGTTTTGCAAAGTTAGAGGAAAGAGCCACGTAAAACAACATCCGTTTTTCAAAATAAGATGTCGACAAATCATACACTAACATATACAAGTAAACAATGAACTGATTTTGTATCTTTATAGATCGTTTCTGAGATTTAGCTTAAATTATGCTAACATTAAAACATTGTTACTGTACCAAGGAAGAGTTTATAAAAATAAGTCAGACTTTTGTATGTTAAAATAAGTCCTGTATATAGATTTCCCCAAGAGTTCTAGAAAATGAATAACAGATGTGTTCCATAGATATCTGAAAATCAATATTATATCATATCATATCATGTTATATCATATCATATCATGTCATAGCATATCATATCAAGTTATATCATATGATGTTATATCATATCACATCAGTGTTTCCCCTACCATTGGAACAGGGTGGCGCCCCGCCCCCCTGTAATTTCCGCCCGCCACCCTGAAATTTTCGTCATGACGTCATATTTCTGGCGGTGCGCCGTCATGGAGCTCGACAGAGCGCGCTGTAAACGGAGCTATGCTGGACGAGCATGCTCTCACTAGCAGCGCGCCCCCCCCCCTCAACAACAGTGAACGCGTGTCTCGCGCAGCTGTTATGCGCGCAGGTTGAGCTTTCCCGCTAGCACCCCCCCGTCGACAATAATCCCGCCATGTCATGTCATGTCATGTCATATCATATTATATCATATCATGTCATATCATGTCATATATCATGTTATATCATATTATGTTATATCATATCATGTTATATCATATCATAATATATCATGTCATATCATGTCATATTATATCATATCATGTCTTATTATATCATATCATGTTATGTTATATCATGTCATATCATATCATGTTATGTCATATCATGTCATATCATATCATGTCATATCATATCATATGTTATATCATATGTTATATCATATCATGTCATATCATGTTATATCATATCATGTTATATCATATCATGTCATATTATATCATATCATGTCTTATTATATCATATCATGTTATGTTATATCATGTCATATCATATCATATCATGTCATATCATGTTATATCATATCATGTTATGTCATATCATGTCATATCATGTTATATCATATCATATCAACGTGAACTTGTTGATGACGAGGAGCCGTTCGGCGGTACGTCTCGCCTCCGGTGCTCCCGCAGCCCGGTGCGGTGACACCTGAACGCATCTTTGTTCCACATAGCAGAGTAAAGTGAAGAGCCCGGTGCGGTGACACCTGAACGGATCTTTGTTCGACATCGCAGAGTAACGTGAAGAGTTATTTCAGGAGCATTCGGCGGGACCCGCTAGCTAGCTAAGCTAAGCTAGCTAACAGCTCCGGTTGTCCCTCCGGAGGGACTAACGGTTTGAGAACACGGCGCTCCGGTACCGGAGGGGCCCGGTGAGGGGCCTCCTCGGCGTCGACCGTCCGGTGACTATGTGACTGAACAAGAAGACATTATTCATAAAGACGGACGCTAATAAAAGACTTACCGACAACGTCTGTCCACAGCAACACAACTGAAGCCGCGCGAGCCGTTTCCCTTTTGAACCATCCAATGGGAGCCGGCCTGGGCACGAGCTCGCTGCTCATTGGCTCATACAAGTCAACTTCCTTTGACCGGACCACGTGATCAGCACACATTTATAATACGATCATATTAATATATAAAATAAAATATGTGACTTTGTAAGCATGAAGCCGAATGAATGTCACGTGACTCACAGCAGCGAGTGTGATTCACAGAGTTAGCTAACAGCGAGCTGATGACGCGCTAACGGGGAAAGGGTACTTCCGGTATAGACCTTCACAATAAGACAGGTGAGCCGAGTACATGTTTTATTTAAACCGCTATAACAATGCTGAGTGAAGAATAAGTGGGTACACGCCGTATACCTGCGTACACCTGGATACACCACTGGTTTCTGACTTCGTCTGCTCATCAATACGAGGAGGAGGAGGAGGAGGAGGAGGAGGAGACGGAGGAAGAAAAGGCCTCCACTGCAGTTCACATTGTGACCACCAGGTGGCAACACGTACATTCTGATTCCATGTCTCCTGTTTACAAACACAGTAAACATAAACACAGTAAACATAAACACAGTAAACTCAAACACAGTAAACACAAACACAGTAAACTTAAACACAGTAAACACAAACACAGTAAACTTAAACACAGTGAACACAGTAAACATAAATTCAGTAAACATAAACATAGTGAACACAGTAAACACAAACACAATAAACACAAACACAGTGAACACAAACACAGTAAACACAAACACAGTAAACATAAACACAGTGAACACAAACACAGTGAACACAGTAAACATAAACACAAACACAGTAAACACAGTGAACATAAACACAAACACAGTAAACACAGTGAACACAGTAAACACAGTAAACACAAACACAGTAAACACAAACACAGTAAACATAAACACAGTGAACACAAACACAGTAAACACAAACACAGTAAACACAAACACAGTGAACACAAACACAGTAAACACAAACACAGTAAACACAAACACAGTGAACACAAACACAGTAAACACAAAGCCAGTAAACACAAACACAGTAACACAAACAGAGTGAACACAAACACAGTGAACACAGTAAACACAAACACAGTAAACATAAACACAGTAAACACAAACACAGTGAACACAGTAACCACAAATACAGTAAACACAGTACACATAAACACAGTGAACACAGTAAACACAGTAAACACAGTAAACATAAACACAGTGAAGACAGTAAACACAGTAAACATAAACACAGTGAACATAAACACAGTGAACACAGTAAACACAGTAAACATAAACACAGTGAACACAAACACAGTAAACACAAACACTGTAAACACAAACAGTAAACACAGTGAACACAGTAAACACAAACACAGTAAACATAAACACAGTGAACACAGTAAACACAAACACAGTAAACACAAACACAGTAAACATAAACACAATAAACATAAACACAGTGAACACAAACACAGTGAACACAAACACAGTACACACAGTAAACATAAACACAGTAAACACAAACACAGTAAACACAAACACAGTAAACATAAACACAGTGAACACAAACAGTGAACACAGTAAACATAAACACAGTAAACATAAACACAGTGAACACAAACACAGTGAACACAAACACAGTACACACAGTAAACATAAACACAGTAAACACAAACACAGTAAACACAAACACAGTAAACATAAACACAGTGAACACAAACAGTGAACACAGTAAACATAAACACAGTAAACATAAACACAGTAAACATAAACACAGTAAACACAAACACTGTAAACACAAACACAGTGAACACAGTGAACACAAACACAGTGAACACAGTAAACATAAACACAAACACAAACACAGTAAACACAGTGAACACAGTAAACACAGTAAACATAAACACAGTGAACACAGTAAACACAAACACAGTAAACACAAACACAGTAAACATAAACACAGTAAACATAAACACAGTGAACACAGTAAACACAAACACAGTAAACATAAACACAGTAAACACAAACACAGTAAACACAAACACAGTAAACACAAACACAGTGAACACAAACACAGTGAACACAAACAGAGTGAACACAAACACAGTGAACACAGTAACCACAAACACAGTAAACATAAACACAGTGAACATAAACACAGTGAACACAGTAAACACAGTAAACATAAACACAGTGAAGACAGTAAACACAGTAAACATAAACACAGTGAACATAAACACAGTGAACACAGTAAACACAGTGAACACAAACACAGTAAACACAAACACTGTAAACACAAACACAGTAAACACAGTGAACACAGTAAACACAAACACAGTAAACATAAACACAGTGAACACAGTAAACACAGTGAACACAGTAAACACAAACACAGTAAACACAAACACAGTAAACACAAACACAGTGAACACAAACACAGTGAACACAGTAAACACAAACACAGTAAACATAAACACAGTAAACATAAACACAGTAAACACAAACAGAGTGAACACAAACACAGTGAACACAGTAACCACAAACACAGTAAACACAGTACACATAAACACAGTGAACATAAACACAGTGAACACAGTAAACACAGTAAACATAAACAGTGAAGACAGTAAACACAGTAAACATAAACACAGTGAACATAAACACAGTGAACACAGTAAACACAGTGAACACAAACACAGTAAACACAAACACTGTAAACACAAACACAGTAAACACAGTGAACACAGTAAACACAAACACAGTAAACATAAACACAGTGAACACAGTAAACACAGTGAACACAGTAAACACAAACACAGTAAACACAAACACAGTAAACACAAACACTGTAAACACAAACACAGTAAACACAGTGAACACAGTAAACACAAACACAGTAAACATAAACACAGTGAACACAGTAAACACAAACACAGTAAACACAGTAAACATAAACACAGTGAACACAGTGAACACAGTAAACACAAACACAGTAAACACAAACACAGTAAACATAAACACAGTGAAAACAAACACAGTGAACACAGTAAACACAAACACAGTAAAAACAAACACAGTAAACATAAACACAGTAAACACAGTAAACATAAACACAGTAAACATAAACACAGTAAACACAGTGAACACAGTAAACACAAACACAGTAAAAACAAACACAGTAAACATAAACACAGTAAACACAGTAAACATAAACACAGTAAACACAAAGCCAGTAAACTTAAACACAGTAAACACAAACACAGTGAACACAGTAAACATAAACACAGTGAACACAGTAAACACAAACACAGTGAACACAAACACAGTAAACATAAACACAGTAAACAAACACAGTGAACACAAACACAGTAAACATAAACTCAGTAAACATAAACACAGTAAACATAAACACAGTGAACACAGTGAATGCAGCTCGTCCACCAGGGGGCGCTGCTGCTGTTCAACATACTAACTACATGTTAACTGCATGGTCCACCATTTTGTGTGTGAATGCATCACATGCTCAGATGTATGAGGGGCCGTGAGGGACATTATTCAGAATACCCTCTCACACACACATATGAAATGCTCTCACACACACTACTGAAAACCTATACACTCTCACACACACTACTGAAATGCTCTCACACACACTACTAAAAACCTATACGCTCTCACACACACTACTGAAATGCTCTCACACACACTACTGAAAACCTATACGCTCTCACACACACTACTGAAATGCTCTCACACACACTACTGAAAAACTACGCTCTCACACACACTACTGAAATGCTCTCACACAAACAACTGAAATGCTCTCACACAAACAACTGAAATGCTATCACACACACTACTGAAATGCTCTCACACACACTACTGAAGATATCTCACACAAACTAGTGAAAAGCTCTCATTCCCCCTCTGTTTCTTATCTGTCCGTGTCTGTCTGTTTCTCCTCTGTTTGTCTCCGCTTGTCTCTCAGTCTTTTGAAAAATGCATTAACAAATGTTTGTTTATTTGTTTTAATAAAACTATTTTAACACTGAGAAAACTGGTGAAGTAAACAAAAACAATGTTTGAACAAAACCATACATTACTTGCATGCTTTTCATAGAAAAAAGTACAAAAGAGAAGAAAACATATCTATTCCATGGTTCCCATCATTTTCAAGTAGATACACTTGTCGAATACTGTCCATTGTGGTCTTCTGTACAGCTGCATAAGTCATTACCTGGGGTTTGGGGGAAAAACATATATAAAGCACCTCAAACATGAAAGAAATGACCGATTTCTTTAAACATTTAGGACTTTTACTTTGAAAAAAATCCTAATTGATCAATTCAAATTGATTGATTGCTAGTGTAGGGGATTTCAGATATGTATGGAACACATCTGCATCATTAATTTCCTGGAACCCTTGGGGACAACTATATACAGGACTTTTTTAACTTACAAAAGTCTGACTTTTATTTTCATAAACTCTTATATAAATAAAATAAATACATCTTTTAATGCTAGTATGATTTCTTACTAATTAATTTGAGATTTTGAAATTCATACATTCATAAATAAAGCAGTAATCCCTCAGACAGCGTGTGTTTTAGACACTTATTTAATTGTATTTGTTTTAAAGACACCTTCACACAGCTGTGTTTCAGAGAGGCTCCCTCCTTAAAGGGCCAGCCAGGATTTAATATCCTGGAGGATGAATAGTTTCTTCAGTGAAACATCAGATTAGTAAACAAAAGGTGTATTTGAGACCCATTGGTCCTGTCAACTTTAACACTGAACACCAGAACCAGAACCAGAACCAGTGGCCTTGGGAAACTGACTCACATTCAAATGTGTCACTCTGTCTGGGTGCATTTGATACATTTTACAAAAAAATATAAATTCAACTTATAAAGTCTTTTGTATATGACACAACCCCACGTGTTCTACATCAAACATTCCAGAACAATCTCATCTCTATATCATGAGGCTCATTGTCCTCTTTGTGTTCTCTGTCTTCTCTGACTGACAGGCTGCTAATTATAGAGGACCAAAAATGACTTCAGTATAAATAAATAAATAAATGGATAAATATAGGAATAAATAAATAAATGCTTAAATAAATGTATAAATAAATAAATAAATGCTTAAATAAATGTATAAATAAATAAATACATGCTTAAATAAATGTGTAAATAAATAAATAAATAAATATAAGTTATAAATCAACAGAAAATCATTAAATATATATATTTCTACATTTCTGTATTTCTTCATTTATTTATTTCTATTTATGTGTCCACACGTATTTCTTCATTTATTTATGTGTGACATTTACGTGTCCGTATATTCAAATGAGCTGGGCCTCTGTCTAAAGCCTGATTGGTCACAGGAGTGTGATGCACCTGGTGTGTTATGCTCTACTACTCCTGCCTCGCTCAGCTCACCGTTAACAGAGGTTAGCCTAGCCCTAGACAGCTTTTGACTTCAGCCGTTTATCAATTCCAAGAACACTGAGAACAGACTTGTGTTCTTTTGGAGTCCGGTCTTGGAGTCTGGTCTTGGGGGTCTGGTCTTGGGGTCTGGTCTTGGAGTCCGGTCTTGCAGTCTGGTCTTGGAGTCTGGTCTTGGGGTCTGGTCTTGGTGGTCTGGTCTTGGGGTCCAGACTCTCGAGGATGCAGGATGGTCTTTCTGGTCTTGTGACGTCACCACATCAACTGTTCTTGTTTGTGAATTTACTCCAATTATTCACTGTAACATACTTTACAGTGGAGTAGAATGTGTTGCGGTGTTCACTGTCGTTTGGCGTAGGCTACGAATAAACGGTAATACATATACAACGTCTCGTAGCTTTCCTGACCCAGGGTTGCTACAATATGAAGTTATGAATCTTAACCCTCAGTCAAATTAACGTAACGTTATCTTTCAATAAATACTAAACTATTTGTGCTCTTTAGATCCTCCCAAACCTATGTATATCTCATGTTTAGCCGCTACGGAGACATCAGAGTCAGCGGAGCATTTCAAAAAGTCCTGCCGAGATCCGGCTGCTCTCGGCGGCCACGCAGCACGCTGAGCGCCCGGCGCCCGGAGCTCAGTGGTCCCTCCAGCAAGACCTCAAATCTCCGTCGCATATCCTTATTAGGCTGAATCTCGATAAACCGACCACAGATTTGATGCTTAAACTACTAACTTCTTGGCTGAAAACATCCTTGAATTACATTCCGTGACTCAACAGTAGTATTTAGAATGTACAGACAAGAACGCATAATAAACGCTGTTCGTCTACAGATCCAAGTGCTAGGGATCGATTGCTTCTGTCTTGCTCCCCGACTTGACCAATCAGGCTTTAGGCAGAGGCCCAGCTCATTTGAATATACGGACACGTAAATGTCACACATAAATAAATGAAGAAATACGTGTGGACACATAAATAGAGAAATAAATAAATGAAGAAATACAGAAATGTAGAAATATATATATTTAATGATTTTCTGTTGATTTATAACTTATATTTATTTATTTACACATTTATTTAAGCATTTATTTATTTATTTATACATTTATTTAAGCATTTAATTATTTATACATTTATTTAAGCATTTATTTATTTATTCCTATATTTATTTATTTATTTATACTTAAGTCATTTTTGGTCCTCCATAGCTAATGAGCCTCACCTGTGAGGTGGGCGGGTCCTCTGTGATTTACTGAGTGTTCATTGGTTGTTTTTTTGCCAAAGATGTGCACAGACAGACGGATTGGCTAATCACAGTGAAGGTTTCGTCACCGTCACGTCGCCTGTGTGTCTGTGGAGCGAGCAGCAGCCGGAGGAGGAAACCTCCTGATTCATCCACGAGTTTAAACTGATTTCTGCTCCGTATTTTCGCGGAAAACTCATAGTTTTAAAAACGTAAACAGTGTCAGACCGCTCTGCCGCGGCTTGACACTCAGAGTGAAAAAACATCAACGAACACCGGAAGTAAACAAAGTTGCGTTAAAATATTTTAGTGCGTTAACACGGCCACATTAATGGCATAGTAGATTAACGCATTAACGCTGACAGCCCTAATGAATACATGTTTTAATGTTAGTATAATTTAAGCTAAATCTCAGAAACGATCTTTCTATACATCTATAAAGATACATCAGTTATTGCTTACTTTTTTATTTGTCGACATCTTATTTTGAAAAACGGATGCTGTTTCACGCAGTTCTTTCCGCTAACTTTATCAAAACCCTCGCGCGCTCCCGATCAAACGCGTTTACCGTCAACATCAGTCTATAGGTGCACAGAAATGTAAGTGTCGGCTGAGTTGACAACGAAGATCCGAGTGTCGGCTGAGTTGAGCGCAGTACCTTCCGTTGCAAGTGAAATGACTTCCGTTTCAAGTGAAATGACTTCCGTTTCAAGTGAAATGACTTCCGTTTCAAGTGAAATGCCTTCCGTTTCAAGTGAAATGATTTCCGTTTCAAGTGAAATGACTTCCGTTTCAAGTGAAATTTCATGTGTGTGTGTAAGAGCATTTCAGTTGTGTTTGTAAGAGCATTTCAGTTGTGTGTGTGAGAGCATTTCAGTTGTGTGTGTGAGAGCATTTCAGTTGTGTGTGTGAGAGCGTATTTTTCAGTAGTGTGTGTGAGAGCATTTCAGTAGTGTGTGTGAGAGCGTATAGGTTTTCAGTAGTGTGTGTGAGAGCATTTCAGTAGTGTGTGTGAGAGCGTATAGGTTTTCAGTAGTGTGTGTGAGAGCATTTCAGTAGTGTGTGTGAGAGTGTATAGGTTTTCAGTAGTGTGTGTGAGAGCATTTCATATGTGTGTGTGAGAGGGTATTCTGAATAATGTCCCTCACGGCCCCTCATACAGATGAACGTGTCTCTCGTGTTGTGCACCGATATCCCCCATGATGCATTTCACTACAGTGTGTAGGACCTGGTGCCCTCTAGTGGTGAGGTGGGGTACCTCTCCGTGATGCCTTCAGGTACCGACAACAATCAAGCTGCTTTTGTTTTGAGCCTGCTGGGCTGCTGTAGAACATGACGTCATGGAGGGAAGTAACACACACATACAGACCCCCCCCCCACACACACACACACAGACCCCCCAACACACACGCATATACACACATACACACACACACAAACACACACACATACACACACACATATACACACACATACACATATACACACATACATACATATACACACACACACACAAACACACACACACATACACACACACACAAACACCCACACACACAAACACACACACATATACACACAAACACACACACACAAACACACAAACACACACACATACACACACACACACACAAACACACGCACACAAACACACACACATACACACACACACACAGAGCAGGCGGAGTCGTCCTAGTCTGTGATTCTTTATTGTTTTTCTTGGAGAACATTTAAATGCTTCATACAGTAACTGACTTCACTTCTAACACAGACACAGGAACACACACTCACACACACACTCACACAGTCACAGGTGTGTGAGCACACAGCCCCCCCCCCCCCCCCAGTAGAGACAACAGGAGTAACAAAAGGACACGCTGTGGAAGTGAAGGATCTGAACACCAAGGCTACACGCCGTGGCTGTGGACTCTTTGTCACAAACATTTTTTGTTGCCATTTTAAACTTCAACACAACAACAATAACAACCATAACAACAATAACAACAATAACACTGTTTCTTCTTAATACAAATACGTCCAGAGACTTCTACGACAAAATATCGCCTCACACGGACGCTCTGTGGGATGACGATGACGATGACGCTCTTCATATCTTGCAGCCTGGTACCTGGATGACGTCACAGTCTGTAGCCCCGCCCCCCAGCATATAAACATTCCCTTGACATGTCACATGACACATGACACATGGCACATGACACATGATAAGACCACACGGTGTACCTACAGGGAGGGGGGCTTTTGGTTTTACTTGATCAGCTCCCTCAACTGGACATTCCTATCTCAGGAGTCCACATGTAGCTCACATGTAGTCCACATGTAGCTCACATGTAGTCCACATGCAGCTCACATGTAGTCCACATGTAGCTCACATGTAGTCCACATGTAGCTCACATGTAGTCCACATGCAGCTCACATGTAGTCCACATGTAGCTCACATGTAGTCCACATGTAGTCCACATGTAGCTCACATGTAGTCCACATGTAGCTCACATGTAGTCCACATGCAGCTCACATGTAGCTCACATGTAGTCCACATGTAGCTCACATGTAGTCCACATGTAGCTCACATGTAGTCCACATGTAGCTCACATGTCGTCCACATGTAGCTCACATGTAGTCCACATGTAGCTCACATGTAGTTCACATGTAGCTCACATGTAGTCCACACGTAGCTCACATGTAGTTCACATGTAGTCCACATGTAGTTCACATGCAGCTCACATGTAGCTCACATGTAGTCCACATGTCGTCCACATGTAGTTCACATGCAGCTCACATGTAGCTCACATGTAGCTCACATGATGTCACATGTAGTTCACATGTAGCTCACATGTAGCTCACATGTAGTTCACATGTAGTTCACATGTAGCTCACATGTAGCTCACATGTAGCTCACATGTAGCTCACATGTAGTTCACATGTAGCTCACATGTAGCTCACATGTAGCTCACATGCAGCTCACATGTAGCTCACATGTAGCTCACATGTAGCTCACATGTAGCTCACATGTAGCTCACATGCAGCTCACATGCTAACACTCAGCTGGGTGTGCCTGGCTTCCTGAGCTGGCGACATGTTTCAGGGAACTGGGCTTGTTTTTAAAGTCCTTTGCTATTTGGAATCAAAGTCCTCAGTATGAAGGGAACAGAGGGCGGAGCTCCAACCAAACAGAGGGCGAGTGGGCGGAGCTCCAGCCGAAGGCTGCATTTCTTTGTCAAAGGCCCCTCTGTGTTCTCCGTGTTCCTCCTCAGGGGTCATGAGGGGTCATGAGGGGTCACGTGCAGGAAGGTGGGGGAATGTTCCCAGTCGAGCGTCTGGTCGTGTCCTGGTGCATCTCAAGAGAGGAAGAGTAAACTCTGTGAACCATCACATGATGTTTCCTGAGGAAAGGTTGCACCAGCCACCAGGAAGGGGGGCAGGGGGCGGGGGCGGGGGGTATAAAGTCTTTAACAGCTTCCACATTCTTTTGACTGATGGACACATATCTATGCACATATAAAACAAAGGGGAGAAATCAGTGTCCCAGGAGGCCTCGTGCCCCTTGAGTCTCACCTGAGAACCAAACTGCGCCCTGCCGACCTCTTTTGGTTGTCGGGGGAGGCCCCCTCCCCCGACACGCCTCTCGGCTCTGAAGGCTCGACCCGACCCGACGGACGTTGTGACGATGCTGGAGCTGAATACTTGAATCTATCGCTTTGCTGCTGGCATGTTCAACGCTATTCAGAAAGTGCACAACGGAGTTCTACATTGGCTAAGAGCACATTTACAACCTTTGACCTCAGGGTCACACTGGTACAGCAGTCAGGACAACACAACAACCGCACAACATGTGCAGAACATCTTCAGAGGCATCCATCTTCTTTTTGACAATACATGAAGTCACATGACATTAGAACCACGAGCCAGGCCCCGCCCCAAGCGGAGCGGCTGGGCATGTGGCCACCACAACAGGAGAGGAAAGACACAGTGGAGCAGGTCTCACGACGCCTCCTCCAACAGGGAGCGGTGTTACGCTCACCCCAAGAAGGAGAAGAGCTCGTCAACACGTACACTGGAAAAATATATGTTCATATTCATATATATATAGCATCTTTAAATCTATCTATACAGAATGTATATCAGTGTACTCTTGGCCATGAGGCAGAAAGAAAGGCATCGGAAACGCTGTGGTCCCCCAGCACCGCCGATGTTACATTGTTAGTGTCACACTGTTACGTTGTTACATTGTTAGTGTCACACTGTTCTGTTACGTTGTTAGTGTCACACTGTTACGATGTTACATTGTTACACGTTACACTGTCACACTGTTACGATGTTACATTGTTAGTGTCACACTGTTCTGTTACGTTGTTAGTGTCACACTGTTACGATGTTACATTGTTACACGTTACACTGTCACACTGTTACGATGTTACATTGTTAGTGTCACACTGTTACGTTGTTACATTGTTAGTGTCACACTGTTCTGTTACGTTGTTAGTGTCACACTGTTACGATGTTACATTGTTACACGTTACACTGTCACACTGTTACGATGTTACATTGTTACATTGTTACACTGTCACACTGTTACGTTGTTACACTGTTAGTGTCACACTGTTACGTTGTCACACTGTTACAATGTTACATTGTTAGTGTCACACTGTTCTGTTACATTGTTACACTGTTACGTTGTTACATTGTTAGTGTCACACTGTTACGTTGTTACATTGTTAGTGTCACACTGTTCTGTTACGTTATTAGTGTCACACTGTTACGATGTTACATTGTTACACGTTACACTGTCACACTGTTACGTTGTTACATTGTTAGTGTCACACTGTTACGTTGTTACATTGTTAGTGTCACACTGTTACGATGTTACACTGTTACGTTGTTACACTGTTAGTGTCACACTGTTACAATGTTACATTGTTAGTGTCACACTGTTCTGTTACATTGTCACACTGTTACGTTGTTACATTGTTAGTGTCACACTGTTCTGTTACGTTATTAGTGTCACACTGTTACGATGTTACATTGTTACACGTTACACTGTCACACTGTTACGTTGTTACATTGTTAGTGTCACACTGTTACGTTGTTACGTTGTTACACGTTACACTGTTACGTTGTTACATTGTTACATTGTTTCTTTGTTACATTGTTTCTTTGTCACATTGTTTATGTTACATTGTTTCTTTGTTACATTGTTTCTTTGTTACATTGTTTCTTTGTTACATTGTTTCTTTGTTACATTGCAGAAATGCGAAGTATCTGGAAAGAAAGTG
>CM070097.1:24164026-24174026 GCA_036178185.1 Liparis tanakae
TGACCTCATGACCTCATGACCAGAGGTCAGGGGTTACAGTGACCTCATGACCTCATGACCAGAGGTCAGGGGTTACAGTGACCTCATGACCTCATGACCAGAGGTCAGGGGTTACAGTGGCCTCATGGCCAGAGGTCATAGGTCAGGGGTGAGAGAGGAACACACCTGGGTCTGCAGGGTCACCATGTCGGCCTCCATGTCGTGGTTGGAGTCGTTGAGGTCGTTGATCTCTTTGTTGAGCTGCTGGACGTCTTCATCGTTATCCAGCACTGAGGAGACCAGAGTGAGACAGAGACACAGAGACACAGACACAGAGACAGAGACACAGAGACAGAGACACAGAGACACAGAGACACGGACACAGAGACAGAGACACAGAGACAGAGACACAGAGACACAGAGACACAGAGACAGAGACACACTGAGACAGAGACACAGAGACACAGAGACACGGACACAGAGACAGAGAGACACAGAGACACAGAGACACAGAGACAGAGAGACACTGAGACAGAGACACAGAGACAGAGACACAGAGACACGGACACAGAGACAGAGAGACTCAGAGACACAGAGACACAGAGACACAGACACAGAGACAGAGACACAGAGACACAGACACAGAGACACAGAGACACAGAGACAGAGAGACACTGAGACAGAGACACAGAGACAGAGACACAGAGAGACAGAGACAGAGACACAGAGACACAGAGACACTCCCCCCCTGTACCTCCGCTGGCCCTGAACTTGCTGCTCAGCTGCTCCTCTGAGGGGAAGCGGCTCTTCTTCTTGGTGATCTGGGCTCTGGGGCATCCTGAGAGGCTGCGGAGCACAAGAGAGGCTGAGTCCCCACGGCAACGGCCTGAGTCCCCACGGCAACGGCCTGAGGGACCGGAGCCCCGAGGGACCACGGGGACCACAGGGACCACGTGGTCCATGACATGTGTCCCTTGTGGTAAGATGGGAAGCGATAAGTTAAGAGATAGAAGTTCAAACCAGGAATGTGTCCAGGAAACAGGAAGAGACACAAAGACATGCTACGTAAGCGGCTAGTGGCCTGGTTGGGGCTACGTTAGCGGCTAGTGGCCTGGTTGGGGCTACGTTAGCGGCTAGTGGCCTGGTTGGGGCTACGTTAGCGGCTAGTGGCCTGGTTGGGGCTACGTTAGCGGCTAGTGGCCTGGTTGGGGCTACGCTAGCGGCTAGTGGCCTGGTTGGGGCTACGCTAGCGGCTAGTGGCCTGGTTGGGGCTACGTTAGCGGCTAGTGGCCTGGTTGGGGCTACGCTAGCGGCTAGTGGCCTGGTTGGGGCTACGTTAGCGGCTAGTGGCCTGGTTGGGGCTACGTTAGCGGCTAGTGGCCTGGTTGGGACTACGCTAGCGGCTAGTGGCCTGGTTGGGACTACGCTAGCGGCTAGTGGCCTGGTTGCGGCGCGGTACCTGCGGTGCGTCAGGAAGCTGCCGTTGGCGTGGCCCGAGCCGTCGCAGCCCGGCGTGGGGCAGGTGGGGCCCTCGGTCTTGAAGGCCTTCCAGGAGAAGGGGGTCCCGTTCAGGAGGCCCTCCTTCTGGCGGCGGGCGGCCAGCGGGCAGCCGTAGGCGCTGCGGTGCGTGGCGTACTTCCCACTGATGTGACCCAGGCTGTCGCAGCCGGGCACCGGACACCTGGGGGGGGGCAAAGGTCAGATGAGAAGGATCCAGACAACAGGCCGTAGAGCAAGTTGAGAACATGACGGTCAAGCTTCACGGTTTATATTTTCTCTCCTGGGCCAAATTCTGTTTCCTTTACAGTTTAACATTGAGACTCTCGTGAGGCGGAGCTCTGGAGGCCGGCTGCTAGCGGGCTAATGGCGGGCTAACGGCGCCGCCGTGTTCCTGACCGCCGGTGAGGGAGGCCGGGTCACTCGCCCTGCATCAACCACACTGTCCTCTCTCTCTCTGACTTTTCCTTTTTATTGCATTTTACTTTTACCGTCAGTCTCGCTAAAAGACGTTATGTACGAACTTTAAAAGCTCGGAGTCCTCCTGGTTGTCCTTGGTAGGAGTTTTAATTCCACTTTTCTTGGCACGCGGGCACCCAGAGATACTGAAAGCAGAAAGTATGGAGTTGATAACATCGGGTTGGAAGAGTCTGGGGAAGTGATTGCTGGTTAAAGGAGAGCACATGATGAGGAAGACGAGTTCACAGAGTTCAACCGACGAGGAGGAACAGCCCAACATGTCCGAAGGTAGGATCATGGAAATGTGCTGTATGTGATCCCTGTCTAGTTCTAGCATGAGCTACCACTAGCCTCTCTGGCTGCCTGTGTGTGTGTGTGTGTGTGTGTTTGTGTGTGTGTGGTTACCTCCTGTGGGAGGTGTAGTTCCCCGTGATGTGACCCGAGCCGTCACACCCTGGCGTCGGGCATCTGGAGAGGCAGAGCGGGTCGACTTTAGGTCAAGAAGCAGAACACAAGCGAGTGGAGAGGATTCAGAGCAACGCGACATGATGCAGGCGATGAGGATGAGCTATGCCTCTTCATCTTCGTCTTCCCAAACGCTCTCGTGAGCGCCTCTCGCCCGGCGGCCGAGAGGCGCTCACGACGGCAACAAGCAGAGCAGAGAGCACGGCGCCCGAAGGAAGAGCAGCGAGGGCGAGCACACATACTTGAGTTCAGGGGTGTGGGCCGCCATGAGGGAGCGAAGGCTCTTATCAGCGAGAGGACACCCAGACAGACTGAGGGAGAGGAAGAGGAGAGGAGGAGGAGGAGGAGGAGGAGGGAACCAGGATGAAAGGAGAGGGGAAAGAAGTGAGCGAAGGGAAATCAAGAATGCGAAGCATACCAAGGTCATTTAGGAGGAGGAGGACGGCGAGGAGGAAACCGTGAGCGCGTCTGGGCTACAGCGCCGCTCGCCACGCGCAACAACGTCTCTGAACTAGCCGTGTGCTCTCTGTGCTCTGTGTGTTCTGTGTGCTCTGTGTGCTCTGTGTGTTCTGTGTGCTCTCAGTGCTCTGTGCTCTGTGTGCTCTATGTGCTCTGTGTGCTCTCTGTGCTCTGTATGCTCTGTGTGCTCTGTGTGCTCTGAGTGCTCTGTGCTCTGTGCTCTGTGTGCTCTGAGTGCTCTATGTGCTCTGTGTGTTCTATGTGCTCTGTGTGTTCTATGTGCTCTGTGTGCTCTATGTGCTCTGTGTGTTCTATGTGCTCTGTATGCTCTGTGTGCTCTGTGTGCTCTGAGTGCTCTGTGTGCTCTGTGCTCTGTGTGCTCTGAGTGCTCTATGTGCTCTCTGTGCTCTGTGCTCTGTGTGCTCAGTGTGCTCTATGTGCTCTGTGTGTTCTATGTGCTCTGTATGCTCTGTGTGCTCTGTGTGCTCTGAGTGCTCTGTGTGTTCTATGCTCTGTGTGCTCTGTGGGTTCTATGTGCTCTGTGTGCTCAGTGTGCTCTATGTGCTCTGTGTGCTCTATGTGCTCTATGTGCTCTGTGTGCTCTGTGTGCTCTGTGTGCTCAGAGCCCACGTAGCACACGGCTCTGAGCGGCGAGCAGGAGCGCCTGCTCCCCGTCGCCGTGGTTACCTGCGGTGGGACGCGTAGTTCCCGGTGATGTGGCCGCTGCCGTCACAGCCAGGGGTGGGGCACCTGGGCGAGAGACAGAGAGAGAGCGTCAGGGAGAACGTACCGCCTGGTCTCTGAGGCCACGCCTCCATCACGACACCAGGACTAGTGGAGACGTCCATGGACCCAGGGGGCGCTATTTCACAACTGGTGATCCAGATCAGAACGATCCGGATCACCAGATTCACCGGATCCATCCCGCTATTCAAAGAGGTTGAGGGGTCGGATCAGAGGGATCCTGATACCGGCAGATTGGGATCTCCAAATCCGGCCCCGCCCCCCGGATCACGGACAGGTAACCGGAAGTGGAGCGAACATTTACGTAAAGTAGCAGCCGGCTCAGCGCGGTTCCTCGCGGTATGACGCTGCCGTGGGATGCGTCCTCAGTCAGTCACGCGTGGAGCTAACGCGTCGCGTGGAGCTAACGCGTCGCCACATGGCACGACCTTTGACCTCTGCTATGAGCACTAAAATGGTGCTGAATGAAGGTTCATAAATACGTCTGACTGACTTACAACCAATACGCTGTATTTATTGTTTACTTCAGTTTTTCACTGTTTTCTGAAAAAGAAAGGAACGGGCAAAGAAGAAGATCAATCTGTCTCTATCTGTATCAACGTGAGCTGAGGAGCAGCTCCACTCCACCTTTTCATGTAATCTCCCTCAGATCCTCCTGGAGGGGATCAGGGTAATCCGGATCTTTAGGATCAAACTGATCCGGATTTCCCATTAAAGTTTTGAAATACTCAACAGCATGTTTAATCTGGATCAAAGGCAGCACTGGATTACGAAATCACAATCTGAATCTTCAGGATCAGATTTGCTTTGAAGTACCCGTTTGGGATCTGATCAGGATCTAATCCAATCCACCAGGGTTAATCCAGGAGGAGTAGTCCTGGATTAATCCAGGAGGATCGTTTTGAAGTGGCGGCCCCTGATGATCTTTCTGTTAGTATTTGATCTCTTTTGATGGTTGGGGTTAAACATGTCACTGGGGAGGAGCAAGTGGTTTGATGTATGCTGAAGGAAGTCAGAGAGAGAGCAACATGAAGTCAGAGAGAGAGAGCAACAGGAAGTCAGAGAGAGAGAGCAACATGAAGTCAGAGAGAGAGAGCAACAGGAAGTCAGAGCAGAGAGAGAGGGCAACAGGAAGTCAGAGAGAGAGAGCAACAGGAAGTCAGAGCAGAGAGAGAGAGCAACAGGAAGTCAGAGAGAGAGAGCAACAGGAAGTCAGAGCAGAGAGAGAGAGCAACAGGAAGTCAGAGAGAGAGCAACAGGAAGTCAGAGCAGAGAGAGAGAGAGCAACAGGAAGTCAGAGAGAGAGCAACAGGAAGTCAGAGCAGAGAGAGAGAGAGCAACAGGAAGTCAGAGAGAGAGAGAGCAACAGGAAGTCAGAGCAGAGAGAGAGAGCAACAGGAAGTCAGAGAGAGAGCAACAGGAAGTCAGAGCAGAGACAGAGAGCAACAGGAAGTCAGAGAGAGAGCAACAGGAAGTTAGAGAGAGAGCAAAAGGAAGTCAGAGAGAGAGAGCAACATGAAGTAGAGAGCAACAGGAAGTCAGAGCAGAGAGAGAGAGCAACAGGAAGTCAGAGAGAGAGAGAGAGCAACAGGAAGTCAGAGAGAGAGAGCAACAGGAAGTCAGAGAGAGAGCAACAGGAAGTCAGAGCAGAGAGAGAGCAACAGGAAGTCAGAGAAAGAGAGCAACAGGAAGTCAGAGCAGAGAGAGAGAGTAACAGGAAGTCAAAGAGAGAGAACAACAGGAAGTCAGAGAGAGAAACAGGAAGTCAGAGAGAGAGAGCAACAGGAAGTCAGAGAGAGAGCAACAGGAAGTCAGAGAGAGAGAGAGCAACCGGAAGTCAGAGAGAGAGAACAGGAAGTCAGATAGAGAGAGAGCAACAGGAAGTCAGAGAGAGAGAGCAACAGGAAGTCAGAGCAGAGAGAGAGCAAAAGGAAGTCAGAGAGAGAGAGAGCAACAGGAAGTCAGAGAGAGAGCAACAGGAAGTCAGAGAGAGAGAGAGCAACAGGAAGTCAGAGAGAGAGAGAGCAACAGGAAGTCAGAGAGAGAGAGAGAGCAACAGGAAGTCAGAGAGAGCAATAGGAAGTCAGAGAGAGAGCAACAGGAAGTCAGAGCAGAGAGAGAGAGAGCAACAGGGAGTCAGAGAGAGAAGAGAGCAACAGGAAGTCAGAGAGAGAGAGAGCAACAGGAAGTCAGAGAGAGAGCAACAGGAAGTCAGAGAGAGAGCAACAGGAAGTCAGAGCAGAGAGAGAGAGCAACAGGAAGTCAGAGCAGAGAGAGAGCAACAGGAAGTCAGAGAGAGAGAGCAACAGGAAGTCAGAGAGAGAGCAACAGGAAGTCAGAGAGAGAGAGCAACAGGAAGTCAGAGAGAGAGCAACAGGAAGTCAGAGAGAGAGCAACAGGAAGTCAGAGAGAGAGAGAGCAACAGGAAGTCAGAGAGAGAGAGCAACAGGAAGTCAGAGCAGAGAGAGAGCAACAGGAAGTCAGAGAGAGAGCAACAGGAAGTCAGAGAGAGAGAGAGCAACAGGAAGTCAGAGAGAGAGAGCAACAGGAAGTCAGAGAGAGAGAGCAACAGGAAGTCAGAGAGAGAGAGAGCAACAGGAAGTCAGAGAGAGAGAGAGCAACAGGAAGTCAGAGAGAGAGCAACAGGAAGTCAGAGCAGAGAGAGAGAGCAACAGGAAGTCAGAGAGAGAGAGAGAGAGAGAGCAACAGGAAGTCAGAGAGAGAGAGCAACAGGAAGTCAGAGCAGAGAGAGAGAGCAACAGGAAGTCAGAGAGAGAGAGAGCAACAGGAAGTCAGAGAGAGAGAGAGAGCAGGAAGTCAGAGAGAGCAACAGGAAGTCAGAGAGAGAGCAACAGGAAGAGAGAGCAGAGAGAGAGAGAGCAACAGGAAGTCAGAGAGAGAGAGAGAGAGAGCAACAGGAAGTCAGAGAGAGAGCAACAGGAAGTCAGAGAGAGAGCAATAGGAAGTCAGAGAGAGAGCAACAGGAAGTCAGAGAGAGCAACAGGAAGTCAGAGAGAGAGCAATAGGAAGTCAGAGAGAGAGCAACAGGAAGTCAGAGAGAGAGCAACAGGAAGTCAGAGAGAGAGCAACAGGAAGTCAGAGAGAGAGAGAGAGCAACCGGAAGTCAGAGAGAGAGCAACAGGAAGTCAGAGAGAGAACAGGAAGTCAGAGAGAGAGAGAGCAACAGGAAGTCAGAGAGAGAGAGCAACAGGAAGTCAGAGAGAGAGCAACAGGAAGTCAGAGAGAGAGCAATAGGAAGTCAGAGAGAGAGCAACAGGAAGTCAGAGAGAGAGCAACAGGAAGTCAGAGAGAGAGCAACAGGAAGTCAGAGAGAGAGAGCAACAGGAAGTCAGAGAGAGAGAGCAACAGGAAGTCAGAGAGAGAGAGCAACAGGAAGTCAGAGAGAGAGCAACAGGAAGTCAGAGAGAGAGCAACAGGAAGTCAGAGAGAGAGAGCAACAGGAAGTCAGAGAGAGAGAGAGCAACAGGAAGTCAGAGAGAGAGCAACAGGAAGTCAGAGCAGAGAGAGAGCAACAGGAAGTCAGAGAGAGAAACAGGAAACCAGAGAGAGAGAGAGAGAGAGAGAGCAACAGGAAGTCAGAGAGAGAGCAACAGGAAGTCAGAGAGAGAGAGCAACAGGAAGTCAGAGAGAGAGCAACAGGAAGTCAGAGAGAGAGAGCAACAGGAAGTCAGAGAGAGAGAGAGCAACAGGAAGTCAGAGAGAGAGAGCAACAGGAAGTCAGAGAGAGAGAGAGCAACAGGAAGTCAGAGAGAGAGAGCAACAGGAAGTCAGAGAGAGAGCAACAGGAAGTCAGAGAGAGAGAGCAACAGGAAGTCAGAGAGAGAGAGCAACAGGAAGTCAGAGAGAGAGAGAGAGCAACAGGAAGTCAGAGAGAGAGAGAGAGAGCAACAGGAAGTCAGAGAGAGAGAGAGCAACAGGAAGTCAGAGAGAGAGAGAGCAACAGGAAGTCAGAGAGAGAGAGCAACAGGAAGTCAGAGAGAGAGAGAGCAACAGGAAGTCAGAGAGAGAGAGCAACAGGAAGTCAGAGAGAGAGAGAGCAACAGGAAGTCAGAGAGAGAGAGCAACAGGAAGTCAGAGAGAGAGCAACAGGAAGTCAGAGAGAGAGAGAGCAACAGGAAGTCAGAGAGAGCAACAGGAAGTCAGAGAGAGAGAGCAACAGGAAGTCAGAGAGAGAGCAACAGGAAGTCAGAGAGAGAGAGAGCAACAGGAAGTCAGAGAGAGAGCAACAGGAAGTCAGAGAGAGAGAGAGCAACAGGAAGTCAGAGAGAGAGAGCAACAGGAAGTCAGAGAGAGAGAGCAACAGGAAGTCAGAGAGAGAGCAATAGGAAGTCAGAGAGAGAGCAACAGGAAGTCAGAGAGAGAGAGCAACAGGAAGTCAGAGAGAGAGCAACAGGAAGTCAGAGAGAGAGAGAGCAACAGGAAGTCAGAGAGAGAGAGAGAGCAACAGGAAGTCAGAGAGAGAGAGAGAGCAACAGGAAGTCAGAGAGAGAGCAACAGGAAGTCAGAGAGAGAGAGAGAGCAACAGGAAGTCAGAGAGAGAGAGCAACAGGAAGTCAGAGAGAGCAACAGGAAGTCAGAGAGAGAGCAACAGGAAGTCAGAGCAGAGAGAGAGAGAGCAACAGGGAGTCAGAGAGAGAAACAGGAAGTCAGAGAGAGAGAACAGGAAGTCAGAGAGAGAGAGCAACAGGAAGTCAGAGAGAGAGAGCAACAGGAAGTCAGAGAGAGAGAGCAACAGGAAGTCAGAGAGAGAGAGAGAGAGCAACAGGAAGTCAGAGAGAGAGCAACAGGAAGTCAGAGAGAGAGAGAGCAACAGGAAGTCAGAGAGAGAGCAACAGGAAGTCAGAGAGAGAGAGCAACAGGAAGTCAGAGAGAGAGCAACAGGAAGTCAGAGAGAGAGCAACAGGAAGTCAGAGAGAGAGAGAGAGCAACAGGAAGTCAGAGAGAGAGCAACAGGAAGTCAGAGAGAGCAACAGGAGAGTCAGAAGCAGAGAGAGAGCAGCAGGAAGTCAGAGAGAGAGAGAGCAACAGGAAGTCAGAGAGAGAGAGAGCAACAGGAAGTCAGAGAGAGAGAGAGAGCAACAGGAAGTCAGAAAGAGAGAGCAACAGGAAGTCAGAGAGAGAGAGAGCAACAGGAAGTCAGAGAGAGAGAGCAACAGGAAGTCAGAGAGGAGACAGGAAGTCAGAGACAGGAAGTCAGAGAGGAGACAGGAAGTCAGAGAGAGAGAGCAACAGGAAGTCAGAGAGAGAGAGAGCAACAGGAAGTCAGAGAGAGAGAGCAACAGGAAGTCAGAGAGAGAGAGAGCAACAGGAAGTCAGAGAGAGAGCAACAGGAAGTCAGAGAGAGAGCAAGAGAGAGAGAGCAACAGGAAGTCAGAGAGAGAGCAACAGGAAGTCAGAGAGAGAGAGCAACAGGAAGTCAGAGAGAGAGAGAGAGCAACAGGAAGTCAGAGAGAGAGCAACAGGAAGTCAGAGCAGAGAGAGAGCAACAGGAAGTCAGAGAGAGAGAGCAACAGGAAGTCAGAGAGAGAGAGCAACAGGAAGTCAGAGAGAGAGAGCAACAGGAAGTCAGAGCAGAGAGAGAGAGCAACAGGAAGTCAGAGAGAGAGACAACAGGAAGTCAGAGAGAGAGAGAGCAACAGGAAGTCAGAGAGAGAGAACAACAGGAAAGTCAGAGAGAGAGAGCAACAGGAAGACAGAGAGAGAGAGAGAGAGAGCAACAGGAAGTCAGAGAGAGAGCAACAGGAAGTCAGAGCAGAGAGAGAGAGCAACAGGAAGTCAGAGAGAGAGAGCAACAGGAAGTCAGAGAGAGAGCAACAGGAAGTCAGAGAGAGAGAGAGCAACAGGAAGTCAGAGAGAGAGCAACAGGAAGTCAGAGAGAGAGCAACAGGAAGTCAGAGAGAGAGAGAGCAACAGGAGAGAGAGAGCAACAGGAAGTCAGAGAGAGAGAGCAACAGGAAGTCAGAGAGAGAGAGCAACAGGAAGTCAGAGAGAGAGAGAGCAACAGGAAGTCAGAGAGAGAGAGAGCAACAGGAAGTCAGAGAGAGAGAGCAACAGGAAGTCAGAGAGAGAGAGAGCAACAGGAAGTCAGAGAGAGAGCAACAGGAAGTCAGAGAGAGAGAGAGCAACAGGAAGTCAGAGAGAGAGCAACAGGAAGTCAGAGAGAGAGCAACAGGAAGTCAGAGAGAGAGAGAGCAACAGGAAGTCAGAGAGAGAGAGCAACAGGAAGTCAGAGAGAGAGCAACAGGAAGTCAGAGAGAGAGCAACAGGAAGTCAGAGAGAGAGCAACAGGAAGTCAGAGAGAGAGAGAGCAACAGGAAGTCAGAGAGAGAGCAACAGGAAGTCAGAGAGAGAGCAACAGGAAGTCAGAGAGAGAGCA
>CM070097.1:24184026-24186526 GCA_036178185.1 Liparis tanakae
CCGGCGGGATGCGGTCCTTGTGGGGGCAGCCCGACAGGCTGCGGTGGTGCGGGTACAGGCCGGTCACATGACCCACGCCGTCACAGCCCGGCGTCGGGCAGCGGACCTCCCTCTTCTCAGGACGACTGCTCTCTGCAGGGGAGGAGAGAGGGATGAGGAGGAGGAGAGAGAGGGGGGAGGGGAGGGGGAGGAGAGAGAGGGACGAGGGAGGAGGAGCATGGGGAGGAGGAGCATGGGGAGGAGCAGCGGCAGGGGGAGGAGCAGGGGGAGCAGCAGGGGGAGGAGCCGAGACGCTCTACTGGCCCTCAGGTTGAATGTTAACTCATCAGGAGGAACGTCATGCTGACCCCCTGGTGACCCCATGGTGACCCCATGGTGACCCCATGGTGACCCCCTGCTGACCCCATGGTGACCTCATGCTGACCCCATGCTGACCCCATGGTGACCTCATGCTGACCCCATGGTGACCTCATGCTGACCCCATGCTGACCCCATGGTGACCTCATGCTGACCCCATGCTGACCCCATGGTGACCTCATGTTGGCCCCCTGGTGACCTCATGGTGACCTCATAGTGACCTCATGTTGGCCCCCTGGTGACCTCATGTTGACCCCATGGTGACCCCCTGGTGACCTCATAGTGACCCCCTGGTGACCCCTTGGTGACCTCATGTTGACCCCCTGGTGACCTCATGGTGACCCCATGGTGACCTCATAGTGACCCCCAGGTGACCCCATGGTGACCTCATGTTGACCCCCTGGTGACCTCATGGTGACCCCATGGTGACCCCCTGGTGACCTCATGGTGACCCCATGGTGACCCCCTGGTGACCCCATGGTGACCTCATGGTGACCCCATGGTGACCCCATGGTGACCCCCTGGTGACCTCATAGTGACCCCCTGGTGACCCCATGGTGACCCCATGGTGACCTCATAGTGACCCCCTGGTGACCTCATGGTGACCCCATGGTGACCCCATGGTGACCCCCTGGTGACCTCATGGTGACCCCATGGTGACCCCATGGTGACCCCCTGGTGACCCCCTCAGACCCTCTCTTGCCGCCTCCTGTGGACGTCACATGATGTCATCTCAGGGGGGCGTGTCCTCGGAGGCTCCTCCTACCTTTGAAGCGCCGCTCCGTGACGTAGCGCTGGTGCTGGAGGTGTAGGTGGGCGGAGCCGGGCCCCAGCTGCTCCGCCTTCAGGGCGATGGCCTGCTCCAGCAGGCCCAGGTTCCCCCGGCTGAGGTCGAAGGTCTCCGACAGGCCGTCCTCCTCCTCTTCCTCCTCTTCCTCCTCCTCTTCCTCCTCCTCGCGCTTGCCGTCCCCGTCTCGCTCCTCGGACCGGGGGAGGGCGGGGACGTAGTCCAGGGGCCCGGCCCGGTGGTCCTCCAGGGGGTCCTCCAGGGGCCCGGCCCGGTGGTCCTCCAGGGGGTCCTCCAGGGGGTCCTCCAGGGGGTCCTGCAGGGGATCCTCCAGGGGGTCCTCCAGGGGGTCCTCTAGGGGGTCCTCTAGGGGGTCCTCTAGGGGGTCCTCTAGGGGGTCCTGAGCCCCGATGAGAGTTCCCTGAGCTGCTGCGGTGCTGGTGGCCGTCGACAAATCAGAAATCGGCAGAACGTGGTTCACCTCCTCCTCCTCCTCCTCCTCCTCCTCCTCCTCCTCCTCCTCCTCCTCCTCGTCTTTGATCTGTTCATCTCCGGTCAGATGTTGGTAGTTCTTCTGGATCACGTTCCTCTCTACTTCCTTTTCCTCTTCCTCCTCTTCCTCCCCTTCAACTGTCTCTTTCTGTGCAACAGATGCCTCTTCTAATGCTTGAACCGTGCGTGCCTCCTCCTCCTCCTCCTCCTCCTCCTCCTCCCCCCCCTCCTGCTCTTCCTTTACTTCTTCCCTCCGCTCGGCCGCCATAGTGACTTCCTCCTCAGTCTCCACGGCAACGGGCTGCTGGGCCTCGTCGTGGGGCACTCGGCCGAGGTGGAGGAGCGAGTCGGCCACCTCCTCTGCTCTCTGAGAGGCCGCCTGGCGCTCCTCGTTGGCACCTCCTCCTCCTAGGAGCTCCGGCTCGATGATCACACACTCCTCCTCTGTGGAAGAAGAGGAAGAGTCAGAGGGCTAAGCTACTGTTAGCATTGTGTCCATGGCGTCCTCTGCTCAGGGGGTCACATGTAAAGCAGAGAGACATCAGCTCCCAACGCCCCCTAGTGGCTCACAGGAGGAATGGCAACTGCCCTCCTGATATTAGACTTTTAACATATGATATGCAATTTTTTTAAACAAGTTATAGCCAGGAGACCTGGGGCCCTGAACACACACACATCAGGAGACCTGGGGCCCTGAACACACACACATCAGGAGACCTGGGGCCCTGAACACACACACATCAGGAAACCTGGGGCCCTGAACACACACACATCAGGAGACCTGGGGCCCTGAACACACATACATCAGGAGACCTGGGGCCCTGAACACACACACATCAGGAGACCTGGGGCCCTGAACACACA
>CM070097.1:24211526-24216526 GCA_036178185.1 Liparis tanakae
AGAGGAGACAAGGAGACAGGAGAGAGAGGAGACAGAGGAGGAGACAAGGAGACAGGAGAGAGGAGACAGAGGAGGAGACAAGGAGACAGGAGAGAGGAGAGAGAGGAGACAAGGAGACAGGGAGACAGAGGAGGAGACAAGAGACAGGGAGAGAGGAGAGAGAGGAGGGAGACAAGGAGACAGGAGAGAGGAGACAGAGGAGGAGACAATGAGACAGGAGAGAGGAGAGAGAGAGGAGACAAGACAGGAGAGAGGAGACAAGGAGACAAGGAGACAGGAGAGAGGAGACAGAGGAGGAGACAAGGAGACAGGAGAGAGGAGACAGAGGAGGAGACAAGGAGACAGGAGAGAGGAGACAGAGGAGGAGACAAGGAGACAGGAGAGAGGAGAGAGAAGACAGAGTAGGAGACAAGGAGACAGGAGAGAGGAGAGAGACAGAGAGGAGACAAGGAGACAGGAGAGAGGAGACAGAGGGGGAGACAAGGGGACAGGAGAGAGAAGAGAAGAGAGGAGGAGACAAGGAGACAGGAGAGAGGAGACAGAGAGGAGGAGACAAGGAGGAGACAGGGAGAGAGACAGAGGGGAGACAAGGAGACAGGAGAGAGGAGACAGAGGAGGAGACAAGACAGGAGAGAGAGAGAGGAGAGAGAGGAGACAAGGAGACAGGAGAGAGGAGACAGAGGAGGAGACAAGGAGACAGGAGAGAGGGAGACAGAGGAGGAGACAAGGAGACAGGAGAGAGGAGACAGAGGAGGAGACAAGGAGACAGGGAGAGAGAGAGGAGACAGAGGAGGAGACAAGGAGACAGGAGAGAGGAGACAGAGGAGGAGACAAGGGACAGGAGAGAGGAGAGAGAGAAGGAGACAGGAGAGAGGGAGACAGAGGAGGAGACAAGGAGACAGGGAGAGAGAGAGGAGACAGAGAGAGGAGGGAGACAATGAGACAGGAGAGAGGGAGAGAGACAGAGAGGAGACAAGGAGACAGGAGAGAGGAGACAGAGGAGGAGACAAGGAGACAGGAGAGAGGAGAGAGAAGAGAGAGGAGGAGACAATGAGACAGGAGAGAGGAGACAGAGGAGGAGACAAGGAGACAGGAGAGAGGAGACAGAGGAGGAGACAAGGAGACAGGAGAGAGGGAGACAGAGGAGGAGACAAGGAGACAGGAGAGAGAGAGACAGAGGAGGAGACAAGGAGACAGGAGAGAGGAGAGAAGAGAGGAGGAGACAATGAGAGAGGAGAGAGGAGACAGAGGAGGAGACAAGGAGACAGGAGAGAGGAGACAGAGAGACAAGGAGACAAGGAGAGAGGAGAGAGACAGAGAGGAGACAATGAGACAGGAGAGAGGGAGACAGAGGAGGAGACAAGGAGACAGAGAGAGAGAGGAGACAAGAGGAGGAGGAGACAAGGAGACAGGGGAGAGACAGGAGAGAGGAGACAGAGGAGGAGACAAGGAGACAGGAGAGAGGAGAGAGAGAGAGACAATGAGACAGGAGAGAGGGAGACAGAGGAGGAGACAAGGAGACAGGAGAGAGGGAGACAGAGGAGGAGACAAGGAGACAGGAGAGAGAGAGACAGAGGAGGAGACAAGGAGACAGGAGAGAGAGGAGACAGAGGGAGGAGACAAGGAGACAGGAGAGACACAGGAGAGAGAGAGGAGAGAGGAGGAGACAAGGAGACAGGAGAGAGGAGACAGAGGAGGAGACAAGGAGACAGGAGAGAGGAGACAGAGGAGGAGACAAGGAGACAGGAGAGAGGAGAGAGAGGAGGAGACAAGGAGACAGGAGAGAGGAGACAGAGGAGGAGACAAGGGAGACAGGAGACAGGAGAGAGGAGACAGAGGAGGAGACAAGGAGACAGGAGAGAGAGAGGAGACAGAGGAGGAGGAGACAATGAGACAGGAGAGAGGAGACAGAGGAGGAGACAAGGAGACAGGAGAGAGGAGAGAGAAGAGAGAGGAGGAGACAAGGAGACAGGAGAGAGGAGAAGAGAGAGGAGAGGAGACAGGAGAGAGGAGACAGGAGGAGACAAGGAGACAGGAGAGAGAGGAGACAGAGGAGACAAGGAGACAGGAGAGGAGAGAGAGAGAGGAGAGGAGAGAGGAGACAGGAGAGAGAGGAGACAGAGAGAGAGAGAGACAGAGGGAGACAAGGAGACAGGAGAGAGGAGAAGACAGAGGGAGACAAGGAGACAGGAGAGAGGGGACAGAGGAGGAGACAAGGAGACAGGAGAGAGGAGAGAGAAGACAGAGGAGGAGACAAGGAGACAGGAGAGAGGAGACAGAGGAGGAGACAAGGAGACAGGAGAGAGGAGAGAGAAGACAGAGGAGACAAGGAGACAGGAGAGAGGAGACAGAGGAGGAGACAAGGAGACAGGAGAGAGGAGACAGAGGAGGAGACAAGGAGACAGGAGAGAGGAGAGAGAAGACAGAGGAGACAAGGAGACAGGAGAGAGGGGACAGAGGAGGAGACAAGGAGACAGGAGAGAGGAGAGAGAGGAGTGTGTATCTGTGTGTGTGTGGTTGTGTGTGGTTGTGTGTGTCTCTTTGTCTCCTCCAGCCTTATCAGAGACACAAAGCCAGCAGGTGCTGCTGGCTTTGTGTCTCTGATAAGGCTCACTACTGTCTAACCCCCCCCCCCCCAGACCTCCAGACCCCCCCCCTCTGCACACTGAGAGCAACATCAACACACAGCGGATCAGACCTCCGCTAGTCTAGTGGTTCACACAGAGGTCAAAGGTCAGAGGAGCAAACTGCTTGTGTTGGTTCTGGTTCTGGTCCTGGTCCTGGTCCTGGTCCTGGTTCTGGTTCTGGTCCTGGTCCTGGTTCTGGTCCTGGTCCTGGTCCTGGTCCTGGTCCTGGTCCTGGTCCTGGTTCTGGTCCTGGTTCTCTCAGCTCTGCTCAGTAGAGATCAGCACTGGGCAGCACGCACAACCTCCTGAAGGAGTCGAGGAAGCACGCGTGTAACTGTGTGTGTGTGCGTGTGTGTGCACGTGTGTGTGCGTGCGCGTGCGTGTGTGTGCGTGTGTGTGTGCGTGTGTGCGTGCGTGTGCGTGTGTGTGTGAGCATACGTGTGTGTGCGTGTGTGTGTGAGCATACGTGTGTGTGCGTGTGTGTGTGCACGTGTGTGCGCGTGTGTGTGTGTGCGTACAGGTGTGCGTGTGCAGGCGTGTGTGTGCACGTATGTGTGCGTGTGTGTGTGTGCACGTGTGTGCGCGCGTGTGTGTGCGTGCGTATGTGTGCATGTGTGTGTGTGCACGTGTGTGCGTGCGTGTGTGTGCGTGTGTGTCCGTGTGTGTGCATGTGTGTGCATGTGCGTGTGTGTGCGTGTGCACGTGTGTGTGCGTGTGTGTGTGTGTGCGGGTGCGTGTGTGTGTGTGCATGCATGTGCATGTGTGTGTGTTTGCATGTGTGTGCATGTGCATGTGTGTGTGAGTGTGTGTACGTGTGTGTGTGTACATGTGTGTGTGTGTGTGTGCATGTGTGTGTGTGTGTGCATGAGAGCAGTGATGTCTCCTCTAGAGCAGCGACACACACACACACACACACACTTCCCAGCCTGGTGCAGGTCTACATGTGGTCCTGGTGCAGGTCTACATGTGGTCCTGGTGCAGGTCTACCTGTGGTCCTGGTGCAGGTCTACCTGTGGTCCTGGTGCAGGTCTACCTGTGGTCCTGGTGCAGGTCTACATGTGGTCCTGGTGCAGGTCTACCTGTGGTCCTGGTGCAGGTCTACATGTGGTCCTGGTGCAGGTCTACATGTGGTCCTGGTGCAGGTCTACATGTGGCCCTGGTGCAGGTCTACATGTGGTCCTGGTGCAGGTCTACCTGTGGTCCTGGTGCAGGTCTACATGTGGTCCTGGTGCAGGTCTACATGTGGTCCTGGTGCAGGTCTACATGTGGCCCTGGTGCAGGTCTACATGTGGTCCTGGTGCAGGTCTACCTGTGGTCCTGGTGCAGGTCTACATGTGGCCCTGGTGCAGGTCTACCTGTGGTCCTGGTGCAGGTCTACATGTGGTCCTGGTGCAGGTCTACATGTGGTCCTGGTGCAGGTCTACATGTGGTCCTGGTGCAGGTCTACATGTGGCCCTGGTGCAGGTCTACATGTGGTCCTGGTGCAGGTCTACATGTGGTCCTGGTGCAGGTCTACATGTGGTCCTGGTGCAGGTCTACAGGTCTGTGAGAGACATCTTGCTCCTTTGTTATTGACCAAACACTTATTGTACCAGGAATTCATTAATTAAGGATTTAAAAATCAGAAAAAGTTATTTTCTGGATTTTTTTTCCTCATGTTTTCTCATAGTGAGGTCTCCCTATGATGACATCACAGCCTCATGTCTCATAGTGAGGTCTCCCTATGATGACATCACAGCCTCATGTCTCATAGTGAGGTCTCCCTATGATGACATCACAGCCTCATGTTGTCTCATAGTGAGGTCTCCCTATGATGACATCACAGCCTCATGTTGTCTCATAGTGAGGTCTCCCTATGATGACATCACAGCCTCTCATCTTTTGAAGTGGGAGAACTTGCACAAATGGTGGCTGACTAAATACTTTTCCCCCACTGTATATAACGTGTATGTAACATGTATATAACATGTATGTAACATGTATATAACATGTATGTAACATGTATATAACATGTATATAACATGTATATAACATGTATATAACATGTATGTAACATGTATATAACATGTATGTAACATGTATATAACATGTATGTAACATGTATATGACATGTATGTAACATGTATGTAACATGTATGTAACATGTATATAACATGTATGTAACATGTATGTAACATGTATAACCCTAACCCTGATCTGCATCAGGTGACCTCCATCAGGTGACCTGCATCAGGTGACCTCCATCAGGTGACCTCCATCAGGTGACTTGCATCAGGTGACCTCCATCAGGTGACCTGCATCAGGTGACCTCCATCAGGTGACCTCCATCAGGTGACCTGCATCAGGTGACCTGCATCAGGTGACCTGCATCAG